>VZRL01003619.1:224152-336268 GCA_013397895.1 Origma solitaria | reverse complement strand
CTGAGCGCGGCGCGGCGCGGAGGTTCCCCCTTCCTGCTCCATCCCTGCCTCTCCCCGCACCTGGCCGCCGCTCCCGGTGGGTGCTTGTGCGCGCTGCCCTCTCGCACCTTGGCTGCCCCCGCCCGCTGCATGCAGCCCCCAGAGCGCCTCAGCTCGGGAGGACACGACGGGTGCGTTGTGATTTACTCATTTATTTTCTTTTCTTTGTTTTTGCAAGGGTTTTTTTTCTTATCTCCGGGCGGCTTCTCGGAGGGGAGGGGAGAGGGGCAGCCGGGGCCTCCCCAGCGCCGGTGGCTCCAGGGCCGTGCCCTCCCCGCACGCTGCGCTCCGCTCCGCCGTGTTTGTTGTTGTTGTGCTCCGCGGAAGGAGGCGGCGGAGCGAGCGGCTCAGCCGGGGCGGCGCAGGGGGTGCAGCCTTTCGGCTTCTTTCTCTTCCCCTTCGCCGTGTGAGCCCGCCTCCCATCCTGCTCGGCGGGGCAGCCGCGGGGCTCGGCGGAGGAGGCGCGGCGCTGCGGGACACCTGGGGCAGGTGGCAGCGCGGGCAGCGGTAGGTGGCCCCGGGCTCCCTCCGGGGAGCGATTCCGTCCGCGGGACAGCTGCCTGCGGAGCGGGAGAGCGGTGCTGGAGGTGGCTGGCCGCGATGGGCTGCGCAGGGCGGGGAGGGCAGGCGCAGCTCCCCGGTCCCCGGAGGTGTCTCCGAGGGGCGCGGGGCTCCCCCTCCGTCGGGGCGGCCGTGCCTTACATAACCGGGCGGGAGCGGGGCAGGAGGCCCGGAGTCGGCACCGTGCTTTCCGGTTTCACATCGCGGCCGTGTCCGGAGCCTTACACAGAAACTGACAACTTCTCTTTTTCTTTTTTTTTTTTTTTTTTTTTTCTTTTTTTTTCCCCCTCCACTTCACGGTGCCAAGCCGCACGGCAGGCGCTGGCGGAGAGCCGAGGAGCGGGGCAGGTGCTGTCCCCGCCGTGACCCCACCAGTGCCCCGCTGCGCGGCTGGGCACTCAGCGGCTCCTGCGGGCGTTCCCTTAAGTTTCTGTGGGAAGGTGTGGATGGGGATGGGCGCCTCCGAGGTGCCGCTGGGACGCTCCTGCCAAGCGCCCCCGGGACCCGCCGCCTTCTCCGCCCTCGCCGGCTCGGCTCGAAGTTGCCGAGTTGTGCTGCGTGTGAGCGGCTGTGCTGGGCTGTGCGCCTGCTGGGGAGGCTGCGGCGGGGTTTAAAATAACTCTGTCCCCGTGTGTGATGAGCTGTGGCGATAGCAAAGGCTGCGGTGTAAGTGCCTTCGTATGCTTGTGGAGTCTTAAAAAAAAATCTCTGCATGATTTGCCTCGGGAAGAATGTAAACATGTATTTTTGTAATTTTAAGTAGGTCCATCCTGATAGTATTTGCTGTCTGCACCGCCTTTGCCCTTCAGTATATCAGATGCTGTGTTTGGAGTAAAGTTGATTGAAATAGCATGAAGAAGCTGGGAAAATAACGATTTCTTGTGGAGAAACTGAAGTTTTTCCCCTCTTCAGTGGAAGCAGAATAGAGTCTCAGGTGATCAGGAGTGATGACACTGCACTGTTTTATTTCTTTTATATCTACTAATCATTTTAAAAGAACTGAGACTAATATAATTTTGTTGGTATGGAGTACTGCCAGTTCACAGATACTAACAAGTTAACCTGTAGATTGTGGGTGATTGTGTATAAAGGCTTGAAATACCTGGCTGGAAGGATGATGAAGTGCTCCCTGTCAGTCAAAGTAAATAATAACAGAGAAAGAGAACAGTCTTGGTTTATGTTAATGATATGATTACTCTTGGCAGTCAAGTAGGAAACAGTTCCCTAAAAATCTTTAAATGGTCTTAGAGCAGTAAGTAATAACTAATATGAGCTCATCAAAGCTCTCAAGCATTGTAGGTGATATACTTGTGTTTTACATCAGCTCTGCCTATCATGGATTGCATTCTGAATAATTTCAAAGGGCACCAATGAGAACAATACAAATGCCATACCAGGTTATACTGAAGTTTCTACTGATAACTGCGCAGAGAGGATAGAGGAAGCTTGCAGTGATGCTTCCCTAGAATACTCTCTCCAGGCCGCTGTGGCTCAGGGATTCCCATGGGTAGAAGTGTTGCCTTTGTTCTTGACCAACACAAAGTTTGTTGTTCTTTCTTTCACCTTACACAGTAGCCTTTTCAGTCTCTGAGGAAACAAGTAACCAGATGAAGCATTCTACGGACATTATTCATCACTGATAAGACGGTCAGAGGGCAAGTTCTTGTTTGCAAAGGCCCATGCATAGGAGTTATATTGAGGGATATTAATTTTCCAAACCGTGTTCCTGCATAAGGCTCTGAGATAATATATTTAAAATAAAGCTTGATATTTATAATGAAAAGGCAAAGAGTAGTATCATGATGAAATGGGTTCAAAATCATTTTCACTGAGTGGGGAGAAAGCCATGAATACAATGTGCTGTCAGCTTCACTGGATTTGTAAGTAGAGTTTTAAGAACAGAAATTGAGTTTATACCATGCTGTACAGCTGAAGAATGTTCACAGACTTTCAAAGCCCCTCTTCTATCATGATAGCTAATATAAATAAGATAGTGAATATTGCAGTCACTATTGTGGTGATAAATTTTAGCTCACCAGATTCTTAATGATAGAAATTGCAGCATGTTACTTTAAAATAGTTTAATTTTATAATTGCTTAATTTTATGTGTTGGTGAAAATTTTCATGACAAAATTGTTCAGCTCCTGTATGACACCTGGATTTCTACGTCCACAAGGCCTCTTTAAAGACAAGCTTTTCAGAATTCTGGGAATCATCAACTCAAAGTATCCTGCACATACAGAGAAGGATTATATCTGTTTTCAAAGTATAACCAAGATTTGACATTGATGACCCCACGACTTGATAGCATAACTGGGACACGCATCCAGTTCTTTCCCGTTCGGAGAGTTTGAGAAGATGAGTGTTAGGGGTGTGTTAGATTACAAATGAAGGTACATGGAGCAGTAATGGTGGGATGAGGCAGGAGAGCAATCCATGTGAGTCTCACTAATGTTGTGTATCCAAAAATTTCTTGTTTGTTCTTTTCGTGATGATTTATTCAGTACTTGATATAAATTACCCATATGGTTGAAATAGCCACTTTGGTTATTTATTCCATCAAATAGAACATATATTTATAGTTTAGGCTCTAATTGCTCTGTTGCATGATTTTTGTGACTAAAGAAATGCTTATAAACTGTTGAGAGAAGGCCGAATAAACTGAAATATACATCCCATACTTCCTTGAAGTGTAAGTAGCAGTTGTTGTTCAGTGTTCAAACACTGCCTTTTTTCTGTTAGCTTCTTACCTGCCAAAAGGGAGAACTGTGAAAATACATTGGTGCTCATATATTATAACCTGAGCCATTTGGTTCAAACTTTTACTTACGAGAACTAAATTAATTTAATTTATATGAGACCATAACAATTTTTGAAAGTCAACACTGTGTATGGATTGATGTAGATGACATCTAATATTTTTTGGCTAAAACACTGAAAGCTCAGTGTTTAATGAGGAAAAGGTGGGAAACTTTGCAGCCTGAGACTTTGATCTTGCATACAGGTTTAAAGTATAAACTATGTCATGGATTAAAGGACAGCAGAGTGTTCTGGATCACGTGGAGTGCTCAGTCCTGTGGTGTTTAATTACCTGAATAATTTTTCTTTCAGGCAAGATGTGAGGTTGAAACTGTTATCCATGTTTTCTGAGGGGATGATCTTAAATAAAGGACAGCAGTGATGAAGAACAGGAGGTGTTTTAAAACTGCTGTTTTAAATAGAGCCGGTTGATAATCTTTTATAAAACAATAATTTTTCTGGATTCTTTAAAATACTTTTTTGAAGACGGAAGAGTGTCCAGAATTGTTAGCTGCCTGGAAGACAAAATTAGCAGGACACTGTCGTTTCTGAAGAAGCCTGGATTTATATGTATTAAAATAAAAACAAAAAGAAAAAGTTAACAACCAATGGAAGAAGAATCAGAAAAAGGATGTATGCTTCAGAGCTTGACTGCTCAAATCACTTGTACAACTGGAATTTCAGACATCTAACACTAGGCTCCAGTATTTTATTTGCATATTTCTTGTGTTCATATCCACTTTCCAGGGCACCCAGCCTTCTGCACGAAGTGCTTGATTTGGCCATAATTAGGTAATCGATATAAAATGAACTAGTTGGTGTCTGAGAGACCAATCCTGTTGCCTAAGGCAGTGTCTGACTTCAGAGGAGATGACATTAGAGCTGAGTTGCTGTAGCCCTCAGTCACAGCTCTGGCTCTCGCTGGACTGATCATTCTGCAGGAATGTTGTTCTCACTCCGAGAAGACAATTTGTGAATAAGTTTGAGCTGAAGGAGCACAATATTGTGGTACTGACTAAGCCATAGGTTAAAATACCACAACTGGAACATAGCTCTCCAAGGTTTTTGCCAACATGAGAATTTCGATAAAATATTCTTAGTTATGCTAAGCTGTGGTTGGAAAGAGTTGCACAAATCTTCATGAATGGCTTTCCCATAGCGAGACAGGGATAGTGCCTAAACTTACATATTCAGTGGCAATAAATAAAGGCTGTGTCACAGTCAGTTTTAGATTTTCTTTACTTAATAATTTCATTCAGATGACTATGGATTTTCTATGTTCATTTCTCTGGTTGCTTTCTTGTAGCACATGAAGAAATGTCTTCTTCTATCTAATCACTACACATATCAAATGTACTCCTGTTTGAATCCTCATGTCACATGGGCTTTGGAGTATAGTAGTAAATAATTTTTATGTTAGTTATGTGTATGATTAAAAATCTTCTTCTTTAAAGTAGAAATTGTAGTTGTGTTTTCTTGCTTTGCTAGCTGTTTCCAGATTTTGGCATTTTTGTTTTTTTAGAACAGTTTTTCTAGATGTCCAGGAGAAATATCAGTCAATCCCATCAATTTTCTATACCTCACCTTCTTACTTGAGAGGTTCGCAGTGACTGACCCTTCTGTAAAAGGTTGATCATCCTGGGTTTAACTTTTTTTGTAGAGATTGACATACAGCTTACTACTATTTGCTTTAAAGGATTCAGAATCTATTATGATTATTTATTAGTAGCTAAAGAATTTCTGAATAGCAAACACTTAAACAGTTCCTGACAACAGTATTCAGATTTTAATATTTTTGGACTTTCATATTCTGAAAGAAGCTTTATGCTTCTTAAAATGCTCCATTAAAAATAAGTAGAGAACTCTTTGGTTATTACAGAGTGAGATCATTCCTATGAGGCTTCTTGCATCAGTTGCAGTAACTGTGAAATCCCAGTTCTGTTGCTTGGAATAGCTGTAAATCTTGGACATAACCCAGGAAAGCCTACACAAAAGGCACGTGAGAGAAAAACAAGAAATAACATGGAAATTTTCAGACAGTTTTTTATTTTTGCTTCTGTCCTGAAGTGGTTTTGAAATAACTCATCGAGGAAGTTAGTTTTCTAAATATTTACTTAAATATTGCTTTTTATTTTACTTTTTTTCCCCTGGAGCTTTTGGAAGGCCTTTCAAAGGGGAGAAACAAGGAAAGTAATAATTCTGAAAGGACTGATCAAATCGAAGATTTTTTTTTAAATACATAATGACTGAAGGTAAAATAGTGGGTTTTATATTAAATTCTCTTTATATTTGAACAGTGTTTTGATCAGTTTATCAGCTGTACTAGGTTTGTTTTGCACCTTGGAAGGAAAAATGTTTTTTAAATCTGTCTTTTTTGTATTTTGTTCCAACACTTGTAAAATTTCTTAGTGTGTAATTGAAATTCTTAGTATTTTTTTTAAACCCTTGGGGAAGTGTAAATTTGGAAAATTTAAATTCGGAAACTGTTTGGAAATGTTTAAATTCAGGTCATTCCAGATTGATGAAATTAACAACTGAGGGAATCTGTTGCCTAACTATTATGATTGGAAAGTGAGAGGGAAAAATCAAAGCAAAATACACACTAACATATATTCCTAAAATTCATTCAGGCATGTTTCTTTTATACACTTACCTGGTGCATTATCTTTGGGTTCTGATAAAGAGTTGAAATCTCTGGCTCACAAGTGAAAATACATTGGTTTGTGGCCTGTTTCTAATTCAGTAGTCATAATATTCAGGTAAAATGATGCAGTTGGACAGTTTACAGCTCTCTTTGGAATTCAGACACGTAAAAAAAAAAGAGGTTTGGCAGTTTGAGAGGTCAGTACTACCAGACATACATAAAGCTGTTCTGGCTGCATTTTTGAATTAGTTCTTCTGATTGATATTGTGAATATACAAAATATATATATGAAATATGAACCGTGGAAAATAATGGCTGTATGCAATGGATTAGGTTAGATCAAGGACTTGTAAAGTGCAACAACAGCCTGTCACCTCAATGGGGATATATTTGTCCTCCAAAAATTGGAAAAGCCTTGAAACACAGCTGTTCTATAGTTGTCAGTGCCCTGGCAATTTTGCTTTTTTTTTCCTTTTCAGTTATAAATTGTGCCACAATAGTTTCCAGATTAGAAGGCAGCTGTGTATTCCAGGTACCCAAGAGTCTTTTGGAGGACAATGTACAGCAGCTCCATCTGTTCTGGGCACAGTCTTGCTGAAGTGTGGCATGGTGGTGAAATGCCAATTATGAGGTTTGTTCATTTTTGTACTTAAGGTATTAAAACTACCACAGTAAAATCGTGGTTTCAAATATAACAATAGCCTTGGAGCCCTAAGGACAGTTGTCCTGTAATTTCTGCTTAGTAGTGCCATTCCTAGTTTTCCTTGATAGATTTCAGATGGACAGACTGAAGTGAGGTAGAGCGGCTTCAGGCTGGTAATGCTGGTTGGGTGCATTAAGTGGTAGAGGTGGTTCTTCCTGTCTGCTCAGATCTTCTTCCTCGCCAACCTAACAGTATCACTTTCACCTTGTCCTCCACAGCTGGCCAAATCTCTCATTCCTCAGGCCAGGTTAGTGCCTTGAAAATAAAGCCTAGATTTATTTTTTTTTTTAATGTGGCAATTCTACAGATCCCAGTGGCAGCTGTTACTGTCTTCTGCCCTTCAAATCTGTGCCTACACCTGAGTGTGATCAACATATCCCCTAGCTCTTTGCCATTTTCTCCTGACTAATACATTTAATAGTATATGTATATATTCAGAACTTCTGTTGGCTTCCTACAATACCCACTCTCAGGAAATGTTCCTTTACTTTGTGACAAATTCCTTGATTAACCTAGACTTTCAGTTCATCTCCGAAAGGACTCATCAGCTTCTGGAGTTCCATGTCATCCACACCATCTCATGGTTAATAGCAAAACAGTGCTCTATGACGTTGTCTAATGTATTGTAATGCTTTCCAGTTATCTTTCTCCAACACTGTTGTTTCCTGGATGTCAGCATTGCTCTTTTAATTCTAAAACCATGAGTCCTTAGTTAAACTCTCTTGTCAGATCTTAGTTCCCTGGATGAGAAGTAGTGTTGGTGTATTATCTGACAGAACTTAGAGTGATTAAAATAAAATACTATACTTGTCCCTTAGAGTGTTAAGAGGTACATAAAAAATTATGGCTGATTTGTGCCTACGCTGTTTTTTTTTTTTTTTTTTTTTTTTTTTTTTTTGTGGAGGATTGCTGTACAAGTTTGTGTCCAGAAATGACCTGTTACACTGAAAACTATGACAGCAAAGGCTGAAGCCATATGCAGGAGAATGACTGGCTGATGTTTCCAGTAGTCCTGTGGTATGAACTGACGAAACAATACAAAACAGTAACTTTGGGGATTCGTATGTGCCTCGGAGCTTTATTCATAAAGAATAATATAATCATTGTAATAGGAAACTTTCTGACCCCTACTGTGTTGCATTTGTAATGTTTTGATAGCTCACACCATTCTAGAGAGCTAAAATTGGAGTGAAATTCATAACCCCATGAATTACTCAAATCCATTGTCAAGTTACACAGTGATCCCGTTTTAATTTGCCTCTTCAGTGAAGTGGTCACTGAATAATAGTAATTAGATTCCAGACATTTTCATCTCTACATTTCTTAGTTTAAAAGAAAAAAAACCTCAAAACCTCAAAGGCTGACCAATGGACAATGGTGAGCTGTTTTGAAAATGGTTTCCTGGTGTGCTTCATACATTAAAAAATTGGTGATATGGGTAAAACCTTTCCATGTTTCTTAGGGCAGCCTTGGTGTAAGAAAACAGGGATTTTTTTAAAAACAGCTGTTTTTCAGCTTAATATACATGCTCATACAATTGGGACTGACTTGAAGGAGAACAATTGCAATTATCTTGTGCTTTGGTTCTTGTTGAGTATTTTACTATTAGAGTCTTTCCTCAAATGTTGGAAGTTACTGTGTTTAGGGACTTCTCACTAAAGTGCGTAGCTTCTACAAATAGAAACTGCCTGACTTGGTTTTTTGTGTCATCTTTTATCTGTAGTATTACTTTGCCCTGACTTGCTCCTGGAAAAGAGATGCACAAAAGTTTCTGCACAGCTTTCTTCAGCATAGTCTGACTCAGCACTGTTCACCTGGAGGATAGGCGGTAATTTGCCTTTGGTTTTGTTCTTCAGAAAGATACACTTGTCAATTTGGAAATAACCCATAATAGGCTCACATGGAAAAATTGTTGCTTTAATGGAAATTTTAGTAGGTGCTTTTCAGCTGAGTGCAGGGCTGTTGGTCTTGAAAAGCTAATCTTCAACTTTGGCTGACTCGTAGAGTGGGTTGTGAAATATTCTATTCTTCTCCACCTCTAGTGGTAAAATATTTTGTACGTGGTGTGGTTACTGGGTCTGGGGTTTTTTTGGTTGGCTGTTTTTTCTCTCCTCTTAATTCTAACTCCTGAATGCCGCAACCTTTTTTATTAATGAAAGCACTGTAGGAAGATACTCAGTTCCAACTGAAGATTGAAATTACAGCCACGAGTAATAATTTTTTGTGCCCCTGGAAAGAGTGAGAAAGAAGTAATGAAAACAACTTTGCAACATAATTGGCCTTCTGTTATAAATGGTTTGCATGTTTCATCCCTGCGAGTAATATTTTGTCCATTAGGCCTTAACGAGGCCACAAACAACATACAGCAAAAACGAAAATATGCTCCTTGTCTTAATGGAATTACATGGTAAAGCACTGACTAGAATTCATATTCAGAATTCTTAACTGCAGTTTATATTCTACCATTAGGAACTGTGTTTATTTTCCCCTTATCTAATACATATTTACAACTTCCCAGATCTCGGTGGATGTTGCTCTGCCCCTATACACCTTGGTGAAAAGCCTGGCCTCATCATTTTTATAATTTAAGTATTGAAAATTTGATACTAGGTGCTCCAAAGCTTTCCCCAGGCTGAACAATCCCAGTGTGTTCAGCCTGTCCTCACTGGAGATGTGTTTCAGCCCACATCTGTCTTTGGGGCCTTCCACTGGACTTGCTTTAATTGACACTTTCTAGTGTGGGTCCAAAAGCAGACCTGGTAGTGCAGATGCTGGAATAAAGGATTGTGCATGAATCAGAACAATTGCTTCCCTCAGTCCTGTGCTTTGGTGTCCAAAGCCTGGGAAGCTGTTAGCTCTCCTTGCTGCCAGGTGGATGGCTGATTAATGTCTTGCCAGGACCTCCAGCTTGTTTTCAGCAGAGCTTCTCCCCAGTGACTTGGTCTTCAGGGTTAGCTCTCATGACAGTTTTAGGCCCTAAGTTATTCTGAATAGCAGCCCTGCCCTCCAGCATGTCTTCTGCACCCCTAAGTGCAATGTTTGCAGATTTACTGAGTGCGCTGTGCGCTCTGCCAGGTCACTGTAAAAGAAATTACACAGGATAGGGCCCCTAACCTATTCACTTGTAACCATGGGCTGATTGTAAACTATTAAGAGCTGCAGTTTGAACCTAATGATAGAGGTGCTTGGGTTCTTTTATCAGCTAGTAGTTTACCCATGCACACTGTAACTTAGCTCTGGTTAGGTTCAAGGATGCTGCGGGAGAGACTGTCGATTGGTGATCCACCTAAAATCAAGGTGGATGACACCAGTGATCTCTCACCCACAAATCCTGTAATTTTACGACAGAAGGCAGTCATCTTTCTTGGGCATGATTTAAACTCTGTAAATCTGTGCTGGTGATTTCCAATCACCATCTTCACCTTCATATGCCCAGGAATAACATCCACGTGGGCATGTAGATGCTGTAGAAGCAGGCTAACAAACAATGGAAGTAGGCTGGACTGTGATGCTTTCTTTCCTAGTGATCCCTCAGACTTGGTACCCTGTGCTGCTCTTTTTCTGGCTGCCCAGCTGCTGTCCATCTGTAGGTGATGAGTGCGTGCTGGTCACAGGATGGAGCACCTGCATCTTGGGAATGTGGTGATGAATAAGATGGGATGACATGTGACCTGGGGCAACAAGCTTGTTAGGAGCAGGATGTCACTGCTAGAGTGATTTTGTGATTTTGTTCCCTCTGTGTGTGTGTGTGAGGAATTTACAAGTGAAGAAGGTGACAGCAAAAGTGACAGTAAGTTCAATAATTATATTGGCTTGATCTAATGCATGTTAATGATTACGTTGGTGATCTGCTTATAGGCAGTGGGCTTTGCCCTGGGTTCTCTTTTGTATTGATTTAGTTCCATAATCTTGCCATTAGCTTGATAGGAACAAGTAATGCATATGCAGGTGTCAGTGAGAGGGTGTGTGAAAAATCTATGTTTGCATTCTGATATGCATTTAAAGCTTTTCTTTTTTGGTAGTTGTTTGCTTTTCTTTGGTTTTTTTGCTGCTGTTAATCTGCTTTTACAACTTCTCCAATTATGTCATGGCTTTTTTTCTGCTAATCACCATTTTGATATTCCCTCATTGCTCATAATATTAGATGGTCTATAGAAAACACCAGCAACCACTAAATGCAGACACCCAAGTGAAACTGAGATGTTCACCTGAATTCACAATGACTTATTGGGGATTTTGGTGTTTCTCAGATCTTATAATTAGCACCACTTGCATTACTAATTCAGATGTTTAATTTTCCAACTTCTGTTATTGATGAACAGTGATTACTCTGTGTAGTTCATTGTGTATCAAAATAATTTTGTCATGTGATGATAGTTGTCCTTACTTTTGTCCTCTATGGAACTATACAGATATTAATTTTTATTAACTGCATTATTACTTAGAATATGAAAAGCCCCTTGGGAGTAAGGTCAGAAATACATTTAATGAAATGTTTCTACAGGACCAGTAGCTGAACTGATTGTAAGAGTTCCATTCTACAATTTAGAAATGTTCTAGTAACCATCCTATCAACAGTGAGTTAATCAGAAGTACAGCTTTCATAAAATGTTTTGAATGGCGTGTATAATTAACACATTATTTTAATGCTTCCAATAGTATTTAATTGAAGTAAGACTTTAATACGTTAGGAAAAAGATCATAGTAGTTGGCAAACATTGTCATAATTTTAACTCAATCCTGTGTGTATTCCAAAATCATACTGGCATTTTCTAAACTGAGACTGACAATGCATGTAGAGGAAAAAGTCGAATGTTAAAAGATGATTAGTAAATGGTGTCTCTGTAGTAAATTTTAGATACGTAAGTTCTTATTTTTATCTCCAATGTCTGTATCTCTCACATTTTAGGAATCTGGTTTTATGCTTTACTTTTGAAGTGTAAAATCACATTTTCCTCTTGTTCAATTTAGTAAATATTTTATTTTTGCAAATGAAAGATTAACATGCAAATACAATACTTGTAGAATATTAAATTTGAAGATGGACAAATGGTTAAACATATTTCACAATCAGCGAGCTCCGTACTTTAACCTGAGAAGGAAAACCAGGGCGTTGGAAAGAAGGCAGTTAAGTAATTTCATAATCATTCATGCATTACAGCAGTAATACTGGCACACACAAGCATAAAAACTGGTTTTGCAGTGTCTTCCTGATACAAACAAATACAATGATCTTCAGTGGGCTTTCTTGTATAAGAAAAGACCACCTAAATAAAAGAGATCAAATGAAAGCAAGATTTTAAGACATTAAGGTTTGTTGGCATGCTGATTTTAGATAGATAATAAACAGATAAAAAAGTTATTCTGTATATGTCTTTATGTGGTGTTGAGTAATTTTGTGATTTTTTCTTTCTTGATGCAGGGAGATGTTGATCTGGAGTATATTGACTCGATTCCAGCTTATAATTGCATTTTGTTAGTATAAAAGCTCCTGTAGTGTCAGTTAAATAAGTTGCCTGTCATCTAATTTTTAAGCATTTTAAGTTTTCTCAATTTAAATATTGCTGCACTTTAGAAATTTTTGAAGTTACTGTTATTTATATTTTGTTGGGAACCCTGTGCTTTGAAATTACTGAATAGATTTCAATCCTTGCAACTAAAATTTGCCTCTTTTAAGAGACCATGTATTTGTAGTAATGGTTTATGATCTAGTGGTCTGACTTTACACAGAATACCAATGTTTATGAGGTCTGGTATCACTCAATTATCCTAAAAATTAAGCTATCATTAGAAACTAAAAGATACACTTAAATTTTTCACTCAACCCCTGTCATAAAGGGCAAGACTAACTCCTCATTTAGAGAGATTCTTGCAACTCCTGTCCTAAGAGAAACTCATAACAAAGAGCCAAAAGTAGTCAAGTCAGAAACGTAGTATTGGTTCATGTGAAACAGAAAATAAAAACTCTGTTCAGTGGAAACTGAGGCAAGAAATTATATTTCAGACTGAGCAGAACACTGAGTAGCACTGCTGTGGGACATACACAGTGTGCTTCTGGCCAAGAGAGATTCCCTTCTTGCAAATTCTGTATTTACAATATAAGATCAGGCAGGTGGAGGGAGTGGAGCATGAAAGAAACGCCTTTTGTGAAAAATTGTGTGTTCTGGACTATGTCTGGGTATGGACAATTTGGACTGTGCAGGTGGTAAGCAAAGGATGGGCAAGAGAATTGTACTGCTGGAGTGTTATGAAGGGGAATGAGCAGAATAATAGTCGGTACCAAAATTGCTAGGTGCCCTTGTTTCTGTGATGTTGTGACACCACTTGTTCATGAACTTGTGCATGTTCCAGTCCCACTGGACCTGGCATCACTGTGCATCTGATTCTGTTATCATCTGCTTGCACATTTTCCCCATGTGGGATTTGTGAGAGCGTTTGTGGTATGATCTGCAATCCTCCTCCATTTTAGCAGGCCACCAATAGCTGCTGACATTTTGAGTGCTTTAACATTTATATTATGTAGTTGGCAAGATAAGGGCAACTTATGTGCATTACTAATCGAATTCAAGAGTGAAAAAAGTGCACTGTGATGTATCCAAACTGATAAAATGTTTACATGCAACTATGTTGAAAAAAATCCCAAAACAGTTCTGGTGATAATTGCTTTCCACTTTGCTTAGCTTCAAACATACAGAGTCTGCAGTGCTTTTAGCTTGTGTTTTAAAACATCCGTGCTAGATACTATGAAGCCTGTGGTTTTGGGGGTGGGGCTGTGTTTTTGATCAGGGTGTTTATTTTCTCAGTGAATATTGTGTGCTTCAAGATAGTGAATGGGGAAAACACTTCCTTTTTTTTTTTTGTCCCTGGCATTGCTGGATTTTTGTTTTGGACATTGGCATTAATTTTGGCAGATGCTCCAATACCAGACTGGGAATGGATTTACTAATAGATACTTACCTATAAACAGTGATGCATTAGTGTTACTGGATGCACCAAAAGAAGGTAGAGATTAAAACAGCAACATTAGCTTAGTAAGGGCATGTTTGGTCATTCAGAATTATTTTAAAGTCTTAAAATGCCGCAGACTAAATATTAGGGACCACAGCTTGGCAATGTTGAAATAAAGAAGGGATTATTCATTTGAGAGTGAGAGACTCTAGCTACAACAGCTCAAACCAATCATAGCTGCTAACTTCATCGCTGAATTTCCACTTAAAAATGTATTGTAAATTAGCTACAACTTATCAGTATAACTTAATTGCTTTCAATTCAATAAACACTGGTTTAAGGGCAATTCTGTATTAAATAAAAGACCCATTGCTTTCACTGATAACTAACTCATGGAAGTGTTAAATGACAGGTTTTGATTCAGGTATAGTAACTTGCATTAATGACTGCATTTATGCCATGAGTAGTTGTTGTTTGAAAGTGCTGTGGGTGAATTAAGAATTGGATGGTAGTAGGCTGGTTAGAGTTGTTATGTGAGGAAGTAAAGAACTCAACCAAACCAGCTCAATATCTCTTTTCTGAAAGGTTTTAATTCTCTTAAGGTGTAGGATGAGAAGCATCTTTATGGATTGAGTCAGTGACGTGATGCACACACAAATTACTGGAAGAGTTTGTTATATAGTTTGTTTTATGTATATGTGATACGAAGTTTCAGTCATAGACTGTGGAATTATTATTCATTATTGCATTTCTATGGTGGAGCATTTACTGCAGAGTGTTTGAGGAGGCAATTTTAAGGACTCTTTTGGAATATAGTCTTAGAGGAAAATTGTGAGAAGAGCAGTCAGTTTGTAAATGGTTTGGGAAATAAGGGTGAAAGAGGCTTGAAGAGCCTTGTATGAAGCCCCTACTCTTATCTAGTACTAAGAATTAGGTGTCTCAGAATATTACCCAATGTAGCCAATGAGCAAAGGCTCCTGAAAGTCAGTATCCATCCAAACAAAGTGTGTTTAGCTGCTGTTCCAATTCCTGGAGCTGTGGAGGGCAGGGGGGGACTTTGTGTGTGTCTCACAACTGTTTCCTGAGGACCAGTGCTCACAAACTTTGAGAAGAACTTGTTAGCCAAGGCCCTGCCATGCTGTGGTTGGGGTGGAGACCAGCTCCAGCTTTTTCCCAAAGGGTTGGGACCTGTGTTTCCTGCTGCCAGGAGCAGGCTGCCAGGGTTGTTGAGCAGGACTGATGCTCCCTTCTGTAAATGCATGCCTTTGTGCAGAGAGTTACCATTTTCCCATACTTATACTGATCCATTACAGGATAAAGTGGATAAGCTCAGAGTGGGGAATAAAGTCTGTTTGTTCGCTGTTCTACCTGCCAGTGAAATCCAGCTGGCTAAAAGATATATTCCGTTTCTGCTCCCCCTTTCCAGAGTGTTGCTGGTTTTGTGATTTTGTTTCGTTTAGGGCTTTGATTATGTTATCCTTTTTTAAAGTCAGTTGTCAGTGTATGAACAGGTTCAGAAAAACGTAGGCCCTCTCTGTCCCACCCCTTCCCACCCTGGTGCTCCAGGTACACTGTTTAGAAATATGGACTGAAATATCCCCAGGCAAAAGCAGTGGCCTGTGTCATTTGGGGCTGTTCTGCCATGGTAAGAACCACATCATTCATGCAGTCCCTGAAATACAGAGGTCAGACTCTTGCTTTCTGTCTTGAACATAGCAAGGTTTTTTATTTTTCTCTGGTTCTTCCAGAGCTCTGCTCTCCTGATGTTTATAAATACTCTGACTTTCGGTTTAGATTTATATGTGGGCAGCATAGATTTTCTCTTCCTCCAACACTCATTTAGCTTTGCTTTACTTAGGCTTGACATGTCATGAGCTTTTATCTTATCTCTGTCTAATATGTTCCTATTGCTCCCCTCATCTTTGCATCTGTTCTAGTAAAAAATTCATGTTGTTAAATACAGCTGACCAGAATTGTACCTTGTATTCAGCTGGTGTTATGCTAGTGTGATGACTTTAATTCTTCCCTCTCTTAGCTGGAAATATTCCCTCATACAATGTGGGTCTGTTTGTCTGTCTTTTTTTAATCTATTTTTCCCTTGCCAGATCACATTGGTGACTCACAGTTATCCTGTGATCAAGCCAGACTGATCTTCCCCTTCAGTATCGTCTAAAACGATCCCTGGTTTCCCACATCCTGTGTGAGTGTGCTAATCACAAGCTTATTATCTCATGGTATGGGTGACCTTCTGCTGTAGCTGGTTAGAAAAGGCAGGGAGTAGGTTGTTGCAGTGATTTCCACTCTGTCTTGTGATAAGCTTGAGCCTGATAGTTTGCATTTTCTGTGTCTGAGACAAAGTTGCCAGAGTGAAGACCCAGGATGACAGAGAAATAACCTCATTGTATATTGATGGAGTTCTGGTGTAAAATCATGTGAAGCTGCTTGGCTGTGTCATCATAGCTGGAGTGTTATTTTGCATGACTGATGGCAGAACTCGAGGTCCATGAAGCACTTGTAAAATAAGAAAGGAGGTGTGTGTTGTGACTACAAACCCTGGCATTATGTAGTAGCTGAGAATAGGTTTTCAGAATTACAACTCTGGATTTAATTTTCTAATGTCTGCCAAAGCTTCTCAAGTGGGCCGTAAGTAATTTTTTATGTACTGTCCTTAACTTATCTCTGTCTTTGCTCTGTGTCTGTAATATGGGAGAAAGGTTTACCTTCTGGTCATGTGTTTTGTCTACTTATGTTGCAAGACCTTTAGGGAAGGAACTTCCTTTCTGTCTTTGCATACTGTCTGGAAATCCCCTCTCCGTTAGAGGCTGTGGACCTTGTCACAAATGATGGCATTTGAAACATTTTCTTTAAAAACAAAAATCTAGTTAACAATAAAATAGTATACAAGTGCAGCGTGTTCAAGAGGAAGCTATTCTTGTGATGGGTGCAGCAAATATTATATACAAGCTTATTTAACTTCTAATCATATAGTGGGTTTGAGGTAGATTTTGGTAATCATGATTGAAAGTGAATACACTGCTCATTTCCTTATTGAAACATACTTTCTTACTCCATCATTTTGATATGTTGCCAGATTTTGTTATCTTTTTCTTTTGTACACTGATAAATGGTGAACTGCATTGGAAAACCATGCTGAAAAAAATGAGCGTTTGGCCTGTCACATGCTTTTGTCTTCCTGTTAACATGAAATAAGCAATCTGGTTTTCTTTTTAATGAAAGAAGGGGAGATAATGGTCTTGTGTACATTTAGAACATTCTCATGTTCAAATGGAAATTTTCCCCTGGATCTGTCATTGTTCTCTTCAATAGTTATTCAGTAATGACTGTTTCTATATTGGCTTTGAATGTACCCCTGATAAAGATTGGGAAAACAACATTAGCACATGACATTTAAGATTTAGATAAAATGAGACAATGTTCAAGTACAAGGCACGAGTTCTTGAAAGCATATTTGAAGAAGCACACAAGTAGAGTAATTATGTCAGGCTGATGTTTCTCATGCAGATTTCGGCTGCTGTTACTCATTAATTATTTAAAATTCCGAGTGCAGCAACTCACAGCTTAGTGACTGTAACCTGCTGAGCCTCTGACCTAAGCAATTAAAACCAAAACATCTGGATTAAAATTCCATTTGAAAAGAAGATAAATAGATTTATTTATTTCTCAGCTATACAATTATCCTTAGCCATTAAAAATTTTTGCTTTCCCTCCTCAGAAGGGAAAGCAAATCAGTGTATCATCACCAGGGAAAATCCCAAACTGGGGTCATGGTATCTGTGTTTCCAGGCAGGCACTCATGAGGCCAGAAAAACTGCTTCTCTACAGCTGTCTGAGTTACTTTGTCCTTAAATTTATTTACTGATTTTGGAGGAGTTTACAAATCTTTAGTTAAACTTCATGAGGTGTCACTTGCAACTTGCGTAGCAAACCCTTTCAGAGTGGAGAACTTTGTTTGTGTTTGTGTTAATGGACTGTGGATAATGTTAACCTGTTAGGACACTGCCATGTGAACTTTGAACCCTCTTGAATGTATTCAGCATGCTTAAAAATTAAAATGTTGAGGATTGAGTTTTCATCAAATTACCTTAAAAAGTACTTTCAGAGTATAATTTCATGTATGAACACTCAGACAATAAGGCTAGGCAAAAGAAGGCAAAAAGAAGTGAGAAACACAATGCACAAGAAGAGAGAAATACAAGCATATAGTTAAGGGTGCATTTTTTACATATCAGGAAAGAAAGACTGGCTTTTGTGCCTCTTTGGCAGTGTGTTTATGGGAAGGAAAGGAGAGACATGACTGTAGAGAAGTGGATTGGGCCAAAGGGAGTCAGCTTGGACTATGGTGAAAGCCAGATCCTTTCGCAATATCAATATTTGTGCCAGATGTTGCAGAGGGGAATTTACAGCAAATCCATCTGTTGGTTGATATGTTTGCAGTATAGATAACATATATGAAGTCAGAAGGGAGGGAGGCAAAGATCAGGCAGAGAGAGCTATTTTTCCTCCTTTTTTTTTTTTTTTTTTAAATTGAGAAGGCTATTGTGATTCAGTGTTATCTCACAGCACAGTTAATGCTATCTGGAGAGGGTGAATCATCTTCTTGTCCCATCTGTCAGTCTGTTGAATGAGAGGAGCAGGCATACAGTGCCTTTAATTCATGTGTGTTTAGAGCTGCAGGTGTGCATTTTGTCATCAGTCTCTACAAAGTGTTAATGAAATACTGATTATCAAAGTGGCTGTGTTCTCTGGGAAGCTTAGGTAACCCACCTCACTTTGAAAGGGAGAATATACCATTCACCATTTGGAGGGGGCTTGTTTTTCTGAGCAGAGGACTGGAAAAAAAGTGAGTTATCGAATATATCTTGCTTTTATTCTCTTGGCGTTTTTTAAATTTTTATGTGAAAATAGATGTTACATCTTGTTTGTTTTCAAAGTACCTTTATCTCAGAAACTGAAAGTCTTCAAGTAACAAACAATTATAATTAGCTGTACAATTTCTCAATGGCTTTTTTTTTTCTTCCCTCTGGTACTGATAAGATTATTACTTTGGCCGGAAATTCTCCATGATTTGAATTTTGTTCATTTTTTCATTTTCCTGGTTAACACTGCCCTTATATATTCTTGTGTAGTGTTTCATATTTTTCAGAATTACTTAAGAATTTAGGACAAATGTCTGACTTTTAGTTATTAGTTCACTGAGGCTGAAAGTTGAAGTTCACAGCTGTGGAGGTGTATTCCTAAAGGAAATATGGTACTTCAGAAGCGATGATTGTGGAAAGTGCTGGTCTTAGGCATGTACTGCATTTCTTACAAATATATGAAATGAGGTTATGACATGTCCCTGTTCCTAAACTTTGTCCCTATATCTCTGTCCCTTTTTTTTTTTTTACTAGGTAATTTATTTTACTGTAGTATCAAATTATTTTGTCTCTGGAGCACATAGATGCTGAAAAAATAACTGATGATTGTGTGTCTGATCTTCTTCAGAGAGCTGGGGAAAATTGGTCCATGCTCCAAGGTTTTGTATGCCGTGCAGACCTAAACCTATATTAATAAAAAAAAAAAAGTACCCAGCCTGTTTTTTTGTGGTGTTGTGTGTAAAAGACAGGAGGTAGCAAATTAAGTGAACCTGGGGATAGAGCTTGGACGTGCTGACTGCATCTGTACCTTGTCCCAGGTCTTTGGGGTCCTACCTGGCTCCCTCAGATGTACTGGAGGTGATTAAGGAAATTTCCTTATGACCCTGCAGGTGGATTGGCATGGAGTTCACAGGGCTCTGCTAATCTGAGAGTTTTGAAGACAAACAGTAAACATGTGGCTACTGCCAAATGATTATGGCCATCAATGATTTCTTTTTGGATAAGGGAGTGTTTTTGCATTTGGGAAGTAGAAAAGCCCGGTTGAGAAATTTGTTTTAAAATTGTATCTTTTCCTTTTCTTAATGAGTGGGATGGGGCTGATGGTGTTCTAGCAAGGGGAGTGGAGTGGGTTGAAGGAAGAAAGGAGGGAAAAGCAAGAGAAGCCTAAGCTACAGAAAATAAATATTAGTGGCTTAGCAATTTCATTGTAATTTCACTGTTGTCCAGAATCAGGTTTGGACTATGCTCAGCTGGGCTGAGGTAAGGTTCCTGGAAATCACATGCTTTTACAAAAAATAATGTGCAATATACTTCTTGTTGGCAACAGAGGAAAATGGTAATCAAAGCAGTCAGAAAACATCTTAAACTTTGAGTCCTGTTTCCCCCGTGGAAATTTTAGGAAAAGTTTGCAACCATATTTTTTCACAGAATGTATTCTCTCTCACTGTTGTAGCCTTTCTCATGAGCCAGAGTGTTGCAGAAGATTTTAGAGAAAATGAAATAGCTTTGGTGTCCTTTGCAATGATATATGAAGTGTATGTAAATTATTGAGTACTCACACACTCAACTGTGTAAGTACTTTTTCAGGTAATTTGTGTTTCAGTACTTGGCCCATCTCTCAGAGGGGTGGTTTTCTAGGCCTAGGGTCCTTCCTAAGGTGCATGCAGTTATCCGTAAAAATGGAAATTGCTGTAATGTCTTGATAGGGCAGGAAGGGCTGGACTTTGATATGCAAGGCACTGTACAAGCATGGTTAAATATATCTGTAAGCACTAAACTTCTGTTGACTTCTCTGATTTATAGGTTATAGTCAGCATTGATATCTTGGTTTTTATAATACATGATGGAAATATGTCTGGAATAACATGTTTTTTGTTCAGAAGAATTCCTCAGAGAAATATAATTGTGGCAGTGAAAAGCGAAATAAAGTTTGATTTAAGAAGTACTGCATGCTTTCACAATGATGAAAAATTAAATCTGCATTAAATAACAATGAAATGTGTAAGGGACATAAGGCACTGTATTTTATGAAATAATTTTACAGTTGAATTAAGAGGGTGGGATTCCTGGGGAGCAGTTTGTCCATGAGGGAGGTTACTTTTGCTACATGGTTGCTCATATCTGTCTGTGAAGTGTTTGACTGTGGCTGCTGATGGATTTAGCTGCAGGTCACTCATTCCTGCCTGCTGGAACTTTTCTTTCTTGGTGAGTTGGAATATTAGGTTACCACAATGGGGGAATTCTGAAGAAACAGATGAGGCATGCCCAGTGTCTCAATCTTGTTTTGAAAGAAGATGAAGTGAAAGGCTTCCTTGCAAAGATGCATATCACACTGAGAGCCTAAGAAAACCACTTCAAGATTTCCATGTAGCTGGCAGCCTGTGCTGTGCAATGTGTCAGCTTGCTTCCCAGGAAGTTATGTAACCAAAACCCAACCAAGCAAACAAACACGAAAATAAAAAAAAAAAAACCGCAAAAACTTATGTAAGTTTGTAATTAAGAGTTTACATTAGGGGGCCACCAAAATTAGAGAGAACTTGCACATTTCTCAAAAGAAAGTATGCTTTTTTTTCCCCTAATTAGGTCTGTATGTAGTAGTAAAATGTCATATTTACTTGGATAAGAATAGTTATAAATTTAGCAGGAAGTTTTAAGTAAACCCCTCAAATATTTTTATGATGTATGGTTACCCTTCCCAGATGTGAGTAAGGCTAGGAGCACTTGTAGCTCTGCACTATTACCTCACAACATCAGTCTGTGACAAATACATATTCCTAGACAAGGTAGTAATTATGTTCTGATACTTGTAAATATGTAAGTCCTTGCATACCTTTATTATTATGTGTAGTTCTGTTGAGTCATAATTAACGTGTGGGAAGAGGTAAGATCATATTTAACAATCCATTCGCAGCATTGTTTGATACACATTCAGTAGCTTATGCTTTTTAATTCGAAGTAACCATTAATGTTCAATAAAAGTGCTCCATGTGGATTGGCTTACAGACTGTTTGGACTCCTGAATTACAACAGCACTTACTTAAAGTCTGATGAACTTTTTTCAGGCTCCTGTGAGCGAGTAAGAAAATGCTATTTTGCAGTTAAAACTACGTAACCTGCAGAAAGTGATGCCATTGCGTTTTTTTGTATTGTCAGAAGGTTTGGAGAGGTGTTTTTCTGCCTTTCAGTAAAAATTCTAAATCATAAACTTCTTTATATGAATGGTGTGTATGGGAAGATGATTAGAACCACTTGTTTAACTACAAATATCAACACGCAGATATCAACAGGCAGACTAGAATGCGCCAAAAAATGCTACAATGATATATGTTTCTAAACCCCTGTTTTTAATCAACTGCTCAGATGAAGATAAATTACGTGATCCCAACATCAGTGTATTTTTATAGGTATGTGTTGTGTAGGACAGAGTTTTTCCATGGGTTTTTTTTGAGTTTTGGAAACAGAAATTTGTCTCCCTGTGCAAGGCACTAGCTTTCTGCAGTTGTTGCAGTTGGAATATGAGTTCCTATTGTGAAGAAAGTGGGAAAGCTGCTTGGGCTAGGCTTCCATGAGGTTGCCTGTTAGACTAACTCCGTAATAAGGTGAATTGATGGGAGGAGACACTTTATTCCGTTTCCCCAGGCAAAATCCCTCGGCTGTTTCGGGAATTACTTAAAGCAGCTGGCACAAGTGGAGTTCTAGCAGTCATGGATGGGGAAGTGCCAGGTCATGGCAGCAGAGCTTATTCAGCTCAGTAGGTGGCTGTGCCATAGTGCTGAGGCAGCTGCGTGACTCTGCTGGTGGCACCTGGATGACTCTGCTGGTGGCACATGCAGCAGTGGCTCACAGCTTCCTGCCCCAGTTTGCTCACTTCACCCTAAAGAGCTCTTAGGTAGCACAAGTGTTTTCAACTTTTAGTCCTGTTGAATCAGTTTACTCATGTTGCCTGTTACTTTCAGATGGTTTTAATATGAAACCAGCAAGTCTTGATGGGGAGTTTTATAGGGGATCTGGTGATGTAACTCTGATCACTGGTGGCATGCAGTGTCCCCCTCTCATTTTTTAACTCAAGCTCACGTGCAAAATGTGTCATCTCACTGGATTTACAAAACTTGCAGGGTTTCACCGGAAGGTTTTTGGCAAACGCTGTTGCGGTCACAAGCGCGATGTCGTGTGCAGGCCTGTTTTGGCAGCTCATTGTTAGATGTGATTCATGTGAGATTCAAGGAAGGTTCTGCATTTCCTCAGTAAATCTGTTTCTTCATTGCTTGGAGCACCATGACTGTTCTTGTGGCTGTTCATCATTGCTGAAGCATACATGGATTCCTCTGCAGAGAGGAGTGTTGGTCATTGTTAGGATGGACATTGTTAGGAAGTGCAAGAAGCTGTTTCTTCACTTCATACAGGGCTGCTGAGTCTGGCAACCTGTACGTTATGAAGGTGACTAAAAAGAAAATACGGATCTTTTTCCAGCTCAGATGTTTTGAATAGTTGGCTGCAAGTTCCTGCAAAGGTTGTAAAATGAGTAATCCCATTGAAATCAGTGACTCAACTCATTGCATAAAGATTGGTGCAGGTAGAAACTATGCAGTATGATCTTCATCAGGACAGTAAGAACCAAAGTCAGTGTTTAAGCCTTAGTGTTGCACGGTCTACTTTCATCCTGAAGTGGAAATGACCTGTGTGCTCAGTTTTCAGTCAAGTAAGGCAGATTTCTGCTTGAGGCTGAAGTGAAAATTAAGTCTCTTGTTGCTGTAAATGTTTTTAACATTTAGAGCCTTGCATGTATGTATTGTTTTGCTCTCTAATCAGATATCTACAGAACAGTTGGCACTATACAATTTCTTTCATAATTCATGTCAGATTCTTGGAAGCCTTTCTTTGCCAAAGGATTACTCAGATTTCTCTGTTTAATAGGTAGGATGAAGAAATCTGTAACATTTAGGATACCCTTACTAGTGGCTGGTTGCTTTTGTCCCTTTGGCTAAAAAGTAGTTTAATTGCTACATGAGAAATTAATAGCAGTTACCTGTAGCTAACTTCTCTTCAGTTTAGGCATCTGCATTCATTTATGCATGAGAAAAAATAAAGTAATATCTAGCTGTTTTACTGTTAGTGTCTGGATAGGAGGTGAGAATAAGGAGGGGGTGGTCGTGTGAATTTAGACCACATGCTGTCCCTCTGACATGTTCAAAACAATAAATGAAACAACTTCAGACTGATGGGCTTAATCAGTGCCATTAGTTTCCAGCTTTTAAGGGTTCTCCTATAGAGAAATATAGCACTTGGCTCGGATGTGACTGTACTCTCAAACCACACTCCTAAATGTTGAATAATATTGTGGTGCACTTCCATTTCTCCAAGCCTTTTAAAATTTCTTTTTCTTCCCTCCATGTGCAATTTTTAGCATCTTGCTGAAGGAATTATACACACTGGAATCAGGAGTGTGTTGGTTAGCCATTTCACATGCCTCTTGGTTTCGCAGAATCACCGAATGGCTTGGCTTGGAAGGGACCTTAAAGACCATCTATTTCAAACCTCCCTGTTTGATTGGGTTTCATTTTTATCACTTGCTTTGCACAGACTTGTGAGCAGAAGACTCAACTTTACCATTTTCAGGTATCTGTGGTGTAGCAGCATACAAGTTTATGTTGCTTTTCCTTTCACTGGCTGACAAATGATTTTTAAATATTCATCTGGCTTAGTTTCACAGTATGGCTCTTCTGCATCTGTTATCTTTGTCTCCCTTGGCATTGCAGGACTGGGCCCTGCTGTGTCGAGTGTTTTATGGGTACAGGGTGGTTGTTCCTGCAGTGCTACTCCAGAGACAGCAGGGAGACTAAGGGGAGGCAGGAGGACAGGATCACAGTTCTGGTTTGCAAGTGTTGTGTTGGCCTCATCATCTGTGTACTTAGAAATATGTGTGTTATAGTTCAAATTCGATGGTTAATTTTTTCAGAAATGAATGGAAGAATAACACATGGAACATTTGCTATTATATTCCACTGTAGACATCTCTTATACTTTTGTATTCCACTCTGCTTTCCTTATGTTGGGAAGTAGGTAATGAGGGGCTCTACTCATGATTTGTAGCGCAAAGAACAGTTTGAGGAAGTTCAGCTCTGAAACCCAGTGTATATGAATTTATTTTTATTTTTCCTTGAAATTTTTCAGAACAACAAAAAAGTGTGAATTGATTGTGCTGATCTCACAATTTGAAAGGATAGGTGTGTTTGGGTTTTTTTTCCATTTTTTATGCAATAGATAGTGCTGGTTTAAAAAAATCTGTTTCCAATTTAGCAATAAATTCTATCTTGAGTGAATTTACTGAGCTTGGAATTTTTTTAGTTTTTATTTTGTGCAAACTTAGAAATGGATTTGATACATGGCACTTAGATCTTAGATTTTAGATTTTTTTAAAATTTAATTCAGTGAATTGTCAAATGGGCATTGTAGACCCTCAAAATTTGAAATGTGTCACTGGGTGGGGTTGGGTGAAGTGGTGAAGTGTGTGTGTAAATAAATCTGTCAGTCTCTCCAAAAGTTGCAGAAGAGATACAAAATAGGAATTGCTTTTGACAAAGTACACATTCCTGTGATGGGCAGTCACAAGTAATCAAAGTTTCTGTCTTTGGGATCCTTTTTTTACTCAAATCAGTGCTTGTAGCTGGGGTTGTAACTACATATGAGTGTAACTGGTTAGCAGCCTGTTGTTTTACTTCATGCATGTAGTTTTAAGTGTCATGACTACAAATGCTGTGATGAACTGCATTCAAATCCACTGAAGGCAGCAGCCATGTGCCAGATCCTACACAAACACATGCTTCTGTGACAAGAAATATGTGGCATAACCACAAATGTACTCTAAAAGCTGAAATTTGCGTGTTGTGGTTTAACTTACATAAGCTCTGTTAGAGCTGAGACACAACAGGATGAGCCAGAAAAGAGAGAAAAAGACTTGGCATTACTTTCTTCTGTGCTCCTCATGCAAGTGGGACCTGTAAACAGCTCACATGTTCTAACCTCCACAGCTAATTGTTAGTGTGCTGTTTTTTTCACTAATTGCTGTTTACATAGTGGTGAATGTGAATTCAAAAGAACTAACTTGAACTTTTATGGAAGTTTGTAGTTAAAAGGTATTTGATACATACTACACTGTCTGTTGTTACAAACATATTATCGAAAGACAGGGCCTCTATGTAATTTCTAATCTAATTTTGTTTTGTGTGCAAATTTCAAAAGGAACATTTTATTTTTCCTTCTATGTGGGTTTTTTTTTTTTTTTTTGGTTAGAAGTAGGAAAGCTTTCTGATATTGCTTAGATTTACAAAATAGACCAGATAAGCATGTTTTTTTTCCTTAGGATCTTTCCCAGATATTACCTTGGATTCTAAAAATGGTTATTGTAAGAGAAAAACTTCTTTGTTACGTGTCCAATTAAAAATTAATTTTAATTTCTGTACAAATGTATTGGTTTCACAAATGTTGTTTTGTTTTTATCTTTTCAGAATTTGAAGTTTTGGTCATCCATCATGGGGAACCACGTAGGAAAACGAGAGCATAGCACTGAAAAGTCAATCAAGGTAAGACTAGAAAATTGAAGGGAGAGGGCCATTTGAGAATTATGTATTCTGTGAAATACAAGGGGAATTTTCGGTCAGTAATTGTTTACCAGATCACTGTTATTGTTACTATTTTGTAGCTGACACTGTAAAATGACCACATGTTTGAAAGGATGTCTTATGAGAGGTGGCCAAATGAAGATTTTGTCGTGCTGGATTTAGTGAGAGATGTGATGTTAGGTCCACAGCTGATAATGAGCTTCTCAGTCATGGCGGAAATGAATGAAGCAGATACTGAAGAATTTTTTTTAAGAGTCAGTGAGCAGAGTTATGTTCTGTGCATGGAAAAGTTTTCATTTGGGCAGGCATTAGCTTTATCCATAAGAAAGAAACTATGTAGAAACAGGTAAAATCAGAGGATTTTAAAGGAAAAGATTGTCAATCTGAGGAGATACAGCTTTAAAAATGTCCTCCCTAGGAAAAAAACAAAAACAAGAAGTGTCAGAATGTTCATTAACAGTTAGTATTTGATTCCTAAGCATCTGCTGACATGTTGAGTTTTGTGCACATGATGTGGTGTTCTTGTGATAATACCTTGTTTATTTGTTTTTCTATGTTGTACCGGAAGAGATTTCACACATCTTAAAACAGGACAGCTTTCTATATATATTTATATGTTGAAAAAACCACACTGCTTGTTGCTAGCCGTTGTTATCTTCCCTCCACACGTCCTCATGCAAAAATAACAGTTTACAGTCTAAGCCCACACTGTATAAAGCTATTGCCCTTTGCATTGGACATATGATGTAAACAGATAATTCTGGGCTTGATCTGGAGGAGTTGTGGGTATTTTGCTTTGCTGTGGCAGACGAGCAGCTATCTCCAAAAGGTATACAAACTAGAATTCATACAGTTATTAGTAAGAGTATTATCCTTGCCATCCCCTTTAGGAAAATACCTAAGCACGCCGGAAGGATTAGGGAGGAAGCAGCAGGAAGAGAGGACAGCTGGCTGCATACGGTTTTGTTTTGTGTTGGTGCAGTATTCTGCAAAGTGCTTTTGTGGCCCAAAGTTTCGGTTTGAGTCCAAACAATAGTATGAATCCCAAGTTGTTGTCTTGGGGTGAGCTGTTCCCTTGCAGACTTGCCCTTTGCAAAACTGTGTTGTGCAGCAAAGTCAAATGCACCAAACAGATGCATTTAGACAAATATTTTGATCCTTTCTCAGTAAGCATGCGAGATGCTGCCGGTGTGATACATTAAATTTACAGAGCTCCATGGGCTGTAGTGCGCCATATACCCCCTGCTTTGGTCTTTGAGGATAAAATTTGGTTACAAAACCCCATTGTATCTTCTCTCCTGTGTGGGATCATACGTATTTGATGTATCTGGGTGCCAGAAGGGTGAGTTGTGGGGCACATCAGGCTTCAAAAACCTAAAGATTCTTCAAATTGTAGCAGCTTGTGCAATAGGTGCAAATTCTGTGGGGGTGAGCAAGAGTCAGGTGACCACGAGTGTGTACTTGGTATACAGGACAGATCTACAAGGAAATGGATTGCTGCAATTCTTTAAAATTCCTTCTTTCCCCTAATTAGTTTATGGAGAATACTTGATGCTGCAATGAAAATAAAATTAGTTTACCAAAATTGTTTTGTGAAGCAGGAAGTTATTACTGTGGTAATGTCTTCTGTTCCTCACTCATCCTTCTAGAGGGACAAAAAACCAAGACACCAAAACCCTAAACTTTCAAATTGGCAATGCTTGACCAAAATCTGCCTTTATGCACAGAAATGTGCATGATTTCCTGTTATCTAAAACAGTAATCATGCCACAAGAAATTATGAGGCCACAGACTTAAAATCAGGAAATATATGGTTAAGGTGCTACTATGTATTCCCTATAGTTTGTCATTTTTGATTCAGTTCTTTCAGGCAGCATTAACAGTCTCACTAGTTGCATTAACCAAATGCCACAGTTTAGGTTTTTTTTCTTTTCTTTTCTTTTCTTTTTAAAGTTGAAATAGGCTTTGTTGTTGTTGTTGAATGTTGCTGTAGATTGGAACTGTTTTCCCACCGGTCTGGTATGGGAGACATGCTGGAGGCTCACAGAGAGTGCAGCGGAAATGCTGAACTGCCTCTCCTCACTCACAGAAATAGGACTGCAAGGAAAGAGGCGAACATCTCATCAAGGGTCTTTCTACATTTCATTACTTTCACTCTTCAGGCTGTTTGCTATATGTCCTTTCCCAAAAGTGTAGGACCAAAGAAAAAAAAATTAGGCATCTTCTTTGAACTTTTGATGTCAGATTTACAACAACTCTGCTGCTCCTGGATGGGTAGAGCATTTCTCCACAGAGCTATTTTATGTGTAGTGACATTAGAGACTATTGCCAACTGCAGCAATCACAGTTCTTGGCTGTCCAATAAATGTCCTGTAATGCAGCAATTACTATGAGGTTGGTTTGGTGGTTTTTTGAGTTGGCATCTAGCTTCACTTTATTTTAGTAAATTTGTGTATTTGAATCACAAAATTAGAAATGGACTTCTGGAAAGCAATTATTTCATGAGATGTCTAAGATGCTTTCAAATTAGGAAATTTGCAGAAGACAGTAAGATGACTTCCCATGCTGTGACACCTTTTTCAAAATATTTTCCTCCTCTTAATATATAAATATAGCAAGCTACATTGATTATTCATTATATAATAAGATACTGTGAAATTAATTGAATGCTTTAAAAAATAATTGGTCTATTTGACCTAAATAATGTGGAAGAGTATTTACAAAACCTTTATATTTTACTCAAAGCAGTAACACACACCTCCTAATTTCTGTGGGATTTCTTTCTTGCATGTTTAATGGATCTGCATTTTTCAGAGTTTTGTAAGATACAAAAATTTGCTCAATGAACCCAGCATTTTATCTTTTACTTTGAATGATACTAGACTTTGCATCTGCTTAACGCATTACTAAATGTTAAAGTATTTATTTTGTTTATTTTGTTCTTAATGTTAGTACTTGGGCTTACAATTAACATAAATATATCTAAGAACAACAATAACGAAAAGAATGGGCTGTCCTGAGTTTCTTGCCCTCTGTTTGGCTAAGTTCTCATAGAGCTAATGTAGAGGAGTAGACAGTCAATTTTACTGGGTTTTTTTCAGAGTTTTAGTTGATCTTGCTAATTTATCAACATGACCAAGTATTGCTGGGTAAACTCATGAAAAATCTTGCCTTTAGTTGCCCTGTGTTATGTACCTAGATTCAATAATATGTTTTGCCATGGTTGATTTGAAAATTTTAATAAACTGACTGGTTCTCTTAAACTGACTGGTTCTCTCCTAAAACTGTGTTTAAGGAGAGCTCAGCAGAATTAGTTCAAGTTAAATTGCTTCAGTGATCACGTATCAGTAAATCAGACGGTTTCTATGCAGCTTTAGAGAAAATTATATTTTCTCTCCTCTTTTATCATCCTGTTTCCTTGCTAATGTTATGACATGTGCATGCTGTCTAAGACTGCAGTCTTAGTCCTGATCACACTGACAGAAAGTTTTCTGGCTCTTCCTGGAAAGAGGGAGATGAAATTCTGAAGATGACTGGCACTCAATGGTAGTTGTACAGTTCATCTCATATATGCTCAACAATCTGCAAGCATAAAAGCTTTCACTACCTCTCATGGTTCAGGCTGCTTACAGACGTGAGCCGTGTGTGTAGTTTTCACCAGGTGCTTCCTCTTGGTATGCATCATAAATTAGCAAAAAAGAAAAAAACCCCAACAAATGAAATATTTTTTACTTGCTTAGTTATTGCTCTGAAGTGTTATTTTCATAAGATAAAAGTTTATTATTTTTTAGTACATAAAGTTTGAGAGATACATGACATAAGGTTATATGGATTTTGAAGTCTGGGGTACACTTTTCTGTAAAACATAAGCAAAAATTATAGCCTTATTACCATACAAAATTAATGTAAAACCATATATAAAACCATACAAAATGAAACCTTTTCATTTTTTTCCCCAAACAAAGTTGTATAGCATAGTTTTTATTTTCCACTGTAATTGTGTGTTTTCTCAGAGTTTTACCTTTTTCTGTAAAGCGATAAAGAGCACAGGAACTATTATGATGCGCTCTTTGCACTTTGATGTATTGATTAAAACACTCTCTCTTGAGCCAGTATCTTTTCTAAAGGCAAGTGAAAAAGAGAAAAGAACTGGAAAATGTTGGGAACACCAGTGTTTTCTGTGAGAGATTTGATGAGCGTTTCCACCAGCCAGTTTTACAAGTTACATATGCACTGTAGAATCCTTATGACCAACTGGTGTCTGGTTAAGATGGTGCCTGGTACAAGCAACTGCTGCTTTTGGAAGAGGCAAATCTTCTTCCAGGGTGTGAAGGGACATTCTGGGCAGTCAGGTTAAGCAATACCAGCTGAATTTGATAGATGTCTGTTTTCCTCAATTTCTGTCATCAACCTGGCTTCGCCCTTGAGCAAATGCTCACAGGCTCACTCTGTTTTCCTATTTCATTTCGTAACCTTTGTGCTGTCTAACTGGATGGTTTGTTGGGACAGCTGCGGTGTCATTCTGTATTAATGGTAGTGCTTGGAGACCTTGAGTGGAGCCTTCAGGCACTAACGTGCTTCTGCTGGTGAGATGATATCATAGCGGTACAGAAATGACTGTACTGTTGGAAGCCTCTCAGAATGCCAAGCATGAAGTAGCTATGACATCTGTCCTCAAAAATTAACCTTAATGCCAGCATTCAGTATGGTATTGGAAGTCTGTGTTAATGTTTCAATGGGCAAATAGCTCTACTGTGAATTTAAAAGGAACAATTCATGTGTCTTAATCCAAGTGATGTGTTTCAATACTTGACTGTTTATTAAACTCTTTGGGTGCTGAATTTGGTATAGTCAATTATAGCTGCAATAGTTAATCTTTCTCACGTCTAAAATATGGCAAGCTCGTAGTAATTCTGTGTGTAAAATAAATTGCCCCTGAATAGAAGCTGATAGTCCTGCACTTCCATGTTCCCCTTTGTTGCATGTGAAGGCTACTGAAGGTACACTGTTCCGCTGTGCAAGCAGTGGGTGGAAAAGCTGAAGGTGGGAGGCAGGGCAGGTGCAAGTGAGGTGCAAGTTCTGGTCCCTGCCACAGTGCCCACTCTAATGTTCAAGCAGTTGCCTGAATTGTATAACCTTGGCAGTACATCACTAGATCTGCATTTCAGTGAAAATGGGAATAAATGTGTAGGCAATGGCTGCATGAAATACGCTGCAAGTATGTTTTTCTGTTGTGCACACAAGGGCTGAGCACCAGTGCTTCTTGATTTGGGTCTTGAGCTGGCTGAGCCTGCAGGGGTGTAAAAGGAAGAGGTGCAGCCGCTGTGGTTTCGGCTGGGGAGGAGGGAGGGTCTTAGGCTTTGTTCTCCCACCCTCAGCTGCAGAGCTGGCTCGAAGGGGGAAGTGCACTCTGTGCTTTTTAAGGTCTTGTGCTTCAGATGCCATGTTTTTGTGGTAGTTTTTCTACGGTTCCCTCCTTGTTAGCTTTGATGCAGAACTAGATAAATGTCCCGTCAAATGAGTTTAATGCTAGTGCCACTTAAATTAGCAAGGAGCTGGAAGAACAGGGGTGTAATGCAGTAGGCATTCTTTGTGAACTCTCTGTGAACTGTTCTAGTTGCTGAGATGACTTTTCTAGTAAATCAGCCCATACTTCAGCCTGAGAGCATGTTGTTCAGTGTTCTGGCACCTTCATGCCGTAAAAACGAAGGCAAAGTTGTTCATATTTTCAGTCTGGAGGAAGCAGAAGTGACATGGCCATCCTGAAAGGGAGCAATATTTTCCTTCATCACACAATCTTTTGTGCCTTAATTGTTACAGTGGTCATGGATCAGCATGCAACAGTGATGCTGTTATCACGTGCTCTGAAGTTTCGTGACATGAAAATTCTAGTTTCTTACTTTGACCTTGGTTGTATTTGAGAAGTGCTTAAAAAGCCTTCTGCAGTAAAATGTAGTTATACTGTAAAATAAGTCGTGGTGAAATGTATTCTTCCTCTTAGAGAAAAGGCCAAGCTTTACCTGTGGGTATCCTGTGCCAAACCACAGCAGAATCTCCAGTGCCTAAGACAGTGACTGGTGAACCTGCCCTGTAGCACTTACCAAACCATTAAACCCTGCTAAAAGTGCATTTTAAAGTTTGTTCTCTTCTTTTTTCTCCTAGTGCTAATTCTGTTGTGTTTGATGCTCCTGGGGAGCAGCTTTAAGGAAGAGTTCTGGAGCCATGTTTTATTTTAATTCTCAGTTTCTCACAGTAGTGTTTCTGATAATGTAACTGACTGGGCAGATAGGGTAGTTGTAAGACAGGGTTTTACAGTGTGCATCAGTGCAAAGTCGAAACACTGTCTCTGCTCAGATCTGATGCTAAATATTCTGCCATGGGAAAAGAGGGATTCTGCATTAAGCTGAATTGGATTTTGCTCTCATTTGTAAATTCAGCTACTGTGTAATGGACATCAGAAGGAAAAAGTGAGAGGGCTTTCCAATGCAAAGTATTGCTGACAGTAACTTCTTTTTGCACTTCAGAAGTTGAATTTCTTGAGTAATTGGAGCTATTTGTACAGTGAATAAATTTAACTTGTCTGCAGCTACAGTTCAGAAATTGATTTTTCCACTTTGAGCTGAAATGTCACGGATTGCTTTTCCTTTTTATTTAACTTTTTCAGGCCCTCTGCTTTAAGCTGATGGAAATACTTTGGTTACATTTGCTGGGAGGAAAAAATGTTTTTTGTAAAAGGAAATTGAAAAACTTTTAAGCAGAATAATACGTTATTCTTGATTGCTGAGATAAGGTTCACTCTTAAAAACAATCTGATCTTTTAGTGCAGCATCCAGTGGATGTGGCCATAAAGATATCAAAATTTGCATAGAGCTGAAAGCCACAATATACACTCTAGTTACCTTGGATGATTAGGGGGACTTCTGAGTATCAGCTGTAATCAAGAACAGTCAATAATGGAAATCCTGCATTTTTGTCACAGTGCCACAGAGTGATGCTCAGGCTGGTGGGGCTGGATTTAGAATTGAAAGCTGAATTTAGGGAGGCCTGAGGGCACTCAGCTTGCTCAGGAACTCAAGCAGCTCACAAAACATTGGAAAGGCCCAAGAGCCAGAAATCTTAAGAAGTCTGTCGCCAGTGAGATACATCTTCAAACAGGCACTTATCAAAACAATAGTCACCATTTTTGGGACCTCAGTTATTCCCATTCTGTGTAAGAGCTTCAGGAATGGATTCACTCTTTGGTGGTGCAGAGGTTTGCAGATGAGTTTTGGAAATACCAATATACTGGAAGTGTTTTGATGAAAAAAAATTCGAGACTGTGATGTTGAAAGATGAGTGATTTGAGGTTTTTCTTGTTTTGGTTTTGTGGTCATTGCTAACTTCTCCATCTAACTCCTTCCTTTATCTTCCTTCTACTTCTTATACTCAGTTTCTTCCTACATGCTACTTTCTGCCAGCACCTCTGATGCAGTCAAAATGCAATACTCTGATTTTTCTGAGATATTAGAAATAATACTTAGTTGCTAACAGTGCTCAGAAACAATGAAGAGATGGCCAGCTAATAGGCAGCATCATCAGGAAGGTGTGAACACCGTAGAAGAAAACAGAAAAAAATCACACTTTTCTGACAACACATATTCACTGGAAAAGTTACTTTCTCCTCAAGCTAGTTCTCTCTCTTTATGTTATAATATGACTTTCTGCAACCTTCCCAGCCTACCACAGTGCACTGCTTTACAAAGTAATCCAGTAGTGCCATTGTCAATATTTGAAAGGTGAAAATCAAAGCCGTATTCTATTATTTTCATGATCAGCTATCACTGTCACTCATATACTGTTTTGTCATGAAGTTGGTTTGGATTTTTGCAATTGTACCTTGTACCTGTTTTATGCAGCAAATGTAAAAATTTCTGTGCAGTCTTTTTGGGGAAATGTAGCTAAAATTTGAAAGTATGAAGTGGAACTGTGTGCAAAAATTTTAAATTGCACTTCTGCTTCTTTTGTCCACATATATAAAAGTATGCACATGTCCATATTGAAAAAAGTACAAGTGTATGTTTAAAAAATACTTGTATAGAAATGCAAGAGTATATTCAAGTATTGATACCCTGCTTCTGTCCCTGTGTGGCTGCAGACATGCTCGCTGTATCAGTTTCAAAGGGCAAGACCACTAGCCTTTCACCCTGGGGAGTCTGATTATTCATTCTGATCGTTGCTGTGAACTACAGACTAAATATTTTCGTTATGTTAAGCCAGAGCTTTCCACTGCAGATGAAACTTGCCTTATGGCGCACAGTGATAAAGCCTGATTAATCAGTACTTTTTTTTTCCTACTCTTGTCTGAATTTCCAGTCAATTCAGGGTCTTTTTGAGACTTGGGAGATGAAAGATTGATGCAAGCGAGACTCAGAAGCTCAAGTCAGTGCCTGTAACAGTTGAGAAATATTTATATATCATAAAATATGTTGAATATATTTCAATATTTACTATGTATTGATTTAAAACTAAGTATCTTTAATATATTTAACAAACATATAGTACTAGTATAAAGAAATATATCTTCATGTTCTAGGAGAGGCTTCAGAGCTTGCAGTAGGTGAGACCCACTGCATAAAGTAGCAACTGTTTTGTCTTTGGCACACTACTGCAGAGAAAACTCAGTATGTTTGGGACGATTGACGTTACTTCTGGAGCTTAGTCACATGAGATAAGATTCTAGGTCAAGGCTGTGCATAATGTTTTATTTTTGTGCTGAAATAAATAACTTGTCGTGCTGCAGGATACTTGCTGATAGATACTTGCTGAGAGGAGGTTGTCTGTGGCATGGTGCTAATCTTCAGTTTCCTTCAGAATCAAATCTGTGTTTGGAGAAAACCTATATTACATATTTTGTTTGAGATGGATCTGAACCACTGTAATCCATTACATTCACATTGGTTTAAATGAAGCATGTTTGTTTATAGGTGCTGACATTGTGTCCTGAACATTCAGCTTTAGGATTCTTGCAGATTCATTTACTTGACTAATTAATTTTAATGTTAGTATTTTGTTTCTGTAATTCAGTATTTTTTAAAAAGATTCTTAATAAAAGTTTTCTCTTTATATTTGCTTCAACTAATTTCTTGCCATATAAGTAAAGGTATTGGCAAGTAGGAAAAAATAAGGTGAAATACCTAATATAAATTAAGTTTTGACACTTTTTCCTCTTGTTTTGACCTCTGTTTTGTGTCCTACTTTCCTAGAACAGGAAAGCCTTCTCAGGGTGGGAAGGAACAGAACTCCCTTCAGGAATCTCTTCGATACACCTTTTCTGTCTGTTCCCCTCTTTCCCTTTCTGCTGGTATCTTGTCTCTTGCTTTTTATTTTGTTGTTATTATCTTACGCTGTGCTATATAGGCATTATCAGTGTTGATAAAACCATATAAAAATGAAGGTTTAATGAAGCCTGGGGGAAAGAAGACTAAAAGATCCCAAAAGATCAATTGGGATGGGATGCTCTGGGTTCTCATACCCTCCCAACAGATTGTGCAGGTGTCCTGGCCAGTGACCTCTAGCTCCAAGTACAAGAGCAACCAGTGGAGCAAGGATATGTCTGCCTCTGAGAAGGGATGCTGAGATCTTCCAGACATCAGATTCTGCTCTGGGATTTTGCAGAGTTCATAATGCCATAGCATAATGCAGTTAATAATGTAATAACATAATACTGTATTGCATCTGTTGAGTCACCTGGTTATGGGAGAATAAAAGGTTTGTGGCATTTTGGAAGCCTGTAGAGCTTGACACGTGGACTTTATATCAACTAAATTGCGTGTCTTTGATAATTTCTGATTATGTCTCCTGCTGCTGGATGTAAGAAGCAGGAGAGACCCTCTGGACACGTCTCGCATGTAGCCCCTGAGGGAGACGGCTCCACCAGGAGCAGAAGCCCTTGGCTTCCATCCCAGCTTTGAGCTCTGGTCTCAGCAGCTGACAAGTTGTTCTGGGTTTTGCCCCATGGGCTTGCTTTGACCAATTAGGCTGCAAACCGTGGGCTGGAGGAGCAGGTGCAGAGCTGCTGTCTTTGTGCAGGAGCCAGATGGCACTTAATTGTCCCAATCGCTGAGTGAGACTTGGCCCAGTCCCTTGCTCGGTTCTCGATTCTGCTGCTGCACTGCCAAGTTGGGTCTTGTGGCTTTAAGAAAATGAGGACTTCAGAGGCAACTGCGAGCATCTGGACTTCTCTTAGTTGTGATTTAATGTGGTTCGTTTCAAACGTCAAAATGGGTCATAGCCTCATGTTGTTTTCTTAAAAGAAAAAAAAATTGCTTGATGCTTACCTGGAGTAAAGATTCCTGATCTGAGTTGGGATATCTTGTTTGTTACAATGTTATTAATATTGGAGTGACAGGAAAAAAGCTGTGAGTAGGAGCCCATATTTTAAAGGATTGATTCCATGGGATTTTGCAAGGAGAACCTTTGTGTCTGTTGAGTTACCTCTTAGAGGACAAGGGCTGAGGGGAGGAATTTTGTGGGAAATAATATTTTGGTTTGCTAAAGTTTTCAAAATCCTCTTTTAGAATAAACATTTTTCATTGTTAGGAAGGAGTAAGAAATTATTATTTGAATGCTCCACTTAAGGGGAAGTGCTAGACTTTAGGGCTTGTAAACTTGCTAATAGAATTGCAAATTAAGTATGTTTGCTTATCTATATGCTTATACTTATTCACTTAGTTTAATAACTGCAAATATAGTTTACTTGTAACTTCTTCATATGAATATATTTGTTGGTTATGTGTGGCTCAATCTGTTGGGGTTTTTTTAAGATAATCCACTTTTATTATTGTAAATCATTTAAGAAGCTAAAGTTGTGGGGTGTTAGAGGCAAAGGATGGGACTAAGCAGAGTAATGATAATGTTATTTGCAGTGGTAGGGAATTGAATTAAAAAGATGTCTAGGTATTCCCGGCAGGCCACCTCTTTTGCTCGGTGCTAAAAAGGCAGTCTCTGGGTCTAAAGTGATTATGAAGTCCCATGTTGATTCAAGCTGCTTGAGTTAGACTGTCAGTCAAATCACAAGTAGCCTATATATGGAAAGGATCAAATATATAGGTTAATAAAATACAGCCATTTAATTTTTTATATTTAGAGTCGATGGATTCTAATCTGCATTTATTTTAAGATTTTTTTTTTTAAATCCATCATGTTCCAATTGTTTTGTTCAGTCCTGGATCTGATTCACACAGCTTTTTTTAGTATTATTTTGACTGTGGCTCTGGCAGTACCAATTCTACCCAGAAGTTACACAGCCTCTAGGGGAGAAGGTGAAGAGCTTGGCATGGTCTGTTGTGCTTATGTCCGAAGTCTCCGTTGCGCAGCATGTGAATAATACCATAAAGTCTGTCCAAGGTCTACCTGCTCCTTTTTTATGGTGAAATATCAGCAAGAGAAGGGCAGTGGAAATAGCTTCTTGTTTACACACACCTTTCTCTCCAGTTAAATTCGCTGCCTAGAGAAGCAGCGGAAAATAGTTGGTGCAACTTTGTTTTACAGTTGCCCACATGACTCCTTTAATTCCTGCCTGCCTATAGAATTGAGGCATGGATTTTAGCCTTCACAACACATATGCAGTGATGTAAAATTCTATTTATGTTCAGAGGGTTACTAAGTAACAGTTGCTGAGGGAAATGCAGTCTTTAACTGTGTGACGTCTGTGCACTTAAAATTGCCAGCCAAGTAGTGCATTAACATAGATTTTGCACATTAATGTAATGGGATTTGCTGTGGGCAGAGTGAGCAAAACCTAGGGAAAACAACAACAGTGTAGTTTAAGGAATTGAAGTCTCTGCAGCCTAACCTTGTGGATAGGAGATGAAAATCAGTTTTTGCTCTTCTACCTCATCCCCTTCATACCACACCATAATTAAGGATGCTGATATATTTCGTAGAATCAGAGAATATCCTGAGTTGGAAAGGACCCACCGAGTCCAGCTCCTGCACAGGACATCACCAAAAATATCATACCATGCACTTGAAAAACCCTCTCCTAATACCCAGCCTAAACCTCCCCTCCCCTGACACAACTTCAGGCCATTCCCTTGGGTCCTGTCACCAGAGAGAAGAGATCAGTATCCGCTTCATTTTCCAGCTTCCAGTCAACTGGGACCTTTCTAGATTCCCAAGACAGCTGAAAAATCATTGAGGGAGGTCTCGTGATGACATCAGGCAGCTCTTTGAGTATCCTGGGATGAATCCCATCAGACACCGTAAATTCGAAGGGATCCATCCGAAGAAGCAAGTCCCCCACAGGCTGAGATTGGCTGGGAGTTTATCATTCTCACAGTCTTGGTCCAACAGTTCAGAGCTCTGGGGTTTCTATTTTAAATATATGTGTGTTTTTTAATAGTTGTTTAATATTTGTGTATATATTTGTATTTATATCTTTATCTACCTATAGATAAAAAGAATTCCATGTGTAATCAGTTTTGCATGAGTACCTTCCTTCAGGGGAAGGAAGGTTAAGTGGCAAACAATCAAAAAGGGTTGGGTATAGATTGGGTGTTGATAATACAAGGAGAAATTTTCCTTGAGCTGTGTCTCTTCTATTAACTGTTTGCTTCTAATTTTGTGTGGCCTATCAGAGGATTTGTTCTTCCTAAGAATTTTTTTTCAAGGAATGTCACTTGGGAAAGGTCATGTGTCTAGCATTGAAAATGAGCTTTTGTATTGAGAAAGATTCTACTTAAGTGATCAACATTTCCTTAAAATCACACCCTGTATGACTTACAGTAGGGTATTGAGCTGAAGACCTTTATATGCTGATAAAGATGATTTGTTTAACTTTCATGAAGTCCTATAGCTTTTAACTCATTTTGCTATTACCAGGCTCCTTTTTATCTGAAAATACTTGGAGGATAGGGAGAAGTCTGCATGTATGTAAATAATTATTGCAGTGGGAAGGTAACATGAGCTTATTAGGCTGTGTGATTTGCTCACTGTGGGTTATGGAGATCTTCATTTCAGTGAGGTTCTTGTGTTAATGATATCGTTATGTCAGAGTACATAAAAGATAGGCAAAAATAAATTTTTATAATGAAGCACTATCACAGTCCTTTTATGAAAGTGCCATAAATATCTATCAAGGATATCTAGTCATTATTTTCTTGGATTTTTATGATGTTGTTTTAGCTGTATCCAAGGATGTTATTTGTTTATCACTGAGAAATGCATTATGGCCAGGAGTTGATCTTATGCTATTTGTTTGGACTCTACAGTAACCACTGCCGCTGTCATGTGAATAGTATTATAACTTGTCAGCTGCAATATTTACTTTGTTTATTCACTTACAACAATTGCTTTTTAGTTTGTTTCTTGTTCTTCCTGTGAAAATTAAAAAAACCCAACCAAACAAACAAACCAAGTGAAAACTAAACCTACTGATACCATCTCTGTGAAAGTGTGTGTGTTGATTTCCGTTCCTGGCATTGTACAATATTCCTGGCATATTTTTGGTGGGGTATAATCCTCAAATACTTTCTGACTGCATTTTTTGCCTGTGTTTGAGAGAGTGTAGTATCTGAGGTTTTTTGTAGTCTGTTTCTTATAGTCCACTCATTTTTGTTTTGAGGCCAGAAACTCTTCCCTCTGGAGAGAAATTGATCCTGAATTCTTCATTGTTCAGTCAAGCTCCTGTTCTCCTGTGACTCTTGATGATCAGCTGTTCAAGGGGTTTCAACTGGTGTATTAGCCACAGCTTTTCCCGCAGGAAGCTCTCATCACTGGAGGGAGTATTGACTCTGAGCAAAGGACCTTTAGAGTCTACAGAAGAAGCAAAGCACAACAAGGGGAGAAATTTGTCAGAAAATTGACACATCTATTCTTCCAAAGCTTTTTCTTGTTGCTCTACAGGGACTTCGGTTTATTTTCTGTCAAATGGCCATAATCAAGAGCACTGGAATTAAACCTATTTGCCAATAGTTCTGGCCTTCACCCTGTACTTCAGGAGCTGCTCATCAGTTCCAAACACCTGTAATGCAGCCATTTATAGTCAGTTCATTAAAATTGATGCAAAAAGTAAATGGAACCTTTTCTGTGAAGCTACTTGCAGGCCATTTGGCCCCTGCCAATCCTAGTGAATGGAGTTAACCCATTTCAGAGGCAGAGTTTTGCCTGTGCCTTTATTGGACTTTGTGAGATTCTTGTCTGTTTATTTCTGTAGCCTTTCAAGGTCCCTCTGAAGAGCACCTCTGCCTTTGTGTACTGAGCAGTCACTCAGTTTGTTACTACCTGGGTCTTTAATGAAGTCATTAAATGATATTGGCCATCGCTGCAGGATGCAGGTGCTGACTGACAGCTGTACCCTGTGCCACTGATTGCAGTCCTCTGAGCTTGGTGGTCCAGCCAGTTACCCACCCCCTGTATTCCACCTGCCCAGACTTTATCTTGGTTTGACTGGAAGGGTAGAGTGGCAGACTGTGGGAGGCTGTGTCACAGGCCACCCTAAAGTCAGGGGATGTGATGTCATGCTCTTCCCCTCCTCCACATTCATTTCCTCACAGGAGCTATCAGGGTTAGTCAGATACCATTTGCCCTTGATAAATCCAAGCAGGCTGTTCCCACACACCTTCTATCCATGGAGAAAAATTACTGTTAAAACTGTTATGTCATCTGCCTTTAATAAAAAAAAGAGAGAAATGGCTAAGCATTTGAAATGCTGTATATAAAGTATGTCTCTGATTTTACCAGTGCATTATCACTCCTTCAGTGTTAATGCAGAGGTTTCTGTTGGGTACAGAATGTACCTACCTTTGACAGTCTTTTATCCTTCAGTAAAGTATTGCACTTTCGAATTACTGACAAAAAAAATAGAGGCCTTCTTCTTTCAAGACAGATCTACATGAAAAAGAGGTGTAAAGTGCACTTTCTACTTGGATGATGATCCTTGCTTTCTTGAAACCTTTCCAGGGATAGGTACAATTGTCACAGATTTACAAAGTCTTGACAAATTGATACCAGCCTGCATATTGTAACAGTACAAAGTTAATGTTGAGTGGTCACAGAAAAAAGGCAATGCTGTCTGATTGAACTATTGGTAGGGCTTTTATTGTATTTGTTTGGTTGTTGTTGGTTTTGGTTTGGTGGGGTTTTTTGCCTTGGATTGGTTTGGGGGTTTTTTGGGGTTTTTTTTTCTTTTTTTTTGGTTAAATAGCTAAAAAAGAGAAAATATCTAAAAATTAGGCACTGGAGAAAAAGGTGGAAGTTGAAGAAAAGAACAAGTGTTCCTGCTGGAGTTGGAGACATTCCCAGGCAGTGAGTAGGAATGCTTGCTGGTAGTGCTTCATGCTCCCCCACCCCGAGCCTGGGGCCTGCACAGAAGATGATTATAAATAGTGCAAAATATCACTTATTTAAATCACTTACTTCTATTTTAAACACATAGCTTTTGAATTTCAACGCAATACTTCTCCTGAAGATGTGCAGAGTTTTTACTAGAGCCACACTAATGAATCAAACTCTGGTAAATTGAATCATCTCTGTGGTGACCAGTGACAGGACCCAAGGGAATGGCCTGAAGTTGTGTCAGGAGTGGTTTAGGTTGGAAATTAGGAAAGGATTCTTCACCCAGAGGTGGCTGGGCACTGGAACAGCTCCCTAGGGCAGTGGTCACAGCACCAAAAGTGTCAGAGTTCAAGGAGTGTTTGGACAAAGCTCTCAGGCGCATGGTGTGACTCTTGGGGTGTCCTGTGCAGGGCCTGGAGTGGGACTCGATGATCTTTGTGGGTCCCTTCAAACTCAGCACATTGAATGATTCTGTGATCTTTTTAAATGACAGTTTCCATTTGGTTTTGGCTCACTGAGTGATTAGCTGGCTGCTCACAGGTTGTATTTCTGGTCTTAACCATTTCTCCTGTCTGTACATGCACATGAGTGTTTCATTGTCACCACTTCTGATATTTTATTTACATTGGTATTAGAGAAAATTGACATTTATTTTACAATCATTTGGAGATTGCTTGATCTTTCTCAGGTTTAGTTTCTTTGTTTGCCTTTATATGTTTGTAAAATGGTAGCTACAGCTGTTTAAAGCAATACTGTCCCTGCAACAAAACAGAAAGTGTTCCTGAAGAGCAGGATTGTGTATAGTGCAGATGGGGTCTTTCTTACTCAGTTATTAGATTAGCTGCTCAAGCTTTGCAAAAGGTATGAGAACAGCCTTATGTTCTCATAACTATTTATGTTATGGAGCGTGTATGTTATCACATTGGCCATCTGAAGACACTTTGGATAAGTGCTTACTGACCACAGGCTTTTTTTTCATGGTGTACAGAAACAGCAGCAATTAACTCCACAGGAAAACCTTCCCTAGTTCCAGGTGACTAATAGCAGGTATTTGCTGATGAATCAGGTGTCACCTGGGGCTGAAGAAGCCCTGAGTGTGAGATCTGAGTGAATAATTTCCTTGGGCTCTCAAGGTTTGTCTTACTACTAGTTCAGCGTAGTGAGTAGCAATAGTTAACTTGAGATTACTGTTTCTGAAATTTAGTTAAATTACTGGTATATGGGTAAAATGTAGCATTTCAGCTTTATGCCTTGCCTATGAAATCAATATCTGGTAGAAACTGACCACATCATTTTATGGAATTTTGGAAAAACATGAATCAGATTGCATATCTGACATACCCACACCTGCATATTACAGTCTGGGCTGCATTAGATTGTAAGTGTGCTCCAGAGGAGGGCACCAAAATCCAGAGGTGTTAGTGCAAATGGTGTAACAAACCAGTCAGTGGCCTGCTAGCCAGAACCTGATGGTGTCCCTTAAAATGTCCAGCCCTTAAAATGTCTGGAAGCCCCAGTGTGATCAGATGCTCTGGCTGAGCTTTCCACAGGTGGTTATCAAAGTGCAATTATCTCACAACTGCATAAATATTCTGGTGTTATTGCTGCTGACTGAAACAATGCATTCTCTGTTCTCTTGTGTCTTATTTCTAGCTTTAGAGGACCTTCATATACCCATTGTGGTGCAACTAATGAAATTGGCCTCTGCTGTTCATTAATATCCAGCCCTTCAGGATTTGTTGTTGTTGCTCTTTTCCCCCTCACAGTGGTCAGTACAATTTGAATGCTAATTTAGACATTTTAAACATAGGCTGAACAGTTGCCTGAAAATAAACCATTAAAATGTCATCTCTCTGGGCATGTTTGGGTAAACAGTTGGGTTTGTTGTACTTTTTTCCAAAATATTTTGCCTCTCAGACTTCTTTATTCCCTTCTGAGATGGGAAAGTTCACCTGTTGAATATGTAGTTTAGTATTTCAGCATGCAACTTCATACATGTGTTACAAAGGTCCATTTTTCTCCTAATACCGGTGCAGTTGTAACTCTGCACAATAGTTTTTGTGAGAATGCCTCTGTGTTGGCTTAAAGCATGGAGGGAAGCATTGTTCTTGTGTTTGTTTTCAGAAAATGCGGTGGGTTGACCCTGGCTGGACTCCCGGTGCCCACCAAAGCTGCTCTGTCACATGTTCAGCACATATGAACATTGTGAAAGGGAAATGCTCATGCCAGTAAGGGTTCTGCTCCTCAGCTCCTGATAAAGGGTGTAGAAGTCAATGCAAGCAGTGAATGGGAGCAGTTTCTATTTGTGTTGTGGGAATTTGAGGGATTTGTGCTCTATTGCTGTTGAATTTCTTCCTTGTTGTTGGAGTGGATTGTTTTTGGTTAGACTTTCTGACTTTCTCCTGGCTTGTGTTGTATTTCTTTATTGTTTATTAGGTGCACTGAATTATTTATTTTATGGCAATCTTTCTGGTTCCGTTTAGACAGTTTCTTGAAAAATGTTTGACAGCTAGAATATTTCTGAAATCAGTTAGTTTTCTCTTTAGATTTTGCATTTTGTGGTTGTTAAGGTAACTAGGAAAAAGGAGGAAGGAATCCTCATTGTGCTTTCTTCAAATGTCTCAAGCAAAACTGTAAATTAATTTTAATAGATGTTTTGAAGTTGCTTTCTTAAAAATAGTCTGGTAAGTGTTGCATACATTTCTGTGTATATTCTTTGTCTCTTAGGATATTTCTCTGCATTCTAGTGAGTAGTTTTATTTATGTACCATTGACAGCTATCTATTAGTAAGCAGTTGATTTATACTTGAAAGATGTACAGTGGCCTGTTAAAAAAAGGTCAGCCTGACTTGGGCCTATAGTTGGACATCAGGTGAACAAATCTGTGGGACAGAGTTGTAGCTTTGATGATTCTAAGGTCAAAATATAGCATTCAGCATTCTCTCGCTTCCTGCTGGTTGACTTGTGTGAGAATTGAAGCTCCTGACAGTTTATGGGCAAGGTCTATCTCTTAAAATGATCTATAAAAAAAATATTTGCAGAGTTGACTAATACTTCTGAGAAACTTCTTGCAATGTCTTTGGTGAGGTATGGAGAGGGGATGTAACTTCTGGTCTTTAAGCATGTTGAGAAAACAGACTCCTTGAGGAGCTTTAATATGGTTCTGAAAACTTACATATACTTCACAATGGTCCCTCTTTCCTGTCTTTTTATGTCCAAGGTCATTACATAAGATGCAATTACATTTCTGTTGATGCTGTCTTTCCCTCTCATGTATTTTCTCTTTTATGAGAGAGATTTGGTCCATGGTGCTGTGCTGAGGCTGGTGGGCCTTGTGAAATCCATGGACATTACTCCCAACCACTGCTCTTCCACCTGGACACTCTTGGTACTGGTAGGGGGAACCTGAGACTGGCCGTGTGGCTCTGGGTCTGAGCAACAAGGGCACAGACTTTGTCCCTGATGCTCCAAGTGACGGTGTAGGGCTTGAAAAGAAGTGAAGGGATCCTGGAGGTCAACAACTGATGGTGGCAACAGGCATTTGGCTTTTCCAGCCGTGGAGACACTCTCTGAGGGTCAAGGACTGCTCAGAAGAGATTGAATCTACCTGACCAAATCGGGCAAAAGCATCTTTGCCAACAGGCTGGCCGAGCTGATGAGGAGAGCTTTAAACTGGGAAAAATAAGGGAGAGAGAGATGACAACCCACAGATAAGGGAGGAAGTGATGGAATGGGTTGGCAAAGGGCACAGGGTGATGAAGACAAGAACCAGGAAAAAATGTAACAGGGCTGAAGGCAGAAGTTGGTTCCCTGAACTATCAAGGAAATACTCCGTTTTTCCTAGTGTCTTAACATTCCTGGTGAGTCTGCATTAGACTCAAAGTTTTGCTCAAACTTAGAATCTAAGGTTTGTAGCAATTTTTTTTTCTTTTTTTTCCTTTTTTTCCCCTTTTTTTCTTTTTTTCCTTTTTTAAAATTTTTTTTATTTTTAATTTTTTTTCCTTTTTTTCCCCCTTTTTTTCTTTTTTAATTTTTTTTTCCTTTTTTAAAATATAGTCTTAGAGTGAGGAACTATTTTTGACACAGCAGTATATTGATTAAGTGATCCTTGATGATATGATCCTTGATAATACAGTCTTTACATAGTGTATGCTTGATGTGTTTTAAAAGGTACTTAAGTGGGAGTTAAAAGATGCCATACTAGTTTTACAATTATACAAACTCTCTTGTGCTTTTATCAGTTTCCTTTAACTAAAAAAACCAACAAACCTTGCTTCCATGCCAACTGTATTACAAAACTCTTATCCGAAAAGAAATCTTTGTTTATGTTTTGAAAAGGGCAGTTGTGTTGATTATTTTGTAAACATTGACCCTGTAAGTTTTGATGTTTGAAAATATTTTCTTCTAACTGGTGTTTGTGCGTTTATTTACACTACAGAGAGGACCTATGCACAGTCTGGGAGCACAGAGCAATAAAACTCATTTTCTTTCAAGTTCATGAGTTAAACTTTAGCCTATTTAAATCAAAGAGGGAAACGGAAAAGCAATTTTCTGTCTTGGCTGGATAGATGGGTATATGCACACGAAGGCCTCGTTTTCTGTGGCGGCAGGGTCCCGGCAGCTTCCCCTTAACCAAGTGCTACACAGCAAACCTTCTTTTGCCATGCAAACTGCAGTGAGGGAGGGGCTCTGTGGTGGATTGGACCAAGAGATGGGTTGGTTCCATTTTCTCCGTTTCTCCCCCCTCCTGTTATTAAGATGGATAACTTTTAGCCTCACTTTCGCCCCTCTTCCTGTTCCTTGCGGGCCCAGAAAGTGTTGGGGGCAGCGCAGCTTGTAGGGACGGCCAAGAGGTAGGACAATGCCTTGGAGGTGGGACAAGGTTGGGACCTTGGCAGGAGTGCATGATAATGAGGAGCTGAAAAGTCTGGGAACAAATACCTTGCCACTTTAGAAAGGCAAAAGTGTCTTTTTCTTAACAACCCCCCAAAAAACCTAAGCCCTTTTCAGACAAAATTTAAGAAACACCTGTTAATTTTCTTTTATTACAGTTCAGAAATTGATCAGTACTGTGGTCAGAATTTTTTTTGAACTTACATATCTTGTAGGTAAATATAATGTATTTTAGTATCACGCAACTTGTGTGTAAATTTTTTATTAGCTTTGGCCTAGAAATACACTTTGTGAGGCTGGAGACTGCAAAGTGACCTAAAGCAGTATCAGTGTGTTGAAATAATTCCCTTCTAAAATTAACTGCTTGATGTTAAATGTAATTTTCTTTTAATTCTTGGCAAATAAAAGTAAATTTTGCTTTTTAAATGCTGAAAATGTCTTGGTAGTTTTTAGGTAGTTAAAGGGATGTAATTTTGAATGTAAAATGCTTTTTACGTGGCAGCTTTTGAGCTTTCTTTCCACATGAGCTAGAGACTTGGAAGTGAAAATTAAATGCAAGAGATTGAAAATTCATTTTTGTTTTGGAGTGTGTTTCATATTCATTAAGCTCAAAGGGGATTTGAATTAGTCTGTTGTATTTCTTGCCCACTGTGAGTAGAACAGCGAAAAAGTGTTTTAAAGTTACCTACCCTTTTTAGCTTCTTTTTGTAACCTCAGAGAAAGCACTAGAAAGATATTTTTATTATTCAAGAAAGCCAGTCTGCAACCGCGTTGAGGAAATGACCCAGACACATATTCTGCGTAATTATTTTGCACACTGACGGACTGGTTCATGCACGTAATGGAATTAGGAATAAAATACCAGAAGTGAACTTGTGGCTTCCCTGCAGTCTGGTTTGCTGCTGAAGGGAGCTGGGCAGAGCTAACCTGTGGTGGTGGGTGCTGAGATCCTGCTGTGCACATTTATTTGGCACAGTTGTGCTGCAGCTCTCTGTAGCCCCCACAGTCACACATTGCACTGTGCTCCTGCAGGCTGGGCAGTCAACAATTTGTGTTGACAAGGGAAAACTCGTGTGTTTGCTCTTAACAATGGCCATGCTGGCTGCAGACTCAGGATATCAACTGTGTTGGAGTTTTGTCAAAAATACGTGTCCCCTCTCAGCTGGAGGGCTGCAAAAGCCAGAGGATTTTCATACCTGGTGGCTGAGAAAAGATGTTTTGCTGGTAATGGGGCAGAAGGGTTTATCTCTCACAGTCTTTTAGTGTTCTTAGGTTTGACACTTTTACAGTGAATATTTCTGCGATGCTCTGTAAAGGCTTTCATTTTTTAGTATATTTCACTCAAAATACCTTTGAGATAATGGAAGAAGGTAAAGATTTAGCTGATTTTTAAAAAATCTTATTTTTACTTTTTACTTAAGACACTCTGAGTAGCTTCTTGCTCCTGGGTTATTGTGTGGTGTTGCTCAGTGCCCTGCTGTGCCACTGCCTTGTGCTCCCCACAGACAGCTGTCATCTCTTCTGCTGCTCTTCCTGTGGATAAAAAGTGCAAATCACCAGGTTTACTGCCATGGTCAATCCTGTACAGGCCCCCTGAGGAGGATTCAAGGCTGAGGATTTCTAATTATGCAGCAATAATTTTGGTTTTTGTTCATGGCAAACTGCCGAACTCAGACCTGTGTTATGAGAAGTTCAATGTACGAGGTTGAAAGGCATTTTTTACCTGAAAAAAAGACCAAAATATTTGTAATCTTCTCTCCCTGGCTAGTGGATTGTTATTTTGCACTTTTTAAATAATGGCTTTGTTTGGTTTTTTCCCCTTAGTTAACTATTGTACATCATTCTGTACCTGGCTGCTAGTTTTTGCGTCTCTGTTATGCTTTTACAATAGATGGAGTAGTCAGATGCTTAGTATATTTTTCTGGTGTACAGATTTTATCAGTGTGCTAGAATATAGAAGTGCTCTCATTAGCTGTGAAGAAAACAGGATTGCAGTTGTACACTGTTTTATTATAACCTTTCAGAAAGACTTCAGGTGGTGGCATTTGAAAATCACCAGTCTGCCAGGGCCGGACACTGACGTTGCTCAATGGATTTATGAGGCTTTTAAGGAGGTGCGCTGAGGATGGAGGCTGCAGCATCAACATTGTGTTTAAACCACATCCTGTTCTTGAGGAAAAAAAAAAGAAAAAAAAAAGAAAAAAAAAAGTGTGAAATATTTGCACTTATTCAGCATGTGGCTAAATTAAGTGCTTAAAGGAAAGTAAAATTGCACTCAGTCTAGATGAGATAAAGATGATGAGTGGGCTGTGAAGACATTGATATTGATAGCTGTCACTTTTGAGACTATCCTAGAAATAAGCTTGAACACCTTTTGTAAAAGAGATGTGCTCTTGTGCTTGATGTCCGGAGTACCTATATTTTATTTTGTCCATTGAATGTTGTTATGGTTCCTCCTTCATTCGTGAGGTCAGGAGCTGCATCCATCAATGTCCCAGCGAGATGCTGTTTGCAGTGGAACTGTGGAAAACCTGCCTGGGTTCAAAGCAGGTAGCACATGTTCTTTAGTTACATTAGTTCCAGTTCAGGTGTTCTGGAGGCTGTTGAACCTCACTGTGTCCCCAAATATGGATTTAGGTCTTTGTATTGATCTTCACAGGTCTGTATTACATTGCCACTGCACTGCTTGTGCCACTGGTGTGGTGGTGGTTTCTCTCTGTAGGACCAGGGTGGGATTGGCAGAGGAAGTTGCAAGTCACAGCCCTGTTTGTACTTGTCTGAATTTTATGTGATTCATATCTGGGTTTCCTGTGTTTGGTTTCAGGGTTAATGTGCACCGAGTGAAAGACACTTGCTAGAAATTGAAAATATTGAGCCAGAGCATATTTCTGTGTCGTAACTTGTTTTCCAGATTCCTTGCTGTTTTATGAGGATTCCTGATTCTGGCAGTATCTTAGAGTACCTACAAAGTAAAAGGTCACTCACAAAGATTTTCCTCTCCCTCTGCTCTGATGCACAGGATACCTGAGATTTTTTTTTTCAGTTCAGAGTATTAATGCAAAAGTCTTGAATCTTGTATGGGGTTGTCTGACCTGTTTTTTGTTTAGTTTTGTTTCCCAAATGAATCCTGTCATTTTAACAACTTATACCCAAATGCCATTAGCCTCTGTCAGTTGTATGGACACAGTAATGTAATCCCTCATTTTCTTCCTCTGGCATGCTTGAAACTCCCTCCTCAGCATAGGGGAATAATGTATGGACTAGTAAAAGCTGACTAGTAGCACACTGTGAGTCCATTGTCTTTATCTGTTACATTCTGAGCTGAAGAGACATCAGTTATAAAATGCAAAAACCCTAATTTGGTCAGCAACATTTAAATTTGAGATATTCTGTGTATTAATCCAATTTGTAAGAATATAGAGCACAGGGCTAATAACATCAAAGTCATGGGTTCAATCCCAGTATGGGCCATTCACTTAAGGGCTTAACTCAGTGATCCTTGTGGGTCCCTTTCAGCTCAGAATATTCTGTGAAATGTCACAAACAGAAGTAGTTTTTAAATGCCTTTCATAAAAGAGGGGAAGTACATAGCAAAATACGGAATGTAGCAAATTTTTGAGTTGGAGTTTGGTGTTTTTTGCTTCAACCCCTTGTTATTTTAAGGTTTCAAAATAGACTGAATTAGTTTCTTCAAAGACCTGGATAATGTGTTTGAGGCATCTCAGACCTTTTTTAAAAGTTCCTTGGTCTGCCTTCAGGGTTAGTGATGAGAATCCTTTTGTTTGCAACTTCTTTTGAAGTTCTCCTTTGGTGACAGCAGCAGTACACTGCTGAGAGGAACAGAAAATTGTCCTTGGAAAACTCTAGCCCTCTCTTTTTCCACCACCCTGTCATTTTTTTTTCTTTCTTATACCTTAAATAATATTTTGACACATGCACAGGAGTGTAAAAATAGTTACATGCTGAATTTTGTAGAAACTATGAAGTAGGGGATATTCTGAATATTGGATTTTAGAAAGTGAATGTAAAGAATCTGTAGAAATTAAAATTAAACTGAGAAAACAAGATATAATAGAAAGCTGGAGATAATGATTGTGATTAGCTTGATGTTTAAAAGAGTTATTTTATTTAACTGAAAATTAATGGTAAAATCTGAGTCCTTTTCTTGGCTGGTTGGGACTGAAGAATGAACTGATGTAGGAGTTCCAAGAATGTTTTCAAGAGCTTGGAGCTGTACAGATAGCACGAGCCCATCTTCAGTCTGGCATAGCCTTGTTTGAGGAGCACAAATCTGCCCAGAATGGTGGTGTTAAAATTGACTGTTCACCTTGGGCACAAGTGGCCTGGTGCTTCCTAATATGTGTGAGTTTCTGTACTGATGGAAAGGCGTTCGGAAAATCTCCACATGTAAGAAGCATTAATGGTCGAGATCAAGAAAATGTTGGAACATACTCATTAGTGCAGGTCTAGGAGATCTCTGCTCACCTGAAGAGGGCCAGCTGCCATTCCCTGAATTCCTGCTGCTAATAAGTGTTGTCCACAGCACCTCATCTGTTTTACTGTGTTAAGCTGTATGTGTAGAAATTCCTCTCAATGAGCAGGATAATTTTGGTACTGGTTGAGGTCTCTGATAAGAAAAACAAGGAATTTCTCCAGTTTTTATGACAGCAACATTGTTAATACTTAATCTGGGGATGCAGAATACAAAAATTACCATAAGATTATGGCTCTTAAGATTGACTTACATGCTGCCCTGTCGGTTGCAGCAGTATTTGGTATTTAGAGAAACATCCATGCATTTGACAGACTTACTGATACTTGTCTCTCAGTCCTGTTACTGTCACAATTCTGCAGGGCCACATATTCATGTTTAAAGAATTTTCTTATTTTTTCCTCATGGAACTCTGTGGAAAATCAGTTGGCTCTGATAAGAGACAATGTATAGGTTGTCCAGAGGGTATACTATAGCCTGAACATCATACATACATTTTATGGATATTAAATGAAAGGTATCCTTGCATTGTAGAGAATTCAGGGGAAGTGGAAAATCAGGAATGTTTTTCAGAGTTGTTCAGCTGAGTCTGGAGCAGTATGATCTACTGCTGTGGATATGGTTTAGATTATCCAGATTGTTATTGCCTGCAACAACTTACCCTTTTTCTGTTACTTCTAAACGAGGGTTTATTGCCAGTCAAATCTGGTTTTATCCACTAGAAAATCTTGTCTGTCTTTTGAGGTGGTGTCTGTTGTTTATCTCAGTTTTGTAGATGTAGCACAGGGGAAGAATCAAATGTTTAACCATGACCCCAGTGCTGCTAGGCTTTGTGGAGGGAAGGTAATGTGCTGTGGACAGAAATTAATTACAGAAGGAACTGGAGAAATACCTGTACTGCCAAAGCAGCTGCTCATGCACTCACAGTCTGTGTTGTCTTGCTGCAGTTAGAACTTTAAATGCCCATGTAGCACTTTTCCGAAAACAAAGGAAATTTTAGCTCTTTTCAGTTGTGCCATTGGAATGGAGCTAAACATACTAGCTAAGTATATAATAAGAAAAAGGAGTAGATTTTCAAAGGCAGGAGTGAAAGCACTGACAATATGAACCTATGCTTCACACTGGATTTCTTTTATTCTCATTGAGATGTAACACTTCTTGAATAATTGTTTGATTTCTGACGAGAAATTTTAACTTTTCTGTGTGGTTTTGTCATTTAGTAAATGAAGTCAGTGAGTAACAGCTTTGTGGTTAAAGGAAAAGAAACAAGCCCTTCCTAAGCAGTACGCAAAAATGGCAAGGAAGTTAAAAAGCTGGCTTTGATACTCCAGAGTATAACTTTCCATGTCCAAGGCCTGTGAGTCCTTGAGGACTTAGCTGCTTCTGTAAATGTGATATGCCTCACTGCACTTTTTAACCTGACCTGGTACTGTAGTACCTGCAGAATACGGCTGACTGTAACTTGGGATGTCTTAATATAAGTAGGCACTGATAGCAGCAAATATACAAGTAGCCTCTTCTTGCACTAATGAGTGTATATATAGCCAAAATATTTTTTATATTGTTGTTCATTTGCTGCAAATATTTTGATAGCTATTGGTTATTTGTGTATTTACCTATCAAAGTTTTAAAATGCTGTGTAATATGGAGACTGTGGTGTGCCCATGGTGAATAATGGGAAAACAGGGGAACTGAGTCGTAAAGAACCAGGGGACAGCTACAGTGGAAAGCTGGGCCAAAAAAGTCTTATCAAACTGAGGGAAGTTATAATGCAATTCTAATTTTTATCAGGTCTGAATCAAGAGCAGCTGTATATGTGTATGTACATATTCACATATATAGAGCTGCAGTATATATATTACATCTTATTTTGAAACTGCTTTATGAAATAGTAGAAGTGGTTCTAGTCTGTCACCAGCTCTTATGATGCAGTAGATGCTGGCGTGCTGCTTGGGTATTTTATGGTATTTTGAAACATGAGTGTTCAAGGAGATGCTTTCTGGGTAGGCAGTTTTTGTGAGTTTAGGCCAATATAATGTTTATTTCATGCTAAAATCAGGTATTATCTACTCTCCTGGGAACTCATACTGTAAAATAAATCTATTTTCCCTATCACTTTTAAAATTGCATTGAGTACTCAGCCTGAAAGAGCTAGGTAGAATTACATTCACTCTGTTATGCACAAAGGGCCTTTATTTTATAACCAGCCACAAGCACACTCTAGCTGTAGGTAAAGAATCTCTTCTAGCATAGCTCAGGCAGTGTAAGGGAATGTGTTTTCACTTTTTCAGTTCATTGATTGGAAGGATGGAGGCACTTAAGGTTTTTTAGGACACTAGAGAAAAGAATCAAGCAGTGATTGACTGAGTCTTCTTGACTGTTTCACAGTACAGCTTAGTTTGGAGCATCTGGATCACTGATTATTCTTTTGAAGTAGTATCTCTTGTGTCAGTTTTGGTGATATAAATATTATATGTGGCAGCAATAATGTGTTGGGTAGATTCTTTTACAAAAAACAAAGCAAGAAAAATCTTTTGAAAGTTTGCATTTTGGTTAAGAAGGCATGCCAAGCAGAATTATATCCAACCATATACTGTCATGTTTTAGGTTGACACATCACACAGTTTTGCTGTCAACATCTTGGAGGTGGCATCTATCAACACCAACACTGTGATGTGCAGGGAGCAGACAGCATAGCTGCTGTGTACTTCTTTCCAGTCATTTAACTCAAACCAAAATGTCTCAGGGTTCAGTCTTTCTGACTTCCCTGAGAGTGCCAAACCCATGTTTTCAAAGTAAGGGATGGAGACATCTCCCAAGTAAGAGGTTGTTGGAGTGACAGCTCATTTCATAGACACAGCTGAGTGTCCCTGGGTAGTGTTTTGTTGCGGCTGCTCTTGATGCCTTGCAGCAGGTTACAGACTTTCAGCTGTCCCCTAGGGGAATAAGAGCATGAGGAACAGCAATCCCTCTCCTCCCGCACCACCAGCTTTACCATACACTAAATATGATGAAATACAATTAAAGGTGGAGCTAATAAGCTCTGCCTTTCCAAAGCCTAGAGCAATAGCTCTGATCAGGAGTTCAGCTGTCCCCTTCATTTGGGAAAGCCCTGAATTTGGTTTGATCATCTAAATATATTAATTTTGTCTCATCCCTGATGACACAATTTTTTTTTTTTTCCTTTGCGATTGACTTACCCTGCTGTAGCAGATGTCCTCTTCTGCTTTTTTTCTTAGTTGAATGCTGCTCTCCATCTCTCTGTACAACAAAGATGCAGTTGATTTCTCGCTCACTACAGAGCAACTAAAATAGGATGGAGAACCCAAGTATAACTTACACCTTACTTAATCAAGTGGCAGGGGATACAGGTGGTTCTGGAAACCAGTACAGATGCTGTGGACCTTGGCATGTGTCCCTTGTGTGTGTGGACAGAACCTAATGCATTGCAGACTGGGTGATTCCACAAGTGGACAGGACTTTAGTTATTTGTGCTGATCATGAAGTTGTTTGCCCAAAGCAAGTTGTTTCCCAGTGTAGGCACTACTGATTTCTCACTGGGTCCCTCCATCTCCCCAAGGGACACTAGTTAAGCCAGACTGAGGTGAGCATCTGCTATCTGACTTCCCTCCTCAGTTCTGAGAGGTACAGAGCTGATGGGTCTTCAGCATGGGACACACTCAGGTTGGTGCCTTGAGGGAGTGCAGAATCCTTTCACTTTTGCATTCCTTTACGTTTCAGAAGGACCTGCAGTGTTCCTCTGAAGCAGTTTCTCTGTCTCTGCTTTCCCCGATTCTTGTCTGCTGCTGTGTGACACCAGTAGGCTTGCTAGGTCTATCTATAATTTCTTTCTGAAAAATCTTGCTGTCTTGCTTTGAAGTCTCTTATGTGCCTTAAGTTTGCACTCCTCTGTTCTATAGGGAGGCTAACAGACTTAATCTACCTATCTTCTTACACCTTCCTTATTGTTATTAGTAAGGGAAAATAAGAGAAATTTGGAAGTGTGCTATGTTTCTGAGAGCAGAGATGGTAATTTTCGTGAACAGATTGTATAGCAGCATTTTCAATGCTGAGTTTAAAAATCGTATTTCAAAACATGACACAAAGTCTTCTGAATGAGCATGTACTTGAATAGAGCAATATCTATCATTTAAAAAGTATAGGCATACATAATTTCTCTCTTATTCCTTCCTCAACTCTTAGTCAACTCTTTCCAGTAATATTTAATATTGTATCAGTCATTTCACATACATCATTCAACAGCTGACTGCTTATGCAGTTTACTGTCAGCATTGCTCTAAGCTTGTGTATACATTTCTCTTGAGTACTAAAGTAAAACATTTTTAAAACATGAGTTATTTTTCTCTTTAGTAGCAATATAAATATTTAAAACTCAGTCTTTCACAGTTTATGTTTTCCTCAGACTTTTCTAGCTAGGGAATGAAATGTTTTAACTTCTGGCAATTTAAGTGTTGAAGTTGTTGATTTATCTCTGGGCCCAGTCTAACACCAGGTAGCTAATTGGCAGATTTCTTTCAGAAACAGGTAAGTAGTTGTGCTTTAAGCAGTCAGGTACATGAATTGGTTAAAGACTTGAAGCTAGCTGCTCATAAATGCTCTCTATCTCATTTCCCTTTGCTCTGTAAGTAAAAATACTTGTGTACTATCTTCTGATCTCTTGGTTCACTAATTCAACATGGAATATGTCAATAGAAATAAAATTAAATAAGAAGAGGAAAGGTAGAAACTTACAAGTCTGTTATGATTTAAGATATCTCTCTTGTTTAAATGTCTTTTTAACTCTCCAACATATGTAGTGTAGTCAGATTAAAACAGACTCAAAAAAAAAAATCAGGGTTATCTGAGAGTATTTTTCCCTAATATTTTGCAAACCCACATATGTGTATCAAAGATAACAAAACCACCTGTGTTAATGACTGTATTCATTAAGAATGTAATTAAGAAGTTTGAAGAGTGTTTCTGTTTGAGAGCTATAAAAGAAGAACTAATCTCAGTAAATGATTTTTTATAGAATGCTGAAACCAAGGTGGAGGAAGCAGCTAAGGAGAGTCCGAAAGCAGCCAGACTAACACAGCAGTCTTCAGAGGATAACGAAGTATTTGGTGAGTTACTAGGACAAGTGGAAAATGGTATTTGATGTGTTAATACAAAGAGAATCCCTACAAAGTCCTGGTGATCTGCTTAATGTTGGTGCACAGCATTTGAGTGCAGGCTGTAGAGTTCCACAGAGACCTGGAAAGGTGGAGGAAAGGACCAGGAAGAAAACAGAGAGGGATCAGCAGTCTAAAACAAATCATCTCTGAGGAGAAGCAAGATTGAATCCAAGTGTTCAACAAAATTAAAGGTTCATGCAGTAAAGGAAAATAAACTTTTTTCCATCCATAAGGAGAGGAGAAGCAGTGGATTTTTAAAACTGCAAAAAGAAAGATATGATCAAATGTCAGGAAGGGAAATACTGAAACAAATACTAAAGCATTGTGATACATCGTCTGGAAACTGTGCACATTCATCATTGCAGGCCTTGAAAAACAGGTTAGACTAGTAACTGTCTAAACTGATGTAATCATCTTGTGCCAGAAGGATAGACTGCATGACCTTTCAGAATTCTTGGGAGGCCTAGATTTTAAATGAGCTTCTCTTGGTCTTTTTCTGTAAATCCCATTCCTTCTCCTCACATGGGTTTTGTTGGTAGTTTTATTATTTGATCTAAAAGCCACATTTGGCCTTTTCTTCTGCATTAAGATTTGGAAAAGACACAGGGAATCATAGAATACGCTGAGTTGGAAGGAGCCCATCACGATCATTGAGTCCAGCTTCTGGGCCTGGACAGGCCACCCCAAGAGTCACACCATGTGCCCAAGAGTATTGTGCAGACGCTTCTTGAACTCTCTGAGGCTTGCTGCTGTGAGCACTTCCCTGCAGAGCCTATTCCACTGCCCAACCGCCTGCTGGGTGAAGAACCTTTTCCTGATAAGGGAAAACCTTATCATTAACAACTTAAGGTTGATTTTGTGCTAATAGAGCTCCAATAAAGAAGCAGCAGTCTAACATTAATGCAGGAGAGGTTAGGGTAAGGCTGGTCATGTGGATGTTTCTAAGGCTGACTAGCTTGAAAACTTTTGGATGAGTGAAATATTTTTGAATACAGTAAGGATTTTTCTTTCTTTCAAGGTACAAAAGGAATGGAGCATGGATAATTAGTCTTTCTTACTATACATGGAAACCATTTAAACTGGTTTTGTTTAAAATCATCTTTTCTCAGTGAGATAATACAGTGTGATTGGCACATGAGCCTGAATTCCTGCTATGAATGTTTCCAACACTGATCATATAATGCCAGTGTCTCATGAATCCACAAGTGGACTTTAGAACTAGCTTTCAACTTTATTAAGTGGATGCTGAGGCCATTACCTCATTTCCTCACCATTTACTCCGCCAGTTATTTGCAGTTCATCCCGTATTACAGGTTATAAAGCCCCATGGCACAGTGTAATGTGCATCTCAAACTGTCCTTTCTCAGTGCAGATCTCTCGTTTTCTTTCTGTGAGAAGGATGGAGACAGCAAAGCAAGGAGATGTCCATCTGCCTCTTTCTACCAGCAAAATCTCAGGCATTTAAACCTTCTGTATATTCTGATCACTACCCCATGTACCAGTGGACTAACCCAGTAGTTTGTCAAGCCTGTGGTCCCTGTGGGAACTGTGAGTTCAAAGATGGGAATTAACCATGAAGTTCACTGTTGGAAGGTTAAAACTTGCTATCCAGTGATCCATGCCCTGGATCAACAAATTCTTTTACTAATTGAAGAAAGTCAATGTGCAGTGTGCTATGCAGTCTTTAAAGCTAGTGATTTCGTAACAATCTGCTAAATATTTCCTTGTTCCAAATCTGTGATTTGAACTGGTTATCTAAGATAAGACACTGATCAACCTTTGATAACTTGACATAACAAGAAGGAAAATTTCTTTCCAACTCCAAAACCAGTCAGACTACAGTATCTTATATCAACCCTCCTACCACTTTGCAAATGACAGTCTGGGTTGGGTTTTTTTTGTTTGTTTTGTTTTTAACATTAGGTCAAAATGGGGCAGGGGGGAGAAGAAGTGTGGTACAAATGGAGTCTGTAATCTTTTTTTACTCTGGTCAAGTGAGGAAATCACAGTGGACTGGAGGTGCAAATGAAACCACTGTAGTAAGAATCAGGGAGAATATTTTGACAGGTACAAGTTTTATGTGTCTTGAGAATGACACTGCTGTATATGCCTTTCCCTGCAGTTCTGGACAATTTCTTAAAATACTCTATTACATTTTATAAGGGATAAAGGATAAGCTTGAAGCAGTTTTCCCTAGGTGAGTTACTTGTTGTTCTGTGACTTAAATGATTACAGACCCTGCTCAGTTATTCTCCCTCTGGCTTGATCTATTTCAAGCTATCCTTCATTTCTTTCTTCTTTCTTTTTCCCCAGTGATGCTAATTATACCACACATCAAGTATGCACCAATAGTTGGTTAATTTATAGTTCCAGCTTTGACTAGAATCCCTCTTCTGAAGAATTTTTAATAGCCTCCAGTCTCTTTGAGCGGGTGCTTTGAGCTCAGCCTTTCCATTTCGTGGGGACCACAATCTTCTGCGACTTGTTTTCCCCAGAGATCCCTTTCCCCAGCTTTCTCTGCACAATGCCACCCCCTACAGAAAGGTTCGCACAGGCAGCAGAGGAGCCCCCGAGCCCCTTCAGAAGAGGGACAGCACCTCCTGAGAGCCGCCTGCCTTCTCTGTCCTGCTGCTGGGGGGAGCCATGTCCTGGCAGCAGTGACTGTCCCTCTGCGCTGAGCCACCCGGTGGCAGCAGCTGCCAGCCCCTGGCAGCCACCAGGGCACCTGCACTGCCAGCTCCAAGGCTCCTCAGCAAAGGAGACAGAAATCTCTTGTTTGGTGCTTGTCTCCCCACTCTCCAAGGTTAGTGTTACCGTGAACCAGGTGACAATAATGAGTTTTCAGGACAATGGAACTTTCTCTGCTGTGGATGGCATGGAATAGAAGCAGCTGCTAGGGACTGTTATACAGAGGATATCTGATGAAACTGTACCATTTGAATGCAGCAGGGTTTTTTTTGAAAATACTTCCTTTCAGAGTAAGTCTGGTTTCTGCAGTCCCTATCAGCTGGGTCAGTTTTGGAGGCAAACACATTATTTTTGACTGACAACATCATGATGGTAAGGAACCGAGTGTAGGATCTCTTTCAGGTCTGCTAGACCTGGTAGCACTTTTTGTAGGTATGAGCAAGGTTTGACCCACTGCTGTAAAGGGCCACTTGTGAACACACATAAATGTCTTAGTTTTCCTGTTGTTCTTCTCTGTCTGGGTTGGATTTGAGAATTAGCATTCCAGAAGGCTTTTTTGCATTTCTCTTTATTTTTATACTGGGATGTATATGGAATGACCTTGCCAACAATGAAGCCACATTTAACCAGCTGCTTTATGAAACAAGCAAGTACATCAGGTGTGTCTTGTGTTTCAGAGAACTAATTCTCAAATGCAATGAACTTTTTATACAGGAGGATAGAGTGGAGAAATGGAGCAGAAGGGTAAGGGTATGGGAGAGAAAAGACATCACAGTGATGGCATTTGTAACTATGAAATTCTGAATTGACAAGAGTTAGTTTTGTTTGCCCTTTGAAAGGATTTTCTTGTGGCACCCAACAGAGTTCTCTTGTCTGATATATACTGAATATGCATCTGTGATGTGGAGCTAGAATGTCTTGCTCGCTGCAAACTTCTGTTGAACTCGCACGTAGTCAACATGGTCTCTGCTGCAACTAGTATGTAGTCAGAAAAGGATTGTGAATTACATCTCAGTCCAAGGGAAAGAAGAAAATGCCTGGGTATGGTGCTATGCATTTAAGGAAATGGATCAGGAGGTGACTCTTTGCCTTACTTCCAGAGATTATTTTCAGAAGTTTATTTGATCCAATGCTACTCTACAACAGTCAGGCAGAAGCAGGGGGGAAAACTGCCAGTCATTCTGACCACTGGGAGGACTGGTCCTTCCTTTCTTTGCTGCAACCCCATATTGCATTAACCTGGAAAATGCAAATGCAGCTTTATAATTATACTTAGTATTTTTTTCTGTACAGTCGAACTAGTATAGAATTATAAACAAGACTTTTCCTTGGGGAAACTGTTATATATTGACATTATATTCTCCTTTCTGATGACAATGAAAGTTAAAGTGTGCTTACTTTTTGTGATAGAATCATAGAATATTTTGAATGGAAAGGGACCTTTCAAGGTCTTCTGGTCCTAACCCCCTGCTAGGGGCAGGGGCATTTTGAACTAAATCAGGTTGCTCAGCACCCTGTCCATCCTCACGTTGTCTGTTTCTAGGAATGGGGCATCCACCACCTCTATGGGCAACCTGCTCCAGTGTTTTATCACTCTCATGGTAAAAATCATCTCCCTTGGAAAGATATAGTAAGATTTGATCTTCTCAAAAAGGAAAGTTTCCTTTCGATTTAGTAGATTGGGTCTAAAATTGTATCCAGATGTGGCCATTTTTCTTCTGGTTTGGAGCTTTCTAGGGATCCATGCTGTGTGCCTGGAGTTGTACTATGAGGTATTGGGGTTTTGTCATTGTTAGGGTTTGGTTGGTAGGGTTTTGTGCTTTGGTTGTTTGTTGGTGGTGTGGTTTCTTTGGGGTTTGTTTGTTTGTTTGCTTTTGTTTCTTTTTGTTGCTGTTGTTTTGGGGGTTTTTTGTTTGTTCTTTGGGTTTTTTAACAAAAAGAGCTGAAATGAACATTTTTTTTCCCCCTCTAAAAGGAGAAATCCTATTGTAGAGCTTTTTCAGCGCCATCTGCCATTCTGCTCTTTCGAATTGCAGTGCTGGGTACATCCTGAGGTATTTTTTGTGTGCAGAGCTCAGAGATACAGCAAGAAAATGGTCATTCAGCACAATTCCACAGCGACCCTGACTCACCCCAATTCTTGCTTATGCTGATGCCTGCTGCTGTGTCCCACGCAGAATGTCCTGTGGGGAGTTGTGTAAACCCACACAGACTGAAGAACTTCTCTCTCCATGCGCCTTCCATCTGTAGCAGTTTGACAGATGTAGTCACGCTCACTGTGGGTCTGCCTTAACACAGTCCCACTGCATCCAAACCTAGGAATTTTTGGATGCTGTGTACTTAATGGGTTTTTTGGTTGTGGGGTTTTTTTGGTTGTTTGATTTTCTCTTTTAGCTGAGGGTTTATTGATGGTTTATAAATCTGTCTTAGTAAATAAGAGAATTTTTATTCTGGTCCTACAGAATACACTTACAAAGGTGGGAATATATATTATTTTATGTTACATCTGTGTGGATTTTGCTTGCACTTTTTTCTAGTGCCCATTTTTGCTTTTTGGGTCTTGCTTAAAAAAGGGAGGGGGCAACATGTGAAGGGAGGAGCTGGAAGGGACAATGCCTTTATCAAGAGGTGATGCAGTCCTGTCAGGAGCTGGCTAAAAGCTGAGGGTTACTGCAGTTCAGTGACCTTACTGGGAAGCTTCTTTCGTTGTAAACACAATCAATTGTGGAACAAAAGCTATTACTTTAATGCAAAATAATGGCAAGCTTATACCAAAAAAAAAAAAAAATAAATCAATCTGGTGAGACAGCAAATGGTCCTAAAGTAGGTGTTATTACCATGGTGCAGTTATTTCCTCTTGCCTGAGAGGCAAATGGGGGAATTCAGTGTCCTGTCATTTTTCATTATAAGCTAAGTAATGATTCTGGTTTTCCAGCTATCCATGTATTTCCACTTTCCTTAACCTTCTTTCTCTTTCCCAGTTTTTTTGCAAGACTTGGCATGTCTGCTTTCATCCAGACAAAATTACAACAGCAAGCCTGGATTAGGTTTCTGAGGTGGAAAGAATAGATTTACATTTTAATAAAAAAAAAAAGCTTGGTTTTTTTTGCGCAGTTATTAGGTCTCAGAGGTGCAGCTCACAGCTTTCTCTTTTTGGTGTGGTATTTTATGCCCACCTGCAGATCTTTCTTTTTCAGGGTAAGGGCTTGTGTATCTTACGTATCATAAAGTGGTTTTTGCAAGCTACATGTAGTTTACATATGGACAAGAGAAGCTGAAGACTGGAGAACTGCTGTGGTGGAAAGAGACCTGTAGAAGTCCAGAGGGAGCAGCTGGCCAGGTGGTGGGATATTTTGTTATTTTAATGTTTGAAGCTTTTTATAAAATACAGATATTTGCATTTTCTACATTAGTTCTGTGGTTGGTTTGTTTATGGTTCATTTTCATGGATTTTCTTTATTTAACAGTAGCATTCAAATGTTATTTATTTCCTAGCAGCAATCTGGTGCTTTAAACAGTAACGGTAGCTCTTGAACATCTAATTAGTTAATATGCCATTAGTTAATTAATGTAGTGTTCTACAGTAGCATCAACTAAATCTTTAAGATTACTTTTAGCATGCCACTGGTGTTTGCTGCAAAATTAGTGCACAAGCACTTAAGGGTGTTTTAACAACCCTAATTTGGTACAATTTTTCTTTTTCTTTCTTGTGTGTACCACATGCAACCAACATGCATAACAGAGGTCTGGGTTCTTCTAATATCATAGGGTCTGGATTTGTTACTTGTGTCAATAGCATAGGCATGGAGCTGAGATAGCAATGCTTGCTGCATTTTTAGTAGTGGTGGGCTGTGCTCGCTGTAATGAATCAGCACATTAACAATAAATGACTTATTCATTATTTTAATGCTTGCTATACAGCATACAGTATCTGGTGATTTTTTCCCCCTTGTTTATTCAGTAAGAGTGAGTCTGTATGCAAGATGGGGGAAAGTACAATAGACATTTACCATCCTATTGTTATCCAGAGCAAGCATTGTAGCCTATTGTAAGCCTGAGGATGGTTAAGGGTGGTCTAATGTCACATGTTGCTGGGTGGTGATAAGAGGTTCTTGGCTAATTAGCTAGCCATGAAACAAGCTACTCCTTTCCCAGTGTATTTTGTCATCTTTGTCCTGTTAGCAGGCTGCAGCCCAAGAGAGTATTCTGTTTGCACAGAAGTCCTCAGTGTTCTCTGTCACTGATTCTTATGTACCATCCAGTTGGGTTAAGGCAGGATTTTATCTGTAAGTGAATTAAAAGTGCTTCTGAAAGATCCTTATTTTGGGGAAAGGAGCTGAAATGTTGCTGTTGTCCCATTTCCAATTTTATTGGAAGCTGAATAACCACTCAGTTCTGGTTTGAGTGAAACAAGAAGCAGAATAGTTCTCTGCGGGCCAACCACTCTTCTGTTGGGTTAGCTGAAACAGATGTTGTCATTAAAGTTTAATTGCAACATGACTCACTTTTTAATGCAGTGGCTAGAAGAGAACTAGAAAGAGTTTTTGTACCATACATTAAAAGAATATGAAAACAACAGCTAAGATTGATAAAGCTTCTGTGTCTTTAAAAAAAAAATTAGTACAAAACCCATCAACTTTGGCGTCCTGCATAGTAGAAACAATGGAATTTCATTATGTAATTCCTGGATAAAATCCTTAATACCTGATTTGAGCCAGAATAATGTCCTGTTGCAAAAATTGTATAAAAACAATTGATTCTCCTTGGGCTCTAAGCAGTTAGTTACCCTGGTTAGAAAGAGGCACTTTGCTGTTGATCTGGACCCCATAATTACCTCTGCTTGTGTGTCTGGCCTCCGTTAGGCTGCCCATAGCACACATCATGAAAGACGTATCCAAACCCAGATTTTTTCTTCCCTGAATGCGGAAGACAGAAACCAGGGGAAGAAGGGGGATACAGAGGTAAACATCTTGCCCTCATACACACAGTAGGTCAGTGCTAAGTTGATGCTTCCCATACAGTGTGCTGTCGAACAGGTGAAATTCCAATTCCTTGCCAGGATCTGATGGGCCTAAGAAGTTCTGGGTTGGATTTCTTAATGACACTTCCCACGCATACTCCTCTTTAAGTCATGTTCACTCATGATACTGTAATTAGCTCTACTGACTTTGCCAAAACTATAATAGCGAACTGAACCTAAAAATCCATTGACTTGTTCTTCCAGCATTAAAGGGTCAGGCTGGAGTGTGGAAAAACCAGTGGATTTTCTTATGTTTCGGTTGATGCCCAATGAGTACGGAAGGGCAGGGAGGGGGAGGCACTGTAGCTGCATCCGCTTGTCCTGTAAGCAGTTCTGTGAAAATATCAGCCTGGGTGTGTGATGGGTGTAGCTTTGGAAGGAGAGCCAAGCAGCAATAAGCCCACTGTGAAAGGATTGTGAAAGTAGAGAATGACAGCTCTTGTAAACACCCCATGCAAGCTGTTTTGCTGCTGACCCTGACAAAATATTTTTATTCCTATGCTAGATTAATCTAAACTATGCTTCAGCCTCATGTATGGCGTTTGCAATTGTGTCCACAAGACTGAAAATGAATCTGATGGTGGTGGAGAGTGAAAGAAAGAAGGAATGGCCAGCATTTGAATGAGTGAATGAAAATTTGCAGGACTTGGCATCTGTCAGTTTCCCCATGGCACTCCCATTGCTGTACCCTGGAGCTCTGTGAAACTCCAGGGCTCCAGTACCATGTCAGGCAGGAAATCCAAACCATACTTGAAGCTATGGCTTTCTGTTACGCATTTGTTCGAGAAGGATGGCTGTGGTTTGGCTTAACTCCTTCAGATACACAGCTCAGCAGCACTCGTGCAATGGTTTTGTTTTAGGGGTGGGACAGTGGCCCTTTAAGTGCTGACAAGGAGGAACAGAGCAGAAATTCACATCTGAGATAATCCATTTTTGATGAGGAAAATAGAAGTGAAAAGGACTAGTATTTCCTGGTGTGCACACACTGGTACTTGTACAGAAACATCCTGGTGGCGACAAGACTGCAGTCGCTCGCAAGCCTTGCAAGGAGCAGAGAACAGCCATGATAATGCTGCTCTTTATTTCCAGTGCTGTTCAGAGCAGGCTCCCTCTCTAGAGCCTTCCCTATGCTTCTCTTCCCTGTTGCCAATGAAAAGCTTGGCTTTCTCCAGTCCTTTTAGTAGCCCCACTTGATTAGAAGGAACCATTTTTATACTGGATACAAAGTATTTCCATCAAAACAGCAACTTTAAATTAGTTTGAGTGATTTCTAGTAGCTGTCTTTTTTTTTTTCTTTTTGGTTCTTCTTGCTGGAGCATCTTAAAATTTCTCCTGTGCATCATATTAATCTGCTGCAGGAGAACTGCAGTAAAAATCAGCATTTTAAAGACTAAACTCAGTTGTTTAAACAAACACATGCATGGACTGTGAAAACGTAATTCTAAATCTGGTTATCTCAAGTGACTTCAATAGAAACAGTCTACAGATAAAAGAAATACGTAAGAGTTCTCATTTCTGTTCTGAAATACCTATAATAGGATTTTCTTTTAACCTTTGCTTGTGGAAAAGTGAATGAATGGGCTCTTGAAACAAAAGTGATAGGTTTTGGACCCTTAACTAAGCCACCATGTTATGTTACAATAAATGGACTTCATTTCATTTGACTCAGTGGAGACAAAATGAAAATATTGATGCTTCTAAAATAAATACTTGACATTTGACAAACGATTCCTTCCATGAAATAAGCCTCCTTCCCTGAATGTTTGTCAGGATGTGGTGACTCTGTTTACCTCTGTGGGATCTCCTGCTTCTTCAGCACAACAACTCTGCTGATTTTAGCAGAGCCATGCAGTGGTTATGCCTGAGTTCCTACCAAGGAAGATGCTGATCCGTGATATTTGAAGTTGTCAGCTCAGCCAGCAGGCTTGAGGTAGCCATCTTTCACATCAGGCATCGAGCATGCCACTGGGGCAGCTTCAGGCAGACAGATATTTCCATTTTCTGGTCTACAGATGTCTTGCAGCCCAAAGTCAATCAGGAGTAGTAGATAATTCTATTCTGAAATGGATGGGTCAAGTTTTTAATTGCAGTTTTGACATTTATGGCTATGAGTGAACTGAATTTTTTGGAAAACCTTTTTGGGCAGGATTAGCTATAGACATGATAAATTTTTGTCACCTTTTGCTTCACCTATTCATCAGGTGTAAAATGTGCAAGTATTTCATTTTTTTAAGGTAAGGCTATGGCAGGAGGAGGCAGTAGTGTTATTCTGTTGCCTTTTACTTACTTTCAGGCTGTCCTTTGTTCTGTGTGTCATGTTCAATCTTGTCTATAAACTGGCCATCCTTAAAATGACCACAAGACCCTCTTGTTTGGTCTCCAGATTTTATTGCTGTAGCATCACATTCCTTCAGCATGTGTCAACATAGGAAATCTATTACAAAATAGGCAATAGATATGTGGATACCAGTTATACAGCAAGCCTGTTGAGTGCCCTAGTCATCATTATATATAAATTCTGGAAGTTTATTTATTTTTATTTATTTGCCAAAATTTCTTGAAATAATTTTACTGCTTCTTTTCAGAATATATAATTCCGATATGAAGATCTGAAAGCAAATTTGTTTCAAGATTCATGCTTGAAATAAAACCCAAAACCACAAACTGTTGAGATCCCAGAAAAATGAGAGCTTTCCTCTTCTTTTTCCATCAAATTTTTCCACCCTTGCTTTGAGGGATCAGTGGCTGGCCAACATCTTCATGAGCTGCAAAGCCTACAGAGGGAAAATAGTAAATGAAAATTAGTAGAGGAACTTCACTAGATTTCAGCAGAATTAGGGACATGCTTTAACATTTTGAAATACTATTCAGATTTTGACTGAGATAATTGGTGGATCTGGGCTTATAGTGAGAATCAGAAGATTGGGCAAAATAACTGTTTGTCACTTTTCCCTCTGTGATAACTTCTCCCAGGCTCCAGTAGAGAAATGTGACTTCTGTTTCCATATGCCAGCAGCAATAAATCTGGCATTTATTGTAAAATCAGTGCTCACCTGATTGTGGTAATATGTATTTAGTGGCCTATTTTCAGGATGTGGATTGGAGTGGGCAGTGAGATTGAACTGAGGAATTTTCTGAAAGTGAGAAGCCCGGGAGCTGAGACTTCTAAATGCATTCATGCTTGGGATTTTTTTTTTTCCTTTTCAGCTGGTCTCTTTATTTTCATGGTGCACAGGGTTTTTTCCTCTGTTACTTAAAGACCATAATCCAAATGCAGACTCACTCCTAGCATTATTTCAGTCACTATTCATACTGCAGGAGCACCCAGTCAAGGACTGGGACCTCACTGAGCCTACTGATCTATAAAATAAGAGCATGAGAAGGTTGCTCTGCACCTGTTACAGCCAATTCCCATTTCTGAGAGTTGGTGTTTCCCTGCCAGTCAGACTTGCTTTTACACCAAGCAGTACTTTGCTCTTAACTGTAGGACAAGAACCAAATTGCTCTAGTTTTTGCAGTTGAACTGCAGTTCCACGATAAAACCTGTTCTACTTGGGTAAACTCAGTAGCAGAATCACAAGAGCACAATTATTCTCTCTGGATGTGTGCATTAGCAGCCTCTGAATGCTGTTGCTGCTCTTGACAGAGTCACAGCTGCAATGTCACACCTGTAGCAGCACAGCTCTGCTTGTGACTGCTCCCTGAAGGCAAGCATTTAAATCATTCCTCTCTTCATCCCAACAGTCTTTTTATATTGACTTGTAATTTTTTTTCAGTTCTGAATAATCATGAGGAGGGACAAATGTCTTTCTAGTTTCTGAGTTACACTTTTGCCACCCACGAGGTTTTTTTGTTTAACAAATGTGCTGATTAAAAATGTCTCCTGCAGTGAAAATATGAGGCCTTTTCTACTGTATTTTCTTAGTTCTCATGTAAAAGGACCCTTTTTAGCTCTACCTAATGGTAAGGTACCTATTAGGGGATTTCTGAGGCTGAAATGTTCCTACAAATTAATTTCAAGATTCCAATGAAAAAGAAAATAAGAAAAAGAAAGCTGTGGAGCTGTCCGCTCAAGAAAACGGAAGAGGTTGTCTTGAAATCAGCATGTTGTTTAAAATCACATGCTGCTTTGGCTAGTCATTGTGACACCAGACCACTACTGGCATATGCAAATACCTGGCTTTTCTAGTCACCTCCTTGTGTATTTTCAGAGTATTATAATTGTGTTCTTTGTCAAGAATAAATTGTGGGAAAAGTCTGAATATAAGCTAGTTTTACATAGGGAGCTATTTAGAATTAGAGCATTTTCTCCTCCATCTCTATTAGTCTGCTCGTGTTGACATAATTGTGATGCAACACTGCAGCATAAAGACATGGATTTTTTAAAGACAAGATTCGTAATTCAAATATCCTGATTTAAGTAAAAATACAAGCCCTCTAATTTAGTAGATTCATTTTCTTTGAGGAAGTATATAAATACTTGATATTTCTCATATTTTTATGTAGGTGTTTTATTTGCTATTTTAATTAGAGAATAAAAAGAGATTTGGAAGTTCTCAGAATGCTGGAAACTTGTATTTCTTTTTTTCATCTATAATGTTAAATAAGATATCTGTGCAAGTAGAAACATTTTTATCTGAGTGGAATATCCTAACATTTCTTCTTTGTAGAATTGCTAATGAGGTCACATCTTTCTGAAATTTGCAGTTAATCTGCATTAAGTGTAGGGTTTTATAACATTTCAGATCTTCTTAAAATGTTGTGGTTACAATAGTTCACTTATTTTAAAGATATTATTTATACACAAAAATAAGGGCCCATGCTATTAAACTGTGTCTTCCACAGAGAGGAAAATAAAATTACAACTTGGATGAGGGGGAGGAATTTGATGAAGCTTATTTATGCCCTTTCATGCTCTGTACATTTGTCTGTTTAATTCCTAGGCTGGTTTGTGTGTTAATTCAGAGAACAGTAATGTGCACACAGTGGAGATGCATAGGCAATTTTCTTGTCTCTCTGAAGAGCAAGTTGGAAAGTGTATAATTTTCTGTAGATTTTAGCACATAGTACCTACTGGAGTTCTTGCCTATGTGCTGTTTGTGCTAAAATGACATAAATCAGAGGTGGTTTGTTTTGTTGTTTGGTTTTTTCTTTTAATTAACTTATCCGTGGGTAAGAGGCTGAGCATCTCATTTTTGAGATTACTGGTAAACAACTTAATGTTTTCAACGAAACAATTCACAAATCATGAAAGTGCATCACAAGCATGGACTTCAAATGGAATATTATAAAACAAGTTTTAAGAGATAAGAAATAAATCTTGTGTGGGAGATGGTAGAACAGGGCAGAATAGCGTAACCTTACTTTTTCCTAATTACATTATCTTAGCCTAGCATTTGGGTTTTGAGTGCAGGGGTTTTCTTTGTGTTTTGGAGTGTGGTTTTTGGGAGGTTTGTTTTGAGGTTTTTTTTTTTTTTTTTTTTTTTGTTTGTTGGTTTTTTGGTTTTTTTGGGGGGAGGGTGTTGATTTGTTTGTTTTGTGGGGTTTTTTTGGTTTTTTTTTTGGGGGAGGTGTTCCTCATCTGTTAGTATCTGCTTGTGCTAAGAAACTCGGATCAAATGCACTTTTAGGTTTCTGCCTATGGATTTGGGAAGAGACAAATGGATCCGGGATTAGAAACAAATCTCTGTCTGTTTTGTTATTCTTAAAACTGCTTCACCATGCAGCACACGAGGTCGCAAGCCTGTAACCCTTAAGTAAAGGATTGCTTGTATCCTAACACCTTTTAAATTAGCCCAGTGGTTGGCAAGTTCGTCCGAAAATGCAGCAGGGAAATTCCAGGTCTGTGAAAACACTTCACTTAAAATGTCTGGCCAGCAGTTCTACCTCGGCCTCTATATGTGATAGCCGACATATCTCAGATGATCTCAACTCTCAGGGGAACATAAGAATAGAGGCATTCTCTGCGTGCATGCGTGGTTGGAATAACACTGTGCTTAGTGATCAAATGAACAATCCCTTTGAGCTTTCGAGATAGTACCCCCTCTCACAGGGCATTGGAAAGCATTTCTTTAACAATTATGCAATAACAAAGCACAATAGGATCACTGGTTGCCATGATTTCTTTCTGAGGAGGAAAGTCAGAGTTTATGTTACCTTGTTGTTACTGTCTCAAATTAAACTACTTTGGCAGCCAAGAAATGCTACCTGATCTGTTGCCAGATCCCTGGTTTTAATGGAATAGGGTGCTGCAGAAATAAATGCCCGAGATTTTTTGTTTTAACCTGCTTGGTGCTGTTTTTTTGGTCATTCTCCCCCCTCCCCAGTCTCCTGTCTGGTGTTCCCTGCTTTTCCTTAAAGCAGTTTAAAAATCCTCCTGCTGTAAACAGAACCTGTATGAAGGACTGTGCTTTTTTTATGCTCCAGGTAATTTCTCCAGCCCAGTGGTCTTCCTTATTGTTGTGACTGATTCCTAAAATAGTGTGTGACTGCACTATTTTACTGCTGCTGTCTGCTTTTGCTTATCACCAGTCTCTTTTCTCTGGGTTTTTATCACCACATTTTCTTCTCACCTGCTGATCCATTTCCTTCTGCCAGACCCTCAGTAGCTGCATTTGCATCCTTCCACCTGGCTGGTTCCTTCCTTTTCTTCAGTATCCTCTTCTCCTCTTCATGGTCTTCCTTTACTGCCAGGGGTCACTATCTTCAGCTGCTTTCTAGCAGCTTCTCTACCAACAAACACACAAAATTCTCTTTCTGGTGAGCTTCTTGATTAACCTGCATGTTACCACAAAGATTCTGCACAATATTAGCCAGTCTATGTCTCTTCTTGCATCCCTGAACATCAGAAAAAGAAAAAAAAGGGGGGGGGGGAAGGTCCATTTAAAGTAAACTTAGAATAATTTAGATATATTTATTTTTTTATTTTGTAAATGCTGAATGTGGGACACTGCAAGCCACATACCAGTGAATATTTCAGCCTCTCACAAAAAAATACTGATGAGGTGACCTGGGATAACAGCATTGCTCAGGGCTGTTGAGGCTGTTCTGCTGTGATAACAAATGCTAGTCAAGACTGAGACATACTCTGCAACAGGATGTCTTTTCTATCCCTTTAATTTGAAAACTAGTAACAAAGCTGAGGTTTTCTTATGTTGTGCATGTGTGACACACAAGTGTTTCACAGTTAGCAGTAGAATAAATACATATTTTCTCTGTTATCTGGGATGTTCATATTGCCTAATCTTTTCATTCTAGATGAAGAAGAAATTGAAGATTATAAATTGCATTAATTTAAAATTAAGATCTGGTGTTTATATTTTTTGCTGGTGCAGTGCCCATGCCGTATTAAAATTTCAGGGAAAAAACTAGCAAAATTGTTAGTTCTCAGCTACTAAAATGGGCCTCAGTGTAGTATTCTCATCATAGAGTTCTACTGGTTTGTTGTTGGGCTTTTTTTCCCCTTTTCTCCCTGCTAATTAGATTAATGCTTCCAGTATAGCATCTTCACATCAAGAAACATATTTTTACATTTGCATTTGTACCATTTATCTATACTTCAGGTTTGTCTGTACTTCTTAGCAAAGGGAATGAACTTCAGTCTTAGCCCTAGATTCCAGATATGAGCAATTACTGTGTCTAGAATCTCCCTAGCTCTTCCTACTGCTTTCAGCTCATCTCAGTAGAATAGGCTGTGATGGTTGGCTTTGAGCTGCTTGTAATCAGGAAGCACACGCGGTTTGTTAGATTTTGCATCGTTGGAGTGCCAGAGGCTGGAAATGGGAGTGTATAAATTTTACACACTTGATTTGATATTCCTGCTGAGTAAAAGACACACACATTTCTCCCTTTGCAGTCTTATTTTCTCCTGATGGAGCAGAAAACATATGATAATGAGTCCAAAAGCAAGTGGTTTTTTAGATAGCAACAAATTGCTGCATAATTGTGGTCCCAAGGAAAAACCGGAAGGTGGGAAAGCTGTTCTGGTTTTATTTTATCTTGTGGAGGGTATTTAGCACAGCTGGTTTTCTTAGGGTCCCACTGTGAGATTTTGTTTATGGAGACAAGTATTTGGAATGTCTGAAACTACAGCTGACCTTTTTTCCTTTCTCTTAATTACTTTGAGTACTGTGGATTAGTATCTTGCTTCAGATTTAAAAAATAACCAATTAAAACAAAAGAAACAGATGAATGTGCATCATAAATTGGCAGCATGTTACCCTGTTTCATACTCTCTGTTAGGAGTATGAAATTGGTAGAAAACAAAAAGCAGACATAAAATTGTTAAGCAGGCAATTTGCATGGATTGTTAAGCAGGCAATTTGTGGATGGATTTTCTGAAATACCTGAAGGGAATTTTAAATACTCTGGAAAAATTGTCAGAAAGACCATAACCTGAGTGTGTTGCAAATAATAAAGAACACTAAGCACAGTGGTGAGCTCTGCAGAATATCCTAAAGCACTTTCATGTTCACAGCTCAGTCTTGAAGGAAAGATTGTAGATGGAAGGACAAGAAAAATCTGGTCCATGCAAGCATTAGTAATGAACACTGTCAATAGCATGTTCTGGGGACTCTGAGATGTAAAACAACTGTTGGCATTTGGTAGTTTGGACAGGATTTGGGGGTTTTTTGGAAGAGTTGAAGGTCAAAATACCTGATGCCAGACTGCATATGAGCTCTAACCTGACAGGCAAAATACTGACTCCACGAAACCTTTCCAGTTTGGCTGGCAGTAGTACCCCTAGCTGTGTGTGCTTTGTAAGAACACACTGAGGACAGCCAAGCAAGATGGGTAAATGGACACATATTCTTAAACAGCAGCTGTCTGTAACATCCAGTTTCACTTGGCTAAGCATTAATTTGATTTTTGCTTCTACTTTTTAAATTCTTTTTGAGCTCATTGTAATCTGTTTGGATTGGTTGGTTAAATTTGCAGTAGTAGTCCAAAAGCAGAATTTTGACAGCCACTGCTTTACTGCCAGCTCCTCTCTCCACCGCATTTCAAACAAAGCCTAATTCGAGGGTAGAGTGGCTACACGTTTGGCTTGTTTGCTTTTGATTTCCATTAGAGTTTATTGCCAAAACAACTTGGTCATACTAGTGACAAGGCTTCCTAATAACTTGTCAGTGTTTGCTCTAAAAAGCAATTTGATGCAAAAGCCTTTTTTAAAAGGGAGACATTTTGGGACAGTAACCACACAATAAAAATACTTAATTTCACTTTTGGAGTCCACTCATTTTTCAAATTGCTCTGGGTGAATGCATTCCATTGTATGCTGAAAGAAGAGACATAACAATTGATTTGTTACATCTGCATGGGGCAGCAAGACAAAGGAAGCAAGAGAAATGTACAGTGTGGAGAGTACACTTCTGCTGGTAGGGGAACAGGATGTTTCCTTCTTCTGCACCTGGATCTTGATCTGAAGGTTGTGGTATGTGTCTCACACTGGCCATGATCATGGGTTGAAAGCTTTTATTATTTGGCTTGTTGGCCTGTTCTGTACAGATACAGTACTGGAGTGTTCACATCCTAAGTGCGATTGAAAATTTGGCTGATCAAGCACATAACTGATCCTGGAATCTAAAAGCTTATTTCTTTACTTTGGAATATTTTCTCAGTAAGTGATTTATTTTTATATGTGCATCAATAAAAATAAATGTTTCTTCCTTCTGTTAAAGCTGAGGAATAACAAGATATAAAGGATCCCTCTAAATTGCAGGACCCCAGCAACAATTTCCACCTCTCCTAAGGCTAGGTCCTGGCTTTTTCCTGTATCCGTGTTCTTACACTCTGTTTGCTTTCCCCTTCCACACCTTTGTGTCAATGTTCCTGTGTCAAAAAAAACCTTAATGAGCATGCTGGGTGACAGAGGATGTCGGAGTTCACATCCTGACATGTAGCATGGGCACAGCTATATGACTAGAATGCATGTGGTATGAACAAACAAAAAGAACACACTGTTTCTCAGGCCATTTGGAGTAGGGCTAAGGCTGCCTCTTAGTTCTTTGGAGATTTGCAGTGATTGCTGCCCTTTTTTTGGTTTTCAGTTTGTGTAAAATACATGCAGGGAAGACTAAGGAATGCTTGACAATATGATGGCTATTTCCCAAGGATTGATCAGCTTTGTTCTGAATCATGATGCTGTGTAATTCCTGAAGGGAGGTGAAGCACATAGTCCCCAATATGTATGCTTAGTCAGAGGTAAAAGAGTTCCACTGAGCCATTTTTTAAAGAGTTTTTAGCCATTGTGTAGGGCAAATTGTGTTTCAGTAGAGGAGGAAAAGGCATTACTTCTCTGGTATCACTGGTGTCTCTCCAGTCAGCATTCAAGTGCAATGGTATTCATTGAATGCTGTTTTTTCAGAGGCAGAGCTTTGTTTGCTCTATTTTGTGTTACGAAACATGAAAAGACAGTCTCTGAATAAATTTCTTTCACAGAATCACTGACCCTTTTAAATGTATTTTGTTTTCATGTCAATTGCTTTTGCTGGCTACCATTTAAAGCATATTTGATCTAGTTAGCTAGCCCTTTCGCAGGCTTAATGCTGCTGGTACCTCCGAGTTCTTAATGCTCACGTTTGTGTAGATGTTCCTGGAGAAACTGTTTATGGCCATGAGGAGCTTCACTGTCTGAAGGTAACCTGGTGCACTCCTCAGGGATGTGGTGCCTCTGTGCTGGAGTGCATCCATCCTCACCTTTTGCTGACATCTATTCATTTGTTAAGGGTTTATATTTATTAAGGGAATTGCCTTTATTCAGTCACCAGGTAAGCTGGCTTTTAGTAATTATATCAGGTTGGTGTACATGTATATGCAGGATAGTGCTAACAGAAGGTTTCTGCTTGCAAAACTTAATAATTTGTTCCATTAAATAGGTCTCAGTAGTCTGTGAATCCATGCTGACTTAGAACTATACAGATGCTTTTTTTTCCCCCACAGCAGGACTCAACAGAATTGACATTTGCGGTTTTATGCAATAATCTTGGACATCCATCTTTGTTATACAGGTTGTACATCCACCCAATTATGCTAAAGTTCCTGGCCTGGGTGTCCTGCCACTCACAGAAGTGCAAGTGGCTCCCAGTGACTTGAATACCAGTCAAAATAATCTTTAAAAAAATAGCAGATCTGTACTGCAGTGCAAGCAGAAGAATAATGGCTGATAATTATACAGTTTTATCTGCTGGTTAGTTGTGACGATGACAATAGTAGTTATCATTTAGCTAGCCCCATGCAGCTTCTAAGGACTGCACATAGTGTGCACTAACGAAATGTGAACTACTCTGTAAGTTAACTTTTACTGTATTTGGAAAGCTTGAAACCTTTTATTATGTGTGACAGACCTGGCAATGAGAGAAAGATGTAAGCAGCATGACTTCAACTTGCAATCACCCAGTCAAACTGTATCAAATAATAAATTAGATGTGTATGAAAAAGAATAAATGCTCAGACAATGTCCTGGTATAGCTCCACATCAAGTTGTCCTCTATCTTTTTCTATTTTTTTTTTTTTTATGGATTGCAACACGCTTCTTCTACCATCAGTAGAAGTGCAGGATAATTTGACAATTGCTGATTTCAACTAAGTTGTGTCAGCCACCTGCAAAGAATATGGGCCTTAATTTTATTCCTTTCAGGTATATGAGAAATATTTTCCTTGCCTGAATAGAAAATTGGCAAATCGAAATGGGGTGAGTGATAGACCTGTCTTATTTATTGTCACAGAAAGAATTGTCAGGAGATGTGGGTGGGAAGAAGGGGATTTGTTTCAGTAAATGCCTCTTCATGACACTTTCTGAAAGGCAAGCAGTCAGAGCTGGAGACTTTTGCAAGTGCAAGTCTTTGTACTAATTACTAACTACTTATTTTCTTACTTTTATGTACTGTATCTTGGTCTGTTAATCAGCATGCATTTGCTTTTTTTTTTCCACTTCTGTTTCTCAGGCAGTACTATCCACAGAGGGATTTTTTTGCCACTGAAAGGGATGCCCTTGAGGTTAAATCCCTCCTCTAATAACCTCATTTTATTTAGCTAGTGAGGATAATTCAGCATATACTGTGGAGGTAGAACCCTCTGTTTTTCTTACCTTCATCAGACTGAGCACAAATTAGTTTTCTTTCATTGTTTGGAGGGGGCAGGTTTGTTGATGGTTCGGTTTTTCTGGAGTTTTGGGGGGTTTTGTTTGTTTGTTTTCTTTTTGGTTTTGTTGTTGGTTTTTTGTTTGTGTTGGAGGTTTTTTGGGGTTTTTGGTTTTTTTTTTGCAGGGGAGGGTTGGGGGTTTTCTGGGGTTTTTTTTGAAGGCCAACCATTGTAAATGAGGGCTCAAATGCATTTTTTTGTCCCCAGCTTGATGCTTTCCTGCTGTTGGGGAGCAGCAGGAGTGGCCTGCCCAGCATGGGGGATGAACTTGGACCAGGGTTACAGTGAGGCAGGCAGGGTCAGGCACTTCAGGACCCCTTTGTCTGAACAGAGCTGTTCTCCTGGCAGGCTGAACCTGGGCTAGAGCTGGGCTTGAGCAGGGACAGGGAACTCCCAGATGAGTGAGTGGGAAGAGGCTGCAGAGCCTGCTCGTGCACTTGGGACCTGGAAATGTAACCTCGAGCCATGTGTTTTTCCAATTATTCTTTGCAGTTACTATAGATGGAGTTAGATGTTTTTTTTCCTTTGTATTTTTTTTTAATTCTTGATACCAGTATTTCAGGGGAAAAAACCCTAGTAGGCCATGAACACAAATCTGGAAGTACACAGCAGTTTTCCTGGCGCTTGTTCCAACACTTTTGGCTTCTATAGTCTGTGGCACCCATATGTTAGTCTGTCCTGACTAGGATAACAGGTTATCCTGTTTTCTTTCAAAGTCCATGATTCATTACGATGGGCTATAACCTAAATTAAGAACTGAACCAAGTTGCAAAGACCTTATAAACAGATTGCATTATTTGCTTATTTCAAAGGGATTCTAAGTAACTTTCTGGGATACCACAGACTGTGAATATGAAAGACTTCACATTTTGCAAGTCACAATTGGTGGCTGCAGAACTGCTTTTACAGAACTTATCTGGGAAATAAATGACTTTTTATTTTCAGAAATAAGATTAACACAGTTGTTTTTCTGTCTATGGAGCACTTTTTGCATTCTGTAAGTTGTCTGCGCAACTTCCTAGGAGGCAGAAAAGTGAAAACTTCCTGCTGAGAAAAGCAAGGCAGAGCTGTTTTGTTTATTTCCGAAATAGCTTGTGCCTGGTGCTCCTGCAAACACAGGCGCAGAACCATGAGCTGTTGAGCCTTTCGCCCGCGGGCACAGGGCTGCCAGGCCCAGGGCAGTGCCGCACCGAGCCCCTGCCAGGTGCTAGTCAGGTTTGCTGGTGGGGATGACTGTGGTGCTGAGGGCTCCAACATGACTTCTGCTGGCCTTGGGCATGAGTGGAGCAATCTCTGTCTGCAAAAAGCAGGAATGGTGTCACCTGTGTCCCCAGGGCTGCATCCCAAGTTAGGGTGACCAGGACTGTGTGCTGTGTGCGTCCTCTATACAATCGCTGCCCTATGATAGTCCTTCCGGTGCAACCCATTGAGTTGCTCTCAGGCCCTTGTGAACTCTCCTAGAAGTGGTGCTTTTACTCACTCTCATGCTTGCTGGGTGGATTGAGAGAAACACACCCAAAGTACACTTGGGAAAAACATGTTTATAGCATTTCTTGCTTGTTAAGATATTGTGTAGCTCAACCATACTACCATTTTAGTCTTCAGAACTAACAGCTCTTTTTGCTGACTGTGTTTTCTTCGTCACATGAAAAGTGACTTTATACATACTCAAATAGCAAAATAAAGTTTGTGAATTCTTTCATTTTCTTTCTTTTTTTAATAGCAGTAACTCCCACGAACTGGTACAAGGCTTGGTACTGTGCAAGCAGTTTTTCACTCTTAGAATGCTGCTACTGAAAAGCAGATATTGTGTAAAGTACCATCGATCACTGCCGCGGTTTTATACAGTTTGTCACCATTGTTCTTCGTATAGCATTGAGTCACATTTAGAACTATGGTACAGCTCACAAGTGTTCAGCATAGGGAAAAAAGTGTTGGTTTTTTTAGTCTAAAAACCCTCTTAATTATTTATAATCTGGTGTCATTGATTTGTTAGTGTATAGAAAATATGTCTGATGTGGCCTAGTACAGGGGAGAACAGATTTATTAATACATTTAGAAGTGTATGATGTGGTTTATAATGATGGAGAGTGGAATGGAGTTTCTAAAGACCTAGAATAGCTGAGGTTAGGAATTTAAGAGCAGATATCTACAAGGCTCTTCTGACAGATGTTTAACTCAGGCAGAAATGGACTTTTGTTGTTTATCTAATTTTACATTAACAGCTTTGGGATTCCCTAATATTTTCCTTGGGGTTTTTTTCTGACTAAGTGCATACTGTATCTCAGGTAAAATTCCACTGAAATAATAGGTGATTTTAAATTGATGTGTGAGCAGATCACATTTTCTCTGTCAATCAAACACCATGTAAATGCATCTTTTAGAAGTGTGGGATTTCATGCAGTATGAATGGTACCAATGGCCTAGGCTACTTTGCAAATCTTTTGCTCCCTCCTTCAGCCAATATAGAAATGTTTTGCTTTCATGCACAGATGAGCTTGTAGAATGAAATGGGGAGAATCCTATTTGTAATTGGGACATAGAGGAGGCAGCAGTGTATGATCTCTGTGTTAGCACAGCCATTTAAATTTCACTGTGAAGGTTGAGAAGTCAAGTACTTCTTTCAGCGCAGAAAAGACAAACTCCCCAAACCAAATCAATCCATGGCACCAACCACGCGACACTTAATGCTGGTTTAAGGGAACTGTGGGTAGATGCTGATCCAGCCATGCTCTGTTAGCAGAGCTGTAGAGGGTTGCTGCTGGAAAGGTGTTTGTTAAATATATTGTGACATGACTTTGAAAGCTCTTAGCTAATGTGGACAAATGTCAATAATCCAGAGCAGCAGAAGCATGCGAGAAAGGGCAAAAGGCCGTGCAGTATTGATTTTCCCAGTAGGGACCCTTTGAATTTAGATGTTTTGTGTTAACATTGTAAGACATGCATGGGTTTTAAGCATTTGACAGAACAGGTTAGGAGAGGTAGCACTTTAATCTTGTGACTCTTGTAGTTGATTTAGAAGTATTTGTTTTCTGCTTGTACTAGCTTCTGACAGCTCTGACAGGTATTGGGCAGGTGGGCTTTATGACAAGGAGAGGTTCCAGAGGTGAATTCCTGTGCAGAGATAATTTGGAATTCACACCCCAAGAAGCCTGCCAAAGCCTGCAGCAGCCTGGCAAGGGATCGTGATCTTTGTGGAGGTGGAACTCGTGGGAGTCGGAGAGGCAGCACAGCAGAGTGGTTCAGACAGCAGCTTTGGTCCAGGAGCCTTGGGAAGGGAAGGTGGGAGGAAGGACTGGAAACTGCTGGGGGCCAGAGAGGGAGACAGTGCTTGACAAGAGAGAACAGCAGAATGGTGTCACCAGTGAAACTACTGCCCTTTCCTTCAGGATTGGAAGGCTCATATCTAGACATTTAAGGCTGTGAATTCCTGTAATTCCTGTGGTTCACCATGGAGTGTACAGTCTTTCCACGTGATTTCTGGTAACGTTTCTTTATTCCCTGCTGAACGCTGGCCATTGCTTGCAGGATTGACAGACAAGGTGATTTGTATCCAGATCTAAATGTCCTGAGTTCATGTTTCTCATTAACCTTTTCAACCTTTTCATCAAGAAAACCACTCATCTTTTTCTTTCCTTCCCCCCCCCCCTGCTATCTTTCTTCTTCTGAACATCTTATTCTCAGCTTTTTGCTAGTATTTCTATGGAATAATATCTCTGCTGTTTGCCCTGTGCCAGATCAGTCAGCATAGACTGCTTTAGTCCTTTGGATTCATTGTTTTATTTGCTGGAACTTCCTGCTTGGTTTCAAGTATTCTTCTTTTCTGGTTTTAGGACTGCAGTGGAGGCAATTATGAAGATATTGCCTCCTGTAAACCCTATGATAAGTTCTGGAATAAGGTTTTCCTTTAATCTCTCTGCCAGGCAGGCAGATATTTTAATCAAATCTTGTATCAATTGTTCAGGTGTATGTTAGGGTTCCGTTCTGAAAAGTATTTCATTGAATATCAAATTTCTTCACTGAGAAAATCGCTTCACTAAAGAAGGCTCTGAACAGTTTATCTTTGCTGTATGATCCAATCTACCTCTAAAACTCTTGGGGATTTTTTTGTGTTGATTATATAACTATGAAGGCCTTGAAATAGTTTTTGCTCGTATTTTAACAAACTACCCACCTTTTATTGCATGTACTACAGTATTTTTATCCCCTCCACTCATTCTGCCACAGCAGCTCCATGGCTCTCCTAGCTCTGTGCTGGCGTTCCCCATTGTGCAGCTTCCAGACAAAGCTGTTTTGACAAGCAGGACAGATGATGGTGGCAAAAATCCCATTCCTTCCCTTCATGGCAGTGATGAGGATGCAACATCCTCGAGTGCTGTGCTCCTGTGCCAGGGCCTGCAGAGAGACTTTAACCTGCGAGTCTGGCCAAACACAGCCTCGGGACTCTACCCCATCAGCATCCCATGTGCTCAGCTGTGATTTCTCTGCTGACTTTGGATATGGCATGTGGAATTTGTCCTTTGAGTAACCCGGATGTTAGGTTTCTCCTCAGAGTTTAGAGTTATCATCTTGATTGACACCTTCTAAAATCCTGTATTGTTACATGAAAACATTTAAAATCTGGTAAGAGGAAGCATGCCAGTCAGACAAAAACTAATATCTGGAGTACTAGACATCCCTGAAGTGATACATTTGTGAAGCATTTACTCTGATTTTAAAATTAACAGTTGGCTAGTAACCCTTTAGGCAGAATTACTTCATCACCATCCGTACCAAAGGCAGAGCTGGAGCTGCATGTGGCTGCGACACAGTGTCCATGAGAGAAAGGGACCTCCTCTTTATGCCAACATCTTGAACTGGATGTGAAGTTCATGACCTGGTCCTCTGCTTCCCCAAAGGGTTACAGAGGTGCTTCCACCTCATGGATGCAGCTGGTGGTGTGGCTGTTGTCCCCTCCGAGGTGTGAGCTTCATCCACTGTGGATATCTTGGGTTAAGCTGGAGGTGTGAGCTATTGCATTGCCCAAGGATCCCGAGGGGCTCATCTTCTACCTCCTGGGCACAGATGGATGTGCAGGTCACAACGTGGGCCTCTGCACCCTCCCAGGGCAGGGAGCTGCCCACCTGGGCTTCTGCCTCCCACCGGGTAGGGGGTGCTTACGTCACCTTAGAGTGATTAATCAGTTTCTGAGATGTGGCGAGCTCTGTGAACAATCTCTGTACCACTGGGAGAAACTCCTGCTGACTTTTGCTCCTCTGACCTTTAGTCACCTTTAATAGGTGTTAAGGTGAAAATGAGTTCCAAAGTGAAGATAATGTCAGACAGCAACTAATGGCTATGCACTTGTTCTGATTGTAAAGAACTGCAGTTTAGGCAGACTTGAACAACCCTACCCCATTTTTTGGCTTGTGTTTGTCTGTTTGTTTGTTTTTGGGGTATGTTTTGTCAGCTTCTGAAGAGCCAGATCTCCAAATTTGTTTTACACATGCAAGAATTCAACACAATGGTAAATGGTCTACAGGCTTATTTATGCCCAGGCATTTCAGATATTTTTAGAAATATTGGCAAATATGTGCGTCACACTCAGAATGTGTCTTTTAAACCATTGTCGTGTATTGCGGAATTTTCTGGAAAAAAAAAATCTTCAATAACTACCAACGTAATTCCCCTCACTGTGAATTCTGTAACTGTGACTCTCTGAGATCACTTGTGCTATTAAAGGCTTCAGTTCAGAATACATTAACAGGGCAAAATAGAGAAATCCAGAGATATAGCAATGTACACCTGAAGGATGCATGAAAATGTCAGTCTTATTGATTACATCATCCTGCAGGTGATTCACAGCTTCCAGAAACCCAACTTGTGTTGTGTGCTCTTCTCTCTAGGGCTGCTATAGCCCCGTAATTTGCTTTTTACCTGGACCTGCTCTATACAAGGCTGTCTTGGAAGACAAATTTTGAAATTATGTCCTCAAATCAGCAAATTGGTGCATTATTTTGGGGGGAGTTAAAAGCATTCGTATTCTCTTTTTATCTTAACATATGAAAAACTCCTCTACAGTACTTTGGGCTATGTTCACTACTGTGAAATGTTTTGCTGGGTTTAGTTGGGTTAGTTGCTCTCAGGAAAAGTTAACACACATGAACAGTATTATTCTGTAGGACTAAAACGCAGCTCATAGAAATGGGAATTTATAGCCTCATGTTCTAAGCAGTTTTCCTGTGGTCACAATCAAACCATGTTTTTTAACAATAGCTTATTTGGTTAACTTATTACAACTGTTTTATTCTGCAGTTTATACTTTTTATAAAGCGTAGACTCTTAAATTCTCAAGAAAAACACAGCAGTGTTATCAGGCCATCTTTTGTAACCCTTTTTTGCTACATGATGGGTTTTAACAGGCAGTATTTTACAAATAGGGGCTTTTTTGCTGCTTATCATGCTCCAAGCAACTACTTTGAAGCAGCTGGTTTGGTCACTGTACTCACTCACTTCACCAACATTTCTTTTTCTTCTGCTTTTAAGGCCCTGTTTCTCAATGATATTATGAAAGAAATTTAACTGTAATACTGGGTACTCAGTTGCACTAATGGAAATAGGTTATTTTCCAGTAAAACATAACTGATATGGAAAATACAAAAGATAGTGGAAGTTGTGAGGTCTGGTGGAAGCACTACTCATTTTGTCATGCTATTACTTTGGTGTGGGAGGGATATATCCAAGTTTTGCAACCTAACAATCATTCAGACTCTATGCAACTGAAGCAGATAAGACGAATAATCAAACAATCTTTGTCAAATAGTAGTCAGTGGCCCAATTTTTAAAGAATACAAATGCTGATGGGACAAACAGGTGATTTAAGTTTTCCTCCTTAAGTACATGAAATTGTTTGTTACAAATGATGCTCCAGCGCGCTTTGCTGTGGGAGGATCTTTTGTGAGATACTCAACATTAAAACAAACCTATATGTTCTAGTAACACAAAGGAACAATTTTCTTTGAGCACTGGTGGGTGGATAAAATTCTTTGTTTAAGTTTTTAAAAAAACTCTCTGCGGGCTGTGTGTGCCACATGCTTCTCATAGATTCCAAATTTCTGCCATAGCAAGTCCCACTGGTTTCAACCACAGGCCCTTTTGTTTTCTGTGCTCGCCTTTGTAACGCTCAGCAAGTGGAGGCAATGCCAGGAGCTCTGGAAAACAAGAGCGAGAGGGTGTGAGCCAGGCCTACACTGCTGCATTCCTCTGCAATGGCAGGACACCGTGTGGGCTTTGCTTCAGCTCCTCATTGTGAGCCAGAGGCACAGATAACCAAGCCCTAGCTCTGAGAAAGCATGCAGAAGAAAGCAAGGCAGTTCGTGCGATCACGTAGATTGGTTTTAATTGCAGTCTCAAGATCAAAAATTGTTCTCACACAGGGAATGTTTTCAGCTTTTTGAATGCCTCTTTTTCCTTGTGGGTTTCTTTACCTACAAGCAAACAATACCTTCACACACCCACTGGGCTAATAACAGTCCTGAGCCACTTTCTTTTGTAGAATCATAGGATCATTAAGGTCGGAAAAGATCTCAAAGGTCGAGTCCCACCGTGGACTGAACACCACCATGTCAACTAAACCAGAGGAGTGACACATTCCTTGAACACTTTCAGGAAAAGTGACTACATCACTTCCCTGTGATACCTTCTGATGTAATTCAGTGAATTCTTCCTGATGTCCAACCTGAACCTCCCGTGGCACAGCTTGAGGCCATTTCTCTTGTCCTGCCGCTGGTTGCCTGGGAGAAGAGGCTGACCCCCAGCTGGCTACAGCCTCCTTTCAGGGAGCTGTAGAGAGTGATAAGGACACACCTGTGCCTCCTTTTCTCCAGGCTAAACACCCCTAGCTCCCTCAGCTGCTCCTCATAGCACTTACCTTCTGGACCCTTCACCAGCTTCATTGTCCTCCTCTGGCTCGCTCAGCACCTCAATGTCCTTGTTCTGATGGGGCCAGTCCTGAACACAGCACTCAAGGTGTGGCCTCAGCAGTGGTGAGTACAAAAGGACAGTCACTGCCCTGCTGCTGCTGGCCACGCTGTTGCTGCTACAGGCCAGGAAGCCATTGGCCTCCTTGGCCCCCTGGGCACACACTGGCTCATGTTCAGCCGCTGTCAAACAGCACCCACAGTCCTTTCCCACCAGCAGCTTTCCAGCCACTCTCTCCCCAGCCTGCAGCGCTGCCTGGGGCTGTTGTGACCCAAGTGCAGGGCGCAGCACTTGGCCTTGTTGAGCCTCACACAATCGGCTCAGCCCATGGATCCTGTCCAGATCCCTCTGCAGAGCCTTCCTGCCCTCCAGCAGACCAACACTCCTGCCCAGCTTGGTGTCCTCTGCAAACTTACTGAGGGTATCCTCAATCCCCTCATCCAGGAGACTGGCCCAAAGACTGAGCCTTGGCAAAGCCCGCCAGCCATCAGCCACCAGCTGGATGTGATTCCATGCACCACCGCTCTCTGGGCCTGAGCATCCAGGCAGTTTTTAACCCCGTGAGCAGTGCACCTGTCCAAGCGACAGGCTGCCAGCTTCCCCAGGAGAATGCTGTGGGAGACGGTGTCAAGGACTTTACTGAAGTCCAGGCAGACAACATCCACAGCCTTTCCCTCACTCACTAGGTGGGTCAGCTGGTCATAACAGGAGATCAGGTTGGTCAAGCAACCTGTTTTGCCGTGATTTGTACCATGTATTCCCACACAGGTTGCTTTCCTTACACGTAGTTTGTCAATGTGATTAGGTAAAGGCAGCAGATGGCTCAGTAGAAAGCTTTTCTGTGAGACTTCAAAAGTTAGGAGTAACTGGTAATTTCTTCCAAAGGTCTATCACTGAATTGCAGAAATACATATACAGCCCATATTATAAAACCCTGTTATAAAAGAGGAAGAAGAGGCAATTAAGCACCTTGCTGTCACAGATGATGTGTAACTCAGGCCGCCCAGCTAATTTCTTGTATGATGAATCTGATATGACTTTAACAGTAGGTTTAAGAAAAAAAAAGTCTTTTGCATCCCTAGTTTTCAGCCCTAGCATCATCTCTAACAGGAGAGCACACAGAGTCAATATGCAACTGCTGCTCCAGTTCTATGGTTTGAAATGCCTTGCTGACTGGTTTGCTTTCATCTCTTTTTTGACATGGGCAGAACGAACTGGATAAATCTCTTCAGTTAGAACAGAGAGGAGAGCGGGTTCTTAAAGGCATAAATAATAGAGGGTGTACTAGTCTGGGGAAGGTATGATGTTGTTTTTCCTCCATCAAGTCTGAAATGTGGCTCCTGCAGCACAACCCCTCACAGTGGGTAATGGGATGTTAACGCATTTCAGCCTGCAGTAATCACGCATGCTTCCTGTTAATATCCAGACTTTGGGTATGGGCTGTGGGTTATTATTGCACAGACTTGCAAGAGTTTTCACATCTCTGACACGCAGATGTTAGGAGTTGTGAGTGCCTTGGTGAAAAGCATGACAATACAGAAAAGCTTTCCATCAAAAGCTTTCCTGGTATAACAAAAATTTCTGACCCAGACAGGATTGCTACTTTTTACACATGGATACCATAAAACATAATTGCCTTCAGTAGAATGATAATGCTGAATGTAAGCTGTAATGAATATACAATATATTTTTAATTTTTATTTTGTAGTCATTTCACAGAACCAACCCTCTCAAATCATTAAGTTGTCAGCAGAACTAAAAATTATGTGCTGTTTGCTGATTCACAAAATAAGATTTAGGCATGTTTATTAGAGTATCACCATTCCAGTTAGATGTCACATTGCTGCGTGTTTTCACCTATTCATTGATTGGCTGCCTTATGGTTTTACTAGGTAAGTTGAAAAAGTCAGTATAGTTACCCTACCAAAAAAGATACCACAGCAGCAATTCCCCACTGTGTCAGTACCACCTATTATAGGGATTCTTCTCCCAAAAAGAGAAGAATGTTGGCTTTACTGCAGTGATGCTTAAGGGATATATTTCTCATGAAACTGGTACTGTTGTAAGAAGCAATGGTTCACAGTTATGTATTAAACACTTTGGGATGATGAAGTCTAGCAGAATTTAGGGGAAAGAAAAAGAAATCAGGCTATTGATTAACCTACTGAACTTGCATAATTAATACTACTTATTGTTTATCACTCCATAATGCAGCACTTCTTTTATAGATTTAATAAGTGTGTATTAGCTTCTATGCTGTCTTCATCATTGCCCTGAAATGAAAGGTGCAAACTTAAGAAAGCAGATGATATTTGCTGTTGAAGAGCGTAATTTACTGGTTGTGTTGCACATAATTTACAACTTGCCTTGGTATAAATATGACCTTTAAACATTTGCTACCCTATTGAAGGAAGTGTATTTATTTTAACCAGATTCTGTGGGACTGGTACTGCTTGTACAGACTGTACATACACTAGGCCCAGTACTTAAAATATAAAAGTCCTTCTTTGTCCCCCAGACAGGGGGTTGATGATTTTGATTATCTTTATGCAGATCACCAGTGAGTATTTTTATTAATGAATACTTTTGGCTGATCACCTCCCTCATATTGGCCACCTTTGCCATAAACTATTTCAAAGATATATTTTCCCAACTCCATTCCTGAGCTCTGAGAATTACCTTTCAAGTAGCTGAGGAAACTGTTGAAAATGGTACATCTCAGGTTGATGGCAAATTGGGTGTCTGGTGCGCTGAGGGAACCGAGAAGAAGAAACTGTCAAGTCAGGTTGGGAGGTTTATTTATCCCAGTGTCAAAAGAACAGCACTACTGTTGGAAACACCTTTGGCAGCCAGCAAATTTCTCACTGACTAGCCTTTTGGAAAGAACGTTGCAAGTCATTTTTAGGAGAGATTTTACTGTGTCTCTTACCAAGTAAAATAGGTAATACTTGTTAATTGCCAAATGTTCGACGTTTTTTTCCGGCAGATCTGGAGTACGTTTTAGGATAGTATCAGATAAAGCGAGAGGAATCACACTTATGTTTTCATAACGTAATAGTGTCTGAAAGAATTTACATTCTCCTATGCAATTTTCAGTTTTTGCCCTACAGCGTAATTTTATTCTACAAACTACGTATTCCTCTTCTACCTGAGTGAATGCAGTATTTTTCTTTGAAATATGACCTTAAATAATACAGATAAAGTGTCCCCACTTTCTCCTGCTAGACTTGCAAAGACAGTTGAATCCGTATTTCCTGATACTTTTGTACTTTCTCTCCATCAAACCTTCTTGTGTTTTCATGTGAGCTCTGCTGTAAGGCCAAGCTCTGCTACCTCAGCAGCTCTTCTTCAGCAGGAATGGACCAGGGAGGGCTTGGAGAAATGAGATCTGTCATGAGCCTGAAAGAACCTGTGCCAAGACTTGGGTGTTAGCGAAGATCTAACAATTAATAGATCCTATTTGACCTATTAATTTTCGGTCTGGCATTAGCTCTTAGGGGGCATAATGCTTTCTGCAGAGAACAGCTAAGAACTGGTATTCCATGAGGCATCAGGAAAAGCATCATTTGTCAGGCACTTCTTGTATAAGTTTAAGAGGAAGTTTCATTCACCTGGCTGCAACAATGCAGTCTGAATATCTAAAAATGTGTTGTGCCTTTGCCAACAGCAGTGCAACAACTTTCAGCAGGGTCAGCCAGTGATCCTTATTGATACAAGATGTAGTAAAGAACTAAATTTGGTCTTTTTTTAATTTAGTTCAATAGAAGTAAATACTGGACCAAGTAGGGTTTTTTGCTTTTTACTGTATTTTTAGTACTAAGTTTTATTGTAAGGAAAATTATGCCACAGCAGACCCCTTATTCACTGCTTCATCGGATCAGTGTAGAAATGTACTCAGCTCATCAGTGGAGTGGAAACACCCTCACAACTTTCATTCTACTCTGGTAAGAGCTTTTTATACTCTAAAGAAAGCAGTGAGGGAGGGAAGTCAAAGGAGTGGGTGTTAAGCTTAGCAGGTGGCTTCTCATTTTTGTGGTGGTTTAAGTCTTCAGCTTGGTTAGCCCATAAAAAAAGCTGAATTTCTTGTGCAGAGAGGTATCATTCCTTCAATTACACTAAAGCTATAAAGAAAATTTGCCTTTGGGTGGATTTTTTTTTCCCTGAAAGTGATAAGCTTCGTCAGGGAGGGAGGGTGGAGAATGAGGTGTAATGGAAGTGATCTCTTGGCTAAGTGCAGGAGGAGTGTTAAACTCATGTGAATCTGTATCATGAGACACATGGGCACTTCTCTCTGCATTCACTCTGTTAGCAAGTGTGGAAAATGTTTGTGTAAAGGCCAAATGCACCAGCACATCCATTCTAGTTGTGTTCAGAGCTGTGACCAAGTGTTTGTTTCAAAATTATACTGAATGCCATCCATTTCAAACAGAAATATTTGTCCAAAATCGATTCCCAACTGTTTGACAAGCATCAGACAAACCCAGTAATTAGTTCTGTGAATTGAAATGTCTGATGGCATATTGCCTTCTAACCATATTAGTGAAGTTAGGGCTAAGAGCCATTTTTTGTCTGCAGTGCCTTAGCATAATGAGGATGAATCAAGCTTTTGCAGTTCAGATTTAACAATGCAGACATAATTCTTTCCTCTGTCTCCCCAAATCCTTCTGTAGTGAAGGCTAATGGCTGTAGGCACTCTCTTCTACTGTGGGCTGTGCTGCAGTAAAACTCCAAACCAGGAGCTGAATTGTTGGGGAATTGTCTCAGCACAGAGGTGGAACCCACATATTCTCAGCTGCAACATGTGTGCAGTGATGATGGCTGTGTTTTTTCCAGTCTTTTTTTATTTCAAGTGCCTGATGTTACCACAACTATTATTAGAAGCCACATGTTCCAAAATAGTGGTCTCAGCCTCTTAAATAATGCAAGACAAACTATCACTAAAGCATTTGCCTTACTGCTATAGCTTACCAAAGACCTTGAAATCTCAGCTAAGACAAAGTTGTTAAATTTCTGGGTGTTACCCTTTGCTGTTCAAGGGACTAAAAACAGGTGAATCAATAGAAAAAGTCAGATATTTTACGTAATATTTTATTGTCAGCATTTCAGTCAACATACTGAAATAAACTTGACTCAGAATTGAGGACTATACTGCATTGTATTTAACTATCCAGTTGACATCTTAGAGAAGAGAGGACATAAAAAGTAGAAAAGGGCAAATACAGATTATATTTCATGGACTGAAAAACACTGTTTATATATATATATATACACATATATATATACATACATATACATATATATATATATATATATAAAAAAATGACTTGAGCTAGAATGAAGAGTTGATTTTAAAGGTTCCTGAAGTTCAGTGAGGTAATTTCCATCTTCATACCCAGAGAAAAGAAGGCCAAGAAAAAGAATGTAATTGATTGCAGCAGCCTGTAGTTATGATAAAGTATATTAAATATTCAGTGTTACAAAGTTGATTGAAGTACTTTCTGGCATTTGTAATGAGTAAATAATACTTAATTCTTAAGATTTCATACAAATATTTAAGCTGCTGTCATGTGTTATTATAATCAATATTTGCAATATGCTGTGACTGTTGATCTAAGGCTCTCTTGAGAAGCCAAAGTAAGGGAATGTACTTCAGCTTTTATCAGCCTCATCTTCCTTATTTATTTTACAGTATTTGTAGAGGGAGCAGCAATAGGAATTTGAGAGGAATTACAAGTATCTGCAAGAAAGCAAGACTGGAAAGGAGTAGGAGGAGATGAAAAACTTGTAATCTTTTTTAAAACTCTCAGCTTAACAACTGCTTTCCATGTTGTTCTCTGTATGGAAGAAGACTACAGACTCCTGTGCACACAAGGAGGGACTACCATAGAGCAGCCCTTCCAACAGACCCATGAGAAGGGTATTTGTGTCCAGGGTCTCTCTCTTGGAAACTGTGCTTTGCTTAGAACAGGTTTCCATGGTCCTGACAGGAGCTGTTGTTTGAACACTTCAGTTGACAGGTGCCAGCCAATTAGAAGCTTATGGAAAAGAGTTATTTTGATTCTCAAGAAATGGGATAAACTATCAATGTCTAATCAAGCACTAAGGCCACAGTAGTTTTGAAAATACTTATATGGGACTTAACTCTTATTAAAGACAATGAAGGATTGGATTTATTCTTGTCTTATTGAAAGCACCTTTGGACTTTCTGATGGTTTTACTAACAGACTGCTAAGAATTTTTTGCCCATCTATATTCCTCATTTTGGAAGTCACTGTGTATTCAGAGAACAAATGGCTTTGTTCACTCTGACCAACAGGTCCAGGGAACATTGTGCCAGCAGCAGGCTCCAGAGCCGCATGTGGTGAGGGGAAGGGGAAAGGTGGCATTGCCTTTGGGAGTGGTCCTTGGCCACACCTGGAGCCGGCTCCCTCCTGCTGCTTTCGGGTTAATGTGGGAAGATGCTTTTCTTGTACTCTCATTTGTGCAGCTCTCAAGGACTATATTTATTTAAATACAAATCGAAGACACTTCCATAGCCCTTTGGTTAATGCCTATGGCAATGCATTCTGCTGTACCCCATTTTACAAAGATTAGTAAAAAATTGCCTAAGATCTCTTCCTTCCTTGGCAACACTCTCATGTACATTTGATATGGTACAGGTTGGGTACTCTATTTTAAGAAAAAGCTTCATCTTCCAAAGTAAAACAACTTAAAAAAACAAAAGCTTTACACAGCATTTATAATAGGTTTTAATAAAAGTCTTTATTTTTAAATGAACAAATAAGTATATATTTATATAGTCCATTAATTCTGGATGTCCTTAGGGCATTATTAAAGTGATCTGTCTCTCCAAATGCACTGGAAGACTTTAATTAGTTTGCAAATATATTAACAATATCTCTCTTATGTGTTTTTATATATTAGAGAAGACATAAGCATGAAGAAAATTTAGAAGCAAACTTAAATGTGTGCTTAAATGCTGAAATAAAGCCTCCAGAAAGATTTATACTTTATAGCTCACTGCGTATGCATTGGGAGAAGCTACTTCTGTGGCACAAATACCCTTCTTTGTTGCTTACCAATACCCGTATTCAGTGGCACAAAGAACAACTGTTGTGAAAAATATTAGTATGCAGATGCTCTGGTGTTTTGTTAATGCATTTAATTAAATACAATAACTCTTTTGTTTGCTTTTCTTTTTCTGTCCTTGAATGGATTGGTATTATGGTATAGAATCTAGGCTTAGCATTGCTGTTTAAAATGTTTTGCAGTTTCAGAATGTGTCACAAAACCAGATTAGTTGCTTTTCTTTTGTTCCATTAAGAAAATCATTTGAGTATGTTAATAGTTTCTAGAAAGTTTGAGAGCGTATTTTCAGGAAAACTCAAATCCCAAAGTTGCCAGCAAATATTTTCCCCACTAATGAGGTCTTTAGCGACAGTTAGTCACTGTTTAAATAATTGTATTCCTGAGAGACACTTCCAGATATTTTAACCAAAGATATTGTTCTTGAAGCTCCCCAACATTTTCTAGGTCGTTTTCACAAAAGAAATACAAACGTTGCACAGCAAAACTGCACTTCATGTTTTTATGTGAAAAGCTGTAGCAGGCTGATTACAACCAGTTGTAACCTACACACAGGTTTTGCAGAAGCCATCATTACTGTCTTGTGTTGTAATCCATAAAATTATTTCAGAATTATTCTCAGCCTAAGAAAAGTTTTCTTTGAGTGCCCTGTGGGTGGGTGAAATGATATGAAATTACTGTGTCAAGTCTAAAATTGCTCTGCTGAATCAGCAAAGTACTTGAGCCTAGAGTACTTCACAAACACAGCACTATATGCCAGATCCTATCCCTCCCATGGCAACAAGGACCAAATCAAATGAGGATGTAACAAGGTAATTAGAAGACCCTAAAGGTAACACATGACTAACTAACTTATTTCTGAAATTCTGAGCCCCCTTAACTCCCAAAGACATTTCTGACACAGATGAATGTGTGAGAAGTGTCTGTGATGAAGGTTGCTCCTCAAACAATGAACTATTAATACTCTTTTGGTGTTCCTTGAAGGTAAGTCCTATTCCTCAGTGGGTACAGTTTCCTTTAGAACAGTAGGAATCGTGGTATAGACTATAAAAACCTCCATAAATCTTTTTGTCACTGGTAGAAGGAGATATTACAGGTGAAGGGCTAGGTGTGCTGCAGCTGATGCTTCTCAGATATTTTACTGGGTGCATCAGAATACAACTGGGGAGAAGGCAGCAGGCATTTCACTTACCACAGGGGTCTGTTTTGGCACCTTTCTTGGCTTAAAAAAAAAGCTTGTCAGTTGCTGATAATTGTTTTTTGCTACTTCTCACAAGCACTAAATGCAAATTGGATAGTTTTGCTTTAGGCCTTTAGCATCAGTGCTAGGACATTGTATCCGGAATGCCAGGATCATCATACATGGAGAAAAACTGTCACGGGAGGCCAAGGAGAAATTGCAGTTTAGTATTCTCTGCCTTTTTTGAAGTGAGGACAATTTAAATAGTGGTGAAAAAACCCCCCTCCCCTCATTATGTTTGATCCGTATTGAAGTTACAGCAAGGGCTTCCAAATGAGGCCAAAAGCTCTGACATCGTGGAGAGGGAGCGTGCACTTGTGAAGGCACAGATCTGCAATGTCACTGAAATTATTTATTTTTTTTCCCCTGTTTTGGAGAAAGATGACATAGTTGGAGTTGCAGTCCTCAAGGGAAAGTACAGGAATTCTGATTACTCACTGAAACTCTCCTCATCCACAAGCCTTCCATGTAAATAAATTTTGTTTCAGTTATGCTTCAAGTAATTTACTGATCTATTTATAAGTGTGTTAAATTAAAAAATCCCCAAAAACACACACACCAAAAAACCACCTAGAACTACTGCAAATTGGTGTGAGAACATCATTCTGGTTTCAGTTCCAAGATAACTTAATGTTCTTTAAGGCTGTTAGAGAACATAGTTTCATTACAACTGCACATATTATGGGTTTTGTATGAAATGAGCATCTCAAGGCAAGGGAAAGAAAGAAGCATTGTTCCGGGGCTGTTTTTCACAGGCCTGTATTCATATCTCATCCTTGTTGTTTGCAGGAGAGGCAGATGTGAACCAGAACAATGGGACCTCCACGAAGAGCCCAGCGGTGACAGACTCCAAAGGCACAGCAGACCCAAAGAATGCCTGGCCTGAGGCCAACCCAGCTGACAGGACTGGTCGCCCCCACTTGATCCGCCTCTTTTCCCGAGATGCCCCAGGAAGAGAGGACAACACCTTCAAAGATCGGCCCTCGGAGTCAGACGAGCTACAGACCATCCAAGAGGACAGTGCAGCAGCTTCAGAGAACTCGGATTTGATGGCTTCACAAAAGCGCTCCTCTTTCCGGCACGGATCCAAAATGGCCTCTGCGAGCACTATAGACCATGCTAGACATGGATCCCCACGGCACAGAGACTCGGGTCTGCTTGACTCGCTGGGCAGATTCTTTGGAGGTGAAAGATACGTTCCCCGCCGGGGCTCGGGCAAGGTGAGCTCGGAGGAGTAGAGAACTGCGAGGCTACAGCAAAATGCAGTACAATTAAAGAGGAAGGGTGGGTCTGAAAGAAAGGTCTCAGTGCTCTAATGCAAGAGTTGACCTAGCCAGCGGGATGGTACTTGTAATATAATGCTTGGCTTTAAACTGAAAACAGCAACAACAAAAAAAGCAAAGAGCTGGGAAATGAGAGGAGCTACTCTGGGTAGTAACAAGGAGTATTAGAAATCCCGGGGCTCTAGAAACATTACTGAGAGGAATTTTTATGAGCATTTAATGTGGTGTGTTGTATGTATTTGTATGCTGTGCCATTTAGAGAAAATTCAGTCTGCTTTTGTGTATTGTTCTTAAATGTTTGCAAAAGGGAGCTGGATGAGAGCACTAAATGCAAGACAATCTCTACATATCTTGGCACTGAGGGACAGACTTGGAATTAGATATCAGAAAAGGAGATGTGGCCAAATTCTCAGCCTGCTTGTGCAAGAGTCTGTTTAAGGGCAGTTGACAGCATTGCCAGGGAGATGGCTTGACCGATATTATCCTGAATCCCAGGTGTACAAAATACTCCAGCTGCTTTATTCTGGCAAGAACTTAAGATTTATTTCAAGCATTTCATATTAGAAATTGTATAATGAGCCATTTCTTCACTATGAATTCAAAAATAAGGTATTGATGAAAGGCTGTAAATTGAATTCTTCGCTTTTCCAGGATGCCTGCCTCCTCTGATAAATTATGCAGCTGGTATATTAGTTCACTATCATTCAAATGGCAAAGTTTAAGATATTTTCGCTGTACCCTTTGCCGTGTAAATGATAAGTGGGGTCTTGTATCTGTGTGTCCACACACTACATAAGCATTCGAACGGAACTGCTGTAGGGCTGTAAAACCTTTTTTTTAGCTGAATTTATTGTAGTCGCTGAAGTTTTATGTTGCAAAAAGCAGTGTTCATAGCTGCTGGCTGGGCCCAAATTTTTGAAAAAACCTTGACAGCCTTTGAGGTCTATTCAGTGCTCCAACCTGTGATCTGTGGCATCTCTCAGTGCTGCACTGGGACAGGACATGTACTGCCCTGTGGTGTAACACTGATCTGTGATGGTGCCACAGCTGTGGCTGTCAGTGACCTTCACAGCTCCCTACCTGGAAGCACAATGTGTAATAGCCCTTCCCTGAAAAGTCGTTGTAATGTAGAGACCACTGGATGAAAAATACTCCACAAGCTTAAACCTAGCTTCTCACACTTGGTAGGCAGTACTAAGCAAGCTGGGTTTTTTGTTCTTTTTATTTCTCACTTTTACAAACTGGGGCCTGTAATGTTATTGACAGAGATTTGGCAAAGCAGGCAGTTGTTTCTCTAGTAATGTTTCTGCGTCTAATGTTCATATATGCAACAAGCAGTTGCTGTGAGCATGCAGAAAACCTTTTTTCTTACTGTTAATACAAATAGCAGAGAATGTTCCCAGCTGCTATTTTCTGGAACCTGGTTGGCTAGGCTCAACTCTTGCTGTTTTGTTCATGTACTATGTTACTCGAGGAAAAATAGCATATGAAATGTTCTTTGTACACCAAGGAAACAATACCAAAAAGTTAGATTCTGCATACAGAATATACAGAGGTATGTGCATTCCTGCTTGGCAATAAATCAAACCAATCAACTCAGTTTTTAGGAGTAATGACTAAAAAATGTCTGCACGCTGTACAAATTCTGTGTTTTGTCTTTTGGCGTGAACATGATTGCAATGATTCTCTCTAGATTTCTATGTAATTATGTATGAGAGGACAGGAGATCATCTCTTTTATCCCTGCTGTTCAGTAAACTGCTATTTTGAAGAACTTAAATGTCTGCAAAACAGTATAGAATTATGGACCATTCTGACTTTTTTTACCTAGCAGAAGTAGTTGTTTTGGGAGGTTTTTTCCCTTAAGAACGACTACTCAGTGTTATGGAGACCTGATTTGCAGATCTGAGCTGGAAGCACAGAGAAGTTGAATTATTTTGGCAAAAATCAGTCACATTAGGACTTCCAGTGCCAAAGCATCTCTAGCACTCTTTCACACAATGATAATATTGATATATGTCCTAGGAAACATTCCTAGGAAGCTCTCTTGTGGGAGGGCTTCAGTGCAAAAAGTATTGAACAAGTGGCTGAGACAGTCATTTCAACTGTTATTTATTTAGCCTCTGAAACAATGCCTTTTTGGTTTCTTGTATCTAGGAAGGCTTGTGGTGTCGTTTATTTATAGAAGTGTAGACAGAGGAAATCTAGATGGCTCTTTTGTACATAGTTGTTGCCATTTGCCAAATTCTGCAGAGTATTACTGATAGGTAATGAAGGTGTTCATGGATGAGAAAAAACAGAATGAAGTCCTTTGGCCGTTTTCCAGACTCCACTAAGGAAACAGTTCTTTGGTAAATAAGATACCATTAAAAGCACCTTAAAGGATGAATTTCAAAGGCTTGAAATGGAAAAAATTCTAGAGCTGCACTGTTTATTTGCTTGCGTTTTTTCCTGCCTTTCTTGCAGTCTTCCTTTTTCAGCCAGCCCATGGCCCAGTGGGAGCATCTCAACTACCCACACCAGCAAGCACTGGAATGCAAAGACAACACTTGCTCTTTGTACAGTTTTAGGGCTGACATTCAAGCAGAACACATTATAAATTCTTTGTGGAGGACTTTTCTTCTTGCATCCATAGCTGAGAAGTACATTAATGAATAATATTCACTATTGTGTACAGAAAGGTGGGGTAGGAACAATGCCGGGACTGTTTCTGGCCTCCTTTTCTCATGTGGAGCAGGTTCTCCCTTGCCCTGCAATTCTGAAGTTAAATTAAGAGTGCATGGGAGTTCCATGGGAGTTGTTAAAAATAGAAATACTGGAATGTACAGAAATACTCGTTCTCCTCTAAGGGGCAGCAAGCGCATTTGCCATTGTTCCCCCAACCCTTGCCCCATCGAGATTTTGGATACAGAAACTCAATCAAACCCAGCTTGAATTTTGTACTTTTAAGAAAAATTTTTAAGGTAGAATATTTGGAACAAAACCCTTGTTGTGCACAGCTCAAATTTAATTGTATTAAAGAAGAATTTTAAATGGGGACAGAAAGAAATTGTAGTGCAGACATTTTAAAAAGCATGCAAGACAGAATAGCATAACAATAAATTATTTCCTTTCTAATCTTTATAGAATATTTATCTAAGCATTTGTAAAGCGTCTAAGCAAGTTTGTTAAAACGATCAAATGTTCTTTGTGCCTACTAGATTCTAGCCTGTATTCAACTTCAGTATGTACTGACTGCTGTTTTGTTTCTTTGATGCTGTTGTTTATGCTTTTGTAATTCTTTTGTTCTTGATTTATTTTTTTTTCCTACTAAAGTCTGGATTGTGAAACAAGAACTTTTCTGTCCTGGTTTAACATTTTGCATTAACGTACTAAACCTTAAACTACACTTGTGAGACAGATCCCACAAACCAAAATATGTCAGTGACAGTAAACAATGGGTGAGGCAAGACTTAGTGAAAGGTTAAATCAATTTCTGTTTTACATTTTGCTTCAGTTTTGTATGCAGTCTTGTAACATTCTCCTATTGCCTGTATGAAGCCTTGCTCCTGTATTTCCTTCCCAATTTCTGTGTTTGGGTAGAAGAAATACGGAGGGTAGAGATGGGGCTCCCCCATCCTACAGCCAGATACAAAGCAGGAGCAGCACTGGGCTGAAGTTCTTCTCAATTTGAGCAGAACCAGGGTTTGGAATCAGCATTTTGGAATCAGCAATTCCAAACCCACTCCTGAGCTAAGCAGTTGCTAGAGGGGGGAGCTACAAAAATGGTTGCAATAACAATGCACGGGCAAAAATTTTAGGAACCACAGTTTCAAATAATGTCATGGAGGGATAAATCGATCAAGAGTCTTTTTTCCTTTGCACTTAGACTCTATTCACATTTCCTGTGGAAGCTTTAATATATACTACAGCACCGTGAAGAATTTGAAAAGTAGTTAAATCAGTGCTAGTCTGACTAGTATACAATGTGATTTAAGTAAATACTTACTGTGATTTTAATTTCCAAGTCTTAGTTTTCAGGGAGTGGCATTTGCTTGTGATACACTGTTTTGTAAAACCTGCTGTGCAAGCACTATGCTTGTAAAAATTGTTTATAGAGTTTATGGTGGTTGTAACAATAATTTTGTTTTAATCTTTTACTTTTTATGTGCTTTATGTATTCATTAAACTGTTTACATCACAAAAACCAGTGTACTAATGATTTAATTTATTTTAAATGCTTTAATCCATTAACAGAGGTTGCAACAAACTACTACTTGTACATGAAGGGTTTTTAGTTCACTAAGAGGCTGTGTGTCCTTCTGCAAAATACAGTTAGAACAGTGCATTAGACAGAAGGGAATAGAGGTTGCCTTCTGGAAGGAAAGGATAGGCTTTTGAATAACCAAAGCTCCTGAATTTGATGTTCTCAATGATAACGGTAACTGAATCTGGCCGCTCTCGTTTGTAGCAGGTAGTAATGAATGATGAATACCTAAAAATGAGTTAGTGTATCAGAACTGTCAGTCTGAAGCTCATTTAGCTTATGCAGTGGTAGAAACTCAGAGCACTTTAGATCTGCCTGGTTTAAAAAGTAGGCACCTGTAGAAAACAAGAAAGTATCAACTGGTGAGTACACACAGCATGAGAGAAGTGAAAGGCTTAGGACCCAACATGACCATATACATGTTATCCATACCTAATAATTAGCACATTATTTAATACACTGGAGCTTGCATTTTCAAGGAAGTTACTGCTTGGAGCAATTATTACAAGCTACTAGAGGACTTTGGGAATTGGACTAGGTTAAATGCTCTGTAAGTAGTACTTAAAAGTGCAAGCACTAAATTTTGGTGAAGTATTAGTGATGCTTTGTGCTCACCTGACAGCAGCTGTGTGGCAAGGTTTGTTCAGAAATAGAACAAAGTATTTGGGGCTCGCTGATTTGTATTACAAGTTGCAGAGGAGATCATGACTGGGAAGAACGCCTATGTACTTCACTGCTTTTACTGTCTTCTATATGGTCCTTTTTTGCCTCTTAAATTCAGAAATGTATTAGTAACATGCTCAGGCTAAAATACAAATTCATCAACTGAAGCATTTTAAGGATCTCTGTTTCTAATCAGTCCACAGCAAAAGGTTTCCCCCTTTCATTAAACTTCTCACAGGATCTTTCAGTTCAATCTTTGCTTGACTATTTCTAGAGTCTTCTATCCACTAGTATGATATAATAAAGATAATAGTAGTATGTGTAAGTGGGAGCTGGAGTAGAGCTCCAAGGTTTCTTTTGAGCATTTGGTGAAGTTTAAGGCTTGCTCGTGCCCTTTGCCAGGGCTTGAGACTGATGGCACAGCTGCGGGGGGGCAGTGATGGCAGCGTTGGGGTCTTTTGGTGGGAACTGGCCTCAGCCGTTCTCAGCCATTCCTCTCTTGTTCACCTGCACGGCCCCACTGCCCAGCTATGAGTAAGGTCTGGATTTAATTTTAATACCGTGTACCAGAGGGGTGTGCTTGTTTGAAGAAGGGCGCTGGGCAGGAAGGGACCCCAAAACTTACACAGAGATGGGCAAATAGATCTATTAAAAATTTATCATGAGGTTTTTCTCTGCCTAACACTGAGAATTTAATCTTTTTACTTCTCTGCAGATGAACCGGTTTGATAAATAAGAAATTGCTTTGTATTAAAATCTGTTATTTGGAGCTTTTTTCTATCACATATATTAATTCCTTGAAAATGAAGAACTGCATTATCCTTTGCATTTTTCATCCTAAAATGCCAAAATAAATGACTGTACTTCAGCTGTTTTCAGATTACACAATGGTAAATGCTGCCAAATAGAAAACTGGGGCAAAAGTTACTTTTATTTTTTCCTGACCTTGTTCTGTACCTCTGTCATCACATACCATTGATGACAATTGTTGGCTTTCATCTTTTGTACTTATGCAAAATATCTCACCTTGGTCCTGAAATGGTCTCCAGTTAGACGTGTTCAGTTACTTGTTACACTCTAAAGTTAATTGGTTTCATTTCTGAGCTGCACCAGAAATCATCCACTGCCATTTTCAAGTGATTTTACTGATTTTTTTTACAAAGCAATTTAAAATATGTTTGTAAAATGCAGAATTACTGCTGCAGATGCAAGATGAGCCTTAGCTCTCTTTCACCTTTTGCTTATGATGCATCTACTTGTTAATTTCAGATACATCATACATTTAATGTGCCTTGGAAACTGTACAAGCCTCAGGTTTGGAGTGGTACATCTTCCCCACTTTATACTAACAATATTATTGGAAATTTTACCACAGTATTTGTTTCAAAGAAATATGCTATTAACCATGCCATGTCTAATTATTTCATCATAGTAAACTTCCCATGCTATTGCATTCTCTCCACAAGTTATGCTGATACTGGCAATAGTGCTTTTAACAACCTGTACAAGAGTTTCGGTAGTCACCTGCTTACCTATTAAAGGCAGAAAAGGAATAGAATTGGGCCAATCCTTTCAAAGATGAGAACAGATAAAATATTTTGTAGGTGGGTGTGTGAGTGCATCCAATCTGAGATTTCCAGAAATCAAGGTTGTAGTAACATTTTTCTGGCCAGCACTGTAAAGTGATAGTGTACACCTGGTATTTATAGCTTTGTTTTCCTAATAATTCCCATCTTGTTTATTGTATGAGCTTCATGACTATATGAAAATACTAGGGAACAGGACTTCTAAAAATGGTATAAATTGTATAAATTTCTGCTTTCTTACTAGTAGTCATACCCATAACATTACATTCTTTTAATGTAGCAGTATTCTTTTGCATCTCCACCAAATAACCAGGTGATCAGTAGAAACTGATCATGGTGAATACTAATGCAGGATGCCTTCCATATCTTGCCCATGTACAGTTAAGTCCTTAAGGCTGTGAAGTTTGTTGGTAGCAGAAGCTACTCGAATCTGCTAGCCAACGCTGTTTTTTTTCTGCAGTGATCAAACAAAATCCGAAACAAAACCATAAACCCAGCTGAGAAAGCCCCCACCCAAACCACGGATCATTTCAACAAAGTTTAATCTTTGTCATTGATACCAACTTGATAATTTAACAGCGAGAACAATACTGAGTATGTATCAGAGACTACGTCCAAGCAGATAAAAGCACTTCTGTCATGAAGAATATTTGAATAGAATTATTCATGCTAGGCAGGAAAAACACTTCAGAAAAGCGAAGTCAAATTAAAGCATTGGGTTTTGCCTCTGAAAACATTTATCAAGTGTCACCACAATGGAATAAACTGGACACGGGAAAAAACCCAGAAGATATGATGGCACCAGTCTCTCACTCAAGTCCCATCATAAAACAGAACTCTCCTGAAAAACCACCCTCATTCTGCTTTTGTTCCCCAGTAATTCTTTCACCTGCTAATTTGTGAACACTAATCACCAAGGCACTAAGGGCAAATGGGGCTATGGAGCAATGCGGTTCTGGATTATCAATTGGTACCTCTCTTGATGGGGAGTGTTCTCCATTGTTTCCTTCTTCTTCCTTGTGTTTCTTACTTTCCAGTCATCTCTCGTCTTTACTGCCATGTTTGTCATTCCTGTTGTTCTGCTAAGAATTCCTCCTCTTTTTATTCACCACCTATTTCTAGACAAAGATTGATCTCAGCACAACACTGAAAGGCAGAATCTCCTGTACTCTACATCCCTCTTCCTGCCAATTCTCCTCTATACCTTTGAGCAAGTAATTTAATTTGTCTTAACTTCCACATTAGTAAAAATGAACAGTACCATTACAAGGATGTGTGGCCCATCCTGTCTAAAGTGATTTTAAAAGCCTGCTGAATCAGGTAATTAACTCTAATGTCATCACCAGATCAGCCAGTGGGGAAGACGTCAGCACTCCCATTGCTTTTGGTAACAGATCAGAAGTTGTGAACAGCCTGGGACAAACACCGCCACCAAGAGCAAACCGGTATTTGGGTTGTACATGAACGAAGATGGAACCAACGACACCAGTACAACACAGCTTTGGTTTAGCAGTGCATGCTCACAGAAATTATATTACTACCAGAATAAGCATGGAAAAATACATGCCCACATGAGAGCCTGGGTAGCAGCACTGGAAGGCTCTGATGAAGCCAGGAACAAAAAGCCCCATGGACAAAGCCCCTCCATATCCCAAGATAAAGCAATTTCTATATTCAAGCACCTTTCAGATTTCTCAAACTGTATCATAGATTTCCGTGTTATTAAAAAAAAAAAAAAAAGCAAGCATATATATTGACTGAAAGGATACATCTCAATTCCTGTTTGGCACACATGTTTGGAAACTATACTGACTACTTAAGTTTGAACATGGGTAGGAATTTCATTAGAGTTTGGATTCAGAGTCCATTTCAACAACTAACACAAAATCAGCTGAGTGGTTTACAAATTGCCTGTTGAGCTTTCAGTTTTTTCTTCCCACAAACCAGCACAGAGTTCTGAGTGTGCTTAAAGGATAATTTTAGACTACCACTACAGTTGCAAATGTCTTAAGTGGGGTGGTAAGCATTATAGACAACCTCTAGGCTGTGGAACAGTTTGGTTTCTAAGACAATCTAAATGTACTTTTCATGTCCAGATGAATTTGAAATTTGTTGATTTTTTTATGCTATCTTTTTAATTCATGCAGAGCAACTCATTAGGTATCTTGTGAAAAAAAGCCACTGGAAACCATGAAACCCATTGAACACATGAAAAAGCCCATTGTTTTTCATTTCTTACCTGGTTTGACTGCATTTTGTATCAGCTATTTCCATATTTCATATGTATTTGGATTCTGCAAGTAGAGAAGCAACACGGGATGTACTTTGGATTTTCATCTCACATCCCCAAGAAGGCAACAAAACCACGTAATAGTGACACTGAAAGGAATTGTAAAAAGTTGTCAATTCAAGTACTCCAGAAGTAGCTTAATACTGTTATTGTCACAAATACATATCACGGATTGATAGGAGTTAGAGCTATTTACACGTATATGAAATCTCCATATAAGCAATCCTCTTGTGGAGGATGAGAGCCCTCAGAGACAGAATATAATACACATTTAAAAGTCCCCCCCTGGTGCATATGAATTGCAAGACCTGACATACCATGTTTATTGCAAGCAAAGTCAGGGATGGATTTTATGGGATTTCATGACTAAAAAAGAAGCCTATAACTGCTTAACTGCAGGTTTTATACATTTTATACCCAGAGCCAGTTGTTGCACAACACTGAAAAGCATGCATATACATATATATATATACACATGCACACACACAGACACACAAACACACACTTGGGTATCTTCAGGTCAATTGGAAATGTAATAACCACGCACAAAACCCCAAAGGGAGCACACACAGTTAGAGTACTGGCAATTTAAAATTTTTTAATCAACAGCTCTTTTGAGATATTAATATGGCTAACACAGGTAATGCAATGTCAATGTATAGCTAATGTTGAGACTTAAAATACCTGCATGTTTTTTTTGCACTGCATTCACAGTTATTCTTCTTTCTTTTCGTCTTAGTGGCCAACATACCTGAGGTAGGTGACACAGTAAAACACTGTATATCACTTTCCTGTATATCATCAGAAAGAACTGCAAAATGTTTCCCAAAAAATCACTCCCCATAACTGTAGGTATTTTACATATATTTTAAAGAATTCTTATTTAGATTATTAATCCTTAAAACTGCTGATTTCACAGTGAAGTTGCAAACTGTGTTTTTGTCATCAGATCTCCCAGTCACTGCTTAAATTTCCAGTACTGACAAATCTTTTTTATTAAGATTATTCAGCTTTAGGGTTCCTTTTGGCTTGTTTGAATGTACAGCAGTGTTGACTTAGTTGAGATCCTTAACTGAGGTCAAACATATCATTAATGTTAACTGGGAACAGGAAAAGCTGAGTGTTCTCCTCTCCTATTCAGTTACTGAAGAATTATTCTATGTTTAAGCTTTCTTTAAGGGCACGGAGGCACCTCCATTTTAAATTTCAACAACAATACCAAGGGCTCTGAATTCAGGCTCATACTTGGCAAGTACATTTCAAAACACATAGCTATGGAAGTCAAGGATGCCTTTTACTGGAAGTGGTCTCAAGACTGAAATTCCTAACAACATTGCAAGAGGTGTGGGGAGAGCTCACTACAGCTCCTGAGCAATGGAGATGAGTAACACAAAGAAGAAAGAAGGAAATTACATCCCTTCCTAAAACATGGTAGCTGTTCTCCATTCCTATCAGGTTTTAACAAGAATATTATTCAAAGCCAAGCACTTAAAACATATTTAAAGATACATGGTGATGATTTGAATGCATTAATGAAACACATGGTAACTGTTAAATGAGTTCTTTCAAAAAAGTCCGCTTATATCACACCATCTCAGTAGCCCATTGTACCAGTACAAACCAGATTTATTTTCTCTTTTCATTTCAAATCCATTAGATTTACCTTTTAACACCTATACATATCAGTTTTTACATAAACATAAGCAGTCTCTAAAATACACCACTGGATTTTGCTCTCTGCCCCCAGGAGTCCAAAAATTGAAAGAACAAACTAGAGGTGAAAGAGTAATTCCAACAATGAATTGAAGGGAAACATGTAAATTACCTGTCACAAATAAAGAATAATATCAAAGGTTCTGATTGAAGCTGAAGTTCGCTGATGACAATATGAGTGGAAAGCACTTTATTTTAAACACCAGGAAACTCACCCAGAACAGTCATTAAAATTTACTTCAGATTTGCTACTGCTTCATACACATTTTAAAGAGGGGACAGTCAAAGCCTGTGATGACATCTGGCACTGCAGGCAGAAGAAAATATGTATTTTACAGCACAGTAACCTTTTCAATAAGCCAAGTTACTAGCACCTAATAATTGATCAAAATGCCAAATTCAAGAAACTCAACCTGATCTAAAATCTAAAACCTTATTATCCCAGTTTCTCTCCATTCCTGTGGCAATCCATAGCCCATCAGATCTGCAACACCATGGTATTTATCAGTTATTTATCCTAAAGACAAGGCAGTCAGCTGGTTTCAAAGACAAAGCAGTGGGTGATTTGAATGCAGATTAACAAGACAAAAACATGGCTGAAATAACGAGCTCTAAACACTACTGGCTGTCTCCTAATCACAGCAGCAGAGGATGTTTTGGCAACACTGGAACTTGCGACCAAGTAGAAACTGCTGCAGAAATATAAGCAGGATTGACTGCCTGACACTATGGAGATTTCACAGATCCAATGAAATTCAGATTTCCCTGCTTTTAAAACAGTAAGTGTCCACATATCATCAGCATGCAAAAAAACAACCCTGATAAAAACCAGCTGAACCTCTCTGCATTGTTTTTTTTTTTTTTTTTTTTTCCCAACAGAAACCAAGCTCATAAACAATATATCTGACCTCATTTGGACTACTGCTCAGGAGGCCCTACTGAAAATAGAAAGCCCTGCTGAAATAGGAATTGTCAGCCTCACTTGATTCCCTCATTCTAAAAAAAACATTGCTTTTTGCAGCTCATGGGTGTTACATTGTCTTTGGGAAATACATTATTTATTCCTGCTTTCCCATGCAGAATGATCTGACATAATTTTTTTTCCATTTTAGTTTAATTTCTAAACTTACAGTCTATGATCCTACTTAAGAATAATTTCCTACTTGAGGAAAATGACAAGGTTTCTGTCACCTGAACTTTCCAATAAGAGGCTTAATTCTGCACTGGGCTCTAATGTTAAGAACATGTGCATCCATATATACTCACAACATATGTGCATATACATACTGTGTATTTGCGATTTCACAGCACTGACAAATGTAGGGGGCAATCTCTGTAGATTTCCGAGGCATTTTTCTCCTCTCTTCACTCCTGGTGAAAATGACTCTTCCTACCATGGCTGATAAAGCTGCCCTTCCCAGCTGACTCGGCAACGTGCCTGTTCTGCTTTTCAGGACATACATGCAGCCAGGGTCAGCCACCATGTCGGGTCCATCCCCCCTAGATCTCAGCATGGCCGGCCTGTTGATGACAACCCTGTAGTCCACTTCTTCAAGAACATTGTAAGTCTCCCCTCCTCTTGTTATGCACCAAAATGAAGTATTTTCTTTAGAATCCACCTGTAACCAAACACTCCCCAGCCATTACCCTTTATTTTGAGCCTCAAATTGTACTGTGCCCTTGAGGTCATTATGTCACTCAAATACAAAAATAATTTTTACCTAGAAGACAATACTGAAATGCTACAAAAAAGCATGTGAACCTCCATTAGCATAGTCAAATGCTAACCACGTCAGTTATAAAGTTATACATTGGGTATACAGCTTCAGCTATACAGTTCTTGTCCTTGTGTCTTCAACCCTGGCAGTATTTAGGAATTATTACTATTTCAAGATAGACATAAATCCAGTGTGTTCCAGGCAAAGCCTAGGACAGCAGAGGAGCTTCTCAGTGCAATTACCTTTCTTAGCTTATGGATAATGTGCAAAAGGCCTGATGATTTTTGATATTTACTTTTGCCTTCATTTGACAACTCTTGTCTTGGTCTTCAGGTCTCACCCCGTACACCTCCCCCAATGCAAGCAAAGGTAAGTGGTTTCAGGGGCTCAAGCCATTTACGGGCTAATCCCACTAATTCAACTGGAGCCTGATTCCTTGTCTCTAATGGTACTAAGTCTACAGGTATCATTGGGAACAATTTAAAGCAAGAGCCTAAGACATAGAAACCATGGTTCTCTTCCTTATGCAATTCCTGACTTTGTGCATGACTAATTGAAGCCACTTGCAAGGATTTTTATATTCAATTTATGCTGCGATTGTTTTATGTAATGAATTAACAATAGGTAATGCTTTCAAACAAGCCTCACCAACCAGGAGCTGTCCTTCCATTTGCTCAACTCAGCTGGCTTTTGAAGTACGTAATACTGACAAACCATGGCTAGTGGAGTCAGTTGTAGTAATAATAATAAACAATTTTGCCTTTTTTTTCTTCGTGAAATGACTGTACAGACTGTTGTTTTCAACTCCTGCCTGCCTCATTACCTGGCCATTGTTTCATAATCTTGACTGTCTTTTCATCTTCTGTGTATGGCAGACCCAGATGATGTGTTCCATAGTAATCAACACGTTATTGTTTCTATTTCTTGCATGTACAGGGAAGAGGATTATCCCTCACCAGATTTAGCTGGGTAGGTGACAAATGTGCTTTTGGTAACAGTCCTTTTATTTACCAGGCCAAAGCATATCTTGCTCCATTGCCTCAAGCTGCTACAGCAACACGATAATTTTGTTTTGTCTCAATTTTGCTATTTTGCTTTTCCTGTTCCACCTTCCTCCCTCCTTCCACAGCACTTTAAGATGGTAATTGTGTTGCTTGCACTTATCCTGCAATTTGACAGCCCTTGCAGCAATAATTTCTTTTGCTTCAGCACGAAGGGAGCAAAATCCACTGCATGGCAAAGCTCTCTTCCCTTAAAGGCTCCTGGAAGACCCATCTGCTGTATTTTTCTTCTCCTGGGATGGACAAAAATGGGAGGGAGGGCTGGGACAGGATAGGTGCTTATTCCAGTTTTCCAACTGCTTTTACACAGTAAGGTCTGCAAAACTAATGCTGTCACCAACCTCAGTATTTTGTCCCATCTTTCCTGTCAGTTAGAAGTGATCTGCCTAAGCAGTTCCTAGACAAGTTCTTCCCACAGTTCTCTCACAACTAATTAAATTCTATTTCTCTACCACAGGTTTGATTTTATATGAGATGGCATGTAAATTACTGGCATTTTAAGACAAAATATCAAAGCCTTCAAGCCATTAAGCATTTCTTTCACTATCAGAACACCACATATTAGCTGATGTGTTTGACATCTCAGAACTTGTGAAATTAAAACATTTTAAGTTTTGTCACACAGGTTAACCTTCTGAGTATTTAATTTTTGAGTATTAATTCATTTTTTACAGATCGATGCTTCCCTCAGATTTGAGTCTATTCAGATAATTTCCTAACATTTTCCTTCATCCTTGTTTATTACATAAAATATTGTTTTATACCAACAACCTCCAAATTCCTCATTTGAGTATTACATTTCAGTGATCACAAACAAAGACTACAAGATGCATATGATAATTTGAATGTGATAATTTGCAATATACATGAAAATCTTTCTTTGCAGGGTGGTGAAGGACACAAGCCAGGATATGGAAGCGGAAAATTCTATGAGCATAAATCTGCTCACAAGGGACACAAGGGATCCTATCATGAGGGCCAGGGCACTCTTTCCAGAATCTTTAAACTGGTAAAGTACAATTGAACTTACTCTAAGTCCAAAAAAATTGAACTGGGAAAAAGAGAAGCCACACCTCTGCAGAACCTGCCATGTTTGAAACAATCACATTTCCTTAAAGCTTCTGACAGAACTAGATTTGCATGGATAAACCAGATTATGTCATGGCTTAGGGACTACTTACCTGATAGGAAACAAAGGTAAAAATACACAGTTAGTGGCCATCAGGAAAGAAGGTAAGTCCACAATGCCCCACAAAGACTGGCACCAGGATCTGTGTTGTTACTGAATGCAAAAATTATCTGCAATACAGAAGACAAATGAGATGACACAACTTCTTTCTGCTAAATTACTTAGGCTAGTGAAAATGAAAGTGAACTGATAAACTGCAGAAGGGTAGTACAGGGCAGTGCTGGACACATATTTGGATGCAGTAACAACTCCAGCAGTCCCTGCTTGTTCCCACCCCAGGTGGGAGAACTCCTACAATATGTCAGTATTGCAAGTTATGACACCACAAAGTAGGGCAAATTAGAAAACTGTCATATTAAAAATAAACATTTGGTCAGATTATCTTTAGTCTGGTTCAATTCCCCATTTCAAGGCACAGCACAGGCACAGCAACACAGACAATAAATGAAAACAGAACACGAAAAAAGGTCAGTTGTATGGATTTTTCATATTCTATGTCAGGAAACAGACACATGAAAAGCACACCATATCCACTGGCAGATGCTTTAAGAAGACTGTATTTTCCCTCAGAGGCAGTGAAGGCAGTGAATTCACTCCTAACCAATCACCCAGTGCATTATTTGCACATGAAGATGCAATCAGCAGTCAACTTCAAGTCAGAAGGTCTAAGATCCTTAGCAGAGCTGATAATTTCAGACTCCTACTATTCCTCTCTGCCACAGGAGTTGTAACAGTGCCTTCATCTGTAGCAAAAAACCCCCACATTTTTGTCTCTTACACAGTTTAGGTTTTATATCTCCCATGGTAGAGTTGTTTTCCAAATATATGCAGCACCAAGTGACAGCACAAAAAATTCAAGGAAGTAGTAGGAATTCTTATGTTGCAATTTAAGAAAATGAATGATCTTCTCAGAGGCCCAGGTAAAAACCAAACACATTTTAAGTCTTATTTTCACATTGTGTACTTGGTAGTTTTTAGTGGGGTTCAAATACATCAACTATTCCATGGCTATATACTCACATAATTTATAAAATTTCATCATTTCAATGCCTGAAAATACACATTAATGATCTCTCATGAAATTGAACATTCTCTTTTTTGCACAATCATCACAGCTATTTAAACTTAGATTTATATATATCCATATATCTGTATCTATATCTGAGAGATACATACACCAGTTCTACTTTTTAGCCTTTTCCCAGCCATTATAATTTCTGGAACTTTGATATGAGTTTTATTCAGGCCCATTTGATTTAGACCCATTGTTTACAGCAGGAGGCATTAATTACTATTTCTATATATAGTTCTATAGTCTTATAAAATGAAAAAGTTATTCTTTAAGGTATCTCTGAAAGAAAAAAAGCCAATCATCTAATGAATTAGACCAAATTTTCCTTGAAACAGTTCTGCAAAACTAAGGAGGCAGCACTGAAAGCTGAGAAGAATATAAATAAAGAAAATGAAGTCTCAAAGTACATATATGCGCTTTTAAAAAAAAGTAAAACAGTTCAGTCACCACCTGATTACAGGAACTATTACCACACCATCTCACAACTGTGGTCATAAATGCATTTTTCAAAATTTGCCTATAGAAGAGTTGCTAAAGCTAAGAGACAATATTAAGTTAGCTTAATCTTAAATTCAAAAAAATGAAATGTCAAAATTTCAGCTTGGATCATCTTTGCTATAAAACTGCTTCTTTTATCAAGGGCAGACTTATGAATTGTCACATTTTTTTTCCTCCTAGTTTGATGCTTTCTTATTATTTCTAAGAATAGGGCAGGTTGCAGCCCTTTCATCTTTTCTTAGCTTTCTCCTGTATTTGCATCTGAGCTTTCCATACAAGTCTCATGTTGATGTAACACTGAGAATCTACTGCAGAATGAAACTATTAAATCTCAGTTCTTTCAGATGTGAGACTATTACATCTCATATGCAAGGTCTGGAGATTTTGTTTTGTTGTTTGTTTTTTGAAGTATACATACAATACAGGGTTCAAAAAAATGAAATTTTCCATGATGTCCAAGCAAAAAAATAGTTTTTATTAGGAAGGCCTGAATAAGAACATGCACTTAAAAGTAATTAATGAGAGACTGTCTAGTCCTGTGAAAATATATGAAAATCAATCATCTTTTTGTAGTGAAAATCCCAGTAATATTTAGTGATATGCCAGAGGCAAATGCTGGCCATTTTCATTAGATAGTATTTAAAATTTTGTCATACTTACTACAGATTGATGTTTTTCAATGCACAGCCCCAAATACATATTAATTTCTAATTAATCCAACGCTGTTCTTCCCTCCACAGGGAGGCTCTGGGTCCCGACCTGGATCGCGGTCTGGTTCACCCATTGCTAGGCGCTGAAGCTCCAAGATGCCATCCAAGGATCATGTACTCTGCTTCATAATACAACTGCCTTAAAATTAATAACAGCTGCCACAATTACCTAGATAGATGCAATCCATTACTTAATGCCAATTAGGTTCTGCATGCAGTAGATAGACAAACTTCTATTGGCAATCCCTGAGCAACAGTTGAATGAAAGGAACACAAAAAGTAGCTTTACTAGATGTTTTCCTTATTTTATGTATAATAACAAGATCTCTGACTTTACCCCTTCTTCAGGATGCCCTAACTGTATGCTGGACTCCTTTATTTCTCCCAAGCACCTAATTTAAGCTCCACTCTTCTGGTTTCATTTTAGTGAACATCAGAATTACAAATAAAGAGCTATAATGTCTTGAATACTGAGCACTGCTGTTAATGAATTTTTGAGACACTGCTGTTAAAAAAACCCCAACATGTGCAGAAGTTGTAAGGACTGTTTATCCAAATTTTCTTTTTTGGTTTTTTTTTGTTTTGTTTTAATCTTCCTTCTCTCACTCACAGAATAATTTATTTTCATAACAGGATTAGGCAGTCATGGAAAGGTTTATCAAACACTGGGAGTTCAAGGTATGTGAAGTGTGGGAGGGGGCAGATGTTGTAGAATCAATACGATGTGGAGCAATAGCAATAAGGAAATTCTTTCCGTACCACAAACTGCTCATTGCATCCAAACCATTAGAATAAAGAGTAGATGAGGGAGAGAAAGAGGATTTCAAATTTGAGTTAGACTAATGTTACAAAACAAGGGATATTCCCAGAGAAACATCTAAGACTGCACAAGTGACCACTGGACGTCACTGGTGCTTCACATAAACTCTGCTGCAATAGCATTAACTTTGCAGTACAATAAGTAAGTAAGTATATAAACAAAAAAGTCTAATTTCTGAAAGAAAGCCCTTCAGTACTGGTATCTCAGATAGTCCTGCACATCTCACGTTGGAATTTCAAATCTTTCTCTTGGTATTGCAGCAGTGTTGTATTTGATTGGCTCATCTTTTGCCTGAATAACACCTGGATGCCTATTAAGGGCAGTGCACCAAAGCAAACTCATAGTAAACTACTGTGAACATTTAACTGTTGTATTGTAGTTGCCTTGTAGAAATAAATTATAGCTCAGTTAGATTTAGATATTAATTGTTCACAAATTACTAAAATGAATGTGTGGAGATGGTATTTCCAACCACACTTAGGGAAATAAAAGGCTCTTCTGAATTGCACTGTTTTATTACTTAAACTTACCATTTCTTCAAACTGTTATCTAAGTGTCTGATTAATTATTTTATTTTTTTAGTTTTAGCCTATGCACTGTAGATTACAGTTAGTGCTTCCTAGGTTGAAACTGCATTCCTAGTAAGTGCCCAGTAAAAGTTACCTATAAATATATGTGTTAATTGTATTTCACATCTAAATCTATTGTAGGTTTAAATCAGTGTCCATTAATATGAAGCAATGGAAGACGAGATGATAGAAAATACATAGGGACTAAAGAAAACAAAACTGCCAAAATTATTAAGCATACACACACATATTACATCTATTACCTTCGTTGGTTGCTATGTGTATTTTTCTATTGTAGCTTCATTCAGATGTATACTCTGCAACGTAATAGTTGATTTAATTTGAACACGTATTGTTCTTATAGGAACACAGCTTTTAAAAATAGTCATTATTGAAATAAAGTAATCAACTTGAAATGAAACTTGGGCCAGTTTTGTTTTTTACAAAGGAAAAGGTCATACATATATATTTAGGTCTGTTTGGTTTATTCCCCCCCCCCC
>VZRL01003619.1:151327-224134 GCA_013397895.1 Origma solitaria | reverse complement strand
CTAGTTTATGGATAATGTTCAGATACTAGAAAATGGCACTTTGGGACCCTGCACATGCTTCTACTGACATTGCTGGTGACTTAGCACGCCCCAGAAGGCTGACAAGAGGACACAAGAATTATAGAACGCCGATGTCTACGGAGTGACAGCTACAGGCCAGAGAGATTCTGCAAGGAATAAAACGTCTATGCAGACAATGAAAACCTGCCCCTCTCATGAACAAGTATGGTGCAAACAGCCCTCAAAAATGTGGAAGAATTTTTAAGATAAAAAAACCAGAGAAATACACCTTTCAAAATACTGCACTGTAGAGCGACAGAATTTATCCAACACTTTTTCCTTGTCTTCATCACTCTTCTTCCCCCTCAGTCATCTTTCCCTGAAGGTGGAAGTGGCTTTTTTAGATTTACTTCCTTGAGAGGAACAGATACAGTACTTGAAAACATTATTTTACCAACACAAAAAGAGATTAAAACTTAGTCTGAAATTTATTCTTTTAGTTACTCACTACTAGTTTTCCTGAAAACCAGCCAGTTTAAATGGCTATTTGATTTGTAAGCAAAAGATTCTTCCTGAAACAGGAATGCACAACCAATACTAGAAGTGGGTAATCTAATGTAATGAAGGAATGGGCACAAATCAAAAGAAATTGTGAGCAGCCACAAGCCAAAAGCCCAAGGTTAGCACAAGCTGCTTCAAACCAGAAAGAACAAAGGCTCTCCTAAGCACTGTTTACTCACCCACTATACAATATGACTCTTCAAGCATTCCTCAGAACAAGAGTTCTTCTGCTTCCTTAAATACGGCATCTGCTTCAACATTGCTTTTGAAAATATCAATGTATTGGTTACCGTGTCTGTATTTGTACTGAACATCAACACATTCACTGCTTAGAAAAGCTCCAACTCAATCTTACCAAGGCTATAAAAACCTTTGTCAGGATACTTGAAGTTCAAGGGGGAAGAGGATGCAGGGAAGCAAATCAAATACAATGTTAAGATGTCAGCTGACTCCATAATTCCTGCTGTTTATTTAACACTTCCAAGACTTGCTACACAGACTCACTGCCTCTAACCAAGGTGTAACACTTTGAGAAGTGACCCTTTAAAAATGGCATATTTTTACTCATGAGATCAGCTTTTAGGTAGTGCTTACCAAGTATCACAGAATCACTGAATGGTTTGGGTTAGAAGGGACCTTAAAGATCACCTAGTTCCAAGCCCTCTGCACATTTATACAGTATTCCCCAAAATAACAGGGAAAAAATTTCATACATGGTACATGCAACACATCACATTTTGCTATATTATTACAGATAAACAGGGTGCTATGCCATAAGGCCAGACAACTGTAAAATATAATGTCTTTCTTAAACAGCTGAAACACTCACAGGCTGCCTGGAAGGGAAGGCACTGCTGGAAGGACTTTATTCTTTATATCTAATATCAGACACGCACTTCTGGTAAACAGAGTTTTTTCCAATCTCCTAGAATCCAGAATCATATGCTTAAAAAATACAGGAAACAGAATTTGGAAAAAAGTAATATTATTTAGCATGTTTTTGAATTAAATATTCCACATAACAAAAGTGTTATTTTCATGTCACCAACTATATTACTTATATACATATGCGGAACAGTTAACAAAAGAATTAAGAGATGCCCTATCAAAACCAACAGCAATTTCTTGCTTCAGCAATCTGAAATAACTAATTTGTATCATAGACAGAGTATAGACAATATTTACAGAAAAGGGCTTTTTGGATCTGAGAACAATTATCTTTCAGAAAGTAAATTAAAGTCCAGGTCTGTATAATATTACAACATATCCACCACTGATCTAAAAGTACTTGTGGCAACTGAACAGATGAACTTCTTGCAACTGGGATTTGTATTTACAAAATATACTGATCAGCCACACAGAGGCTCATAAACTTTAAATATATATACACATATATAAGCACACATATATATATCTATATATATGTAACATATACATAAAATTCAAAAGAACAAGGCAAAAATAAGAAAACCGCTTCTGTCTTTGGAATGCCTAAAAGACAACTATGTTTTTACTCCAGTGTTTCTTTGCTATGAATATACTTAACAAGTGGCACCTTTGAAAGCAATACTTCGCCAGCTAGGTAGTTTTGCTGAAACAATGACTTAAACAACAAATAAATGAAACATATTTCCAAAATCCACAAAGAAAATAATAAGGAATTTACAGATTCAAAATGATAACTGCTTACAGCACTGGGGAACATTGTGTAATAGAGGTGACCTAGAATGCATCTAACTCTCTCACTGCTAACATAAAATTGGACTTGTTTACTTCACGGATTTAGTATATGGCTGTGTTTTCCACAGATACTGAGATATGTACCTGCTGATTCAGAACAGCAAACAACAGAGGCTTTCACTGGAACCTTTTCTCGTTTGAATTCTTTTTAAGTAGTTATTGCCAAGTCCAAAACCTCAAACTTTAACTGTAAAAAGTAACATCTATCTGCCCCTGTGGCTGGAATGGAATGAACATGCTCCCTCTCAAGAGTTTAACTCAAGAAAAGCCATGAATTCGCAGTATTTTATTTTTTTCAACAAATTCTCAAAATGCACTAAAAAAGAAAGCTTCCAAAAGAAATACAGCATTTTCCTGTGCCTTGTAAGAAAAAAAAAAGGCAAACTCCACTATTTTATACTGCATGCATCAACTGCAACATTTTGTTTCCAATCTCAATTATTTCTTTAAACACATAAAAAAAAGTTGACCAATAGTTTCATGATTTTCCTGTGAAGTTATTCTTCATCTTCATTAAAAATGGGAATCATTCTATTCCGATATAAAGTTCCAGTTTATTTTTAAATAGATATACTGGCTGTGAATTCAAAGATGAAACTGTATACATTATTACCTGAGTTCACTGATTCACAGACAACTTAGCACAGATTAAACGATGTTTTCCCAATACTCCTCTATAAGCTTAAAAAAAAAATTCATCTTTTAGGTACTTTTTGTAAATAATTAAAAAAACTATAATATATTATTCTATTGTTAGTATCTTCAATGCTTGAAGCTTTAACTGTAAAGTTGAAGTCCCAGAAACATTTTTAACTTTCAAATTTTAAGGTGTCATCGAAAAACATTGCCTATACTTTGCCATTCATTTGAAGATTCTTGTACCACTTCTTCTAAATTCAGAGCACGGCTAATGTCTTCCCCTTCTTGTTCTTGGTGACTCGCAGGCTCTTGTACAGGACCTACCAAGGCACAAGAGAAACAGGCAAGTGAGTATGATTTGATGTATAGTGTAAGAAAGATGCAAATATAGCATTTGAGAATAAAGGAATCATGATGGGAATGGTGTTACACAACTACTTCAGATACTGTAAATTCATTAGGTCTTGGAAAAAAAATTTAAAAATCTAATACAATATACTGTTTTCCTGGAATAATTTTTGACCTCTGTATTTCTGTACACAGAGCTGCACATCAAAAACAAGGAACCATAAACAGCAACAAATTACTGTTTCAACCTGATTTTTGGGTTGCATGTGCAACTATTAGCCCAACAAGTGTGGTCTTTGGCTATTAGTGCTTAATTCCTCAATAACTTCAGGCAGTGCTTTGCGGTCCCCTAACAAAACATATGGATTCCTGCACTCAGCAGTACTACCACTATGCTACATACCAGTGTAACCATGAGCCCGTTTCATATGCAGTTTCATATTGCTTTTCTGTGTAAATCCCATTGCACAGTAATCACATTTATAAGGTCTCTCTCCCGTGTGCCTTTTCATGTGGACTTTAAGAGCACTCTTCTGGTTAAATGCCTTTTCACAAAGTGTACACTGAAACGGCCGTTCCCCTTTATAAAAAACAAAAACATACTTAAAATTTTTTTATTTCAACATTAAAATACAGATGAGAATTCAGCAAAAAGTATCAAGATGATCTAGAAATGAAGTAGACATGATCATTTTCCTTGAGACTTTCTCCAAACAGTGCTATAGCTCCATATTGTCAGCAAAAAATCCCAAATTAAATGTCAGAATAGTTATGTAAGTACTAAATCACTGATATTATCTTTCCTATCCAATTTATCATCTAAATAAGTTATTTAACAGAAGCACAAAAAATCAGTTTACCAATGTGACTTTTCAGTACTCAAGGAAACCATCACCTTTTGACATCATTTAGAGTAATGCTGACTAAGTAACGTTCTAGAATTAACAAAGCTGATGTCTGTAAGAAACTAAAAGTCATATATGTAATAAAAAAAAAGGCGTCCTGGTAATTCTACATGGGACCTGTGGCCTCCTATGCCAACAGCAACTATTGATTCCCATATCTTACCAAGAGAGGCTTATTGTTCCAATTCTACCAGAATACTACTGATTTCTAACTATAAACACCAATATATTAACTTTAAAAAGGTTTTAAATTTCAAAATACCTACTTTGCACAACCAGACTTTTGCTTCAACACTCAATACCACAACTTCTGACATGAACACCAGACACATTGTTGTATTTCATTAAGGTCTTCTGAAAGCACTTTCTGAGATACACCTTCTTATTAGTTAGCACAATAAAGCACAAGCAGGAATAAAAATACTTTTCCAAGTTCTTCCTTAAAGGATCAATGTCTCTCTCCCTTCATTACCTGTATGTTAGCATTCCCACATGCATGCCAAATCCAACTTCTCAGACAATCAACAGAAGGTCCTTTAAAGCACATAAATTTTCTTTCTATTTCTGTTAGCAACTATGTCACTAGTATGAAGAGAAATCTTGGTTTCCTCAAATACTTTTGATTCCATTTTTTTACTTCAGTGAAGGTGAACAGCCTTTTTGGTGTTTTGTAATGGATTACCACACAGATTTTGGTAGAACTGGAAGCAACTGCTTGCCTCTAAATTCAACAACATTTCAGCAAACCACTCTTCACTGATAAAAGACAAGATATTTAGAGCTATTCAGAGAAAGAATGTGTTTTCCCTCTGGCCATTGATTTAGTAGATGTTACCCATTAGAAATGGTTAAAAATGTTTAATCAAGATAGAAATCACAAACACTTTCTCACAGTCAAGGACAGTACCTTTATGAAAGCAAATCAGTTTAGAGTAACCTTTCCTATCACAGTTTATGTAAATGCATCCATCTAAAAACTTCTGTGCAGCACATTTTCACTCTTTTGGTCTTACGGGATTTCTACAAGAACATTCTCTTCTGAAACAATTACTATAATATGGATTGACCTGATGTTGTTGAAATATAAAAGTAAATATAGATTTAGCAAGGTCTGTTACAGTTTCTGGGCATTCCTAGCACATGAGCACCCTAGTACAAGAAACCCAAAAATATCTAAGAGTTTATGGAGTGAATTACAAGTCATTCCAAAACAGAAAAGAACTTCTGTGATGGTGATGATTTATGAGAAACAGATTAATAAAGGGACTCTGCTCTGTTCTCAGCCTTCCTGAACTGCTGTTACCGCCTACTACAATGGGCCCAGCAGCATGGCACTAAACATGGAAAATGGCAACTGGTCATCTTTCCTGCTTTCTGCATATTTTGTGGAACATTTAAACTAGGAGACAATAACTTTTTCAAGAGTCTGTGTTATTTAAATCAGTTTTGCAAAAAGCAAATTATTGAGGGATTCTAAAGAATTTTAATCTTGGATTTTAACTTCTGCTTCTCTTTTCCTATTCACAGTAGAACCACAATGTTCCTTTCTGACAAAACAGCTTGATGCTGGGGAAAGAGAAAGCTCTGGCTGACTCACTGAAAGAGAGTTATCCTTTTGTGGAAGTCTTCTTACTCTATAGCACATCTGGTCAAATTCATTGGTCTATTCCAGCTTAGTAGCAACACAGATAACTTTCCCCTGTCCTTTTTAAGTTTAGCAGCCATGACAGCTCTTTATTGGTAGCAGTGGCAGGGAAAAGAAAGAACTTTTTTCAGAGAACTAACTCTTATATTTAGAACTCATGTTCTTAAGGAGACTGTTTGTCAGCACAGAAGGGTAACAGGGAAGGCAGCTGGGCTATCATCCCATGTACAGCTTTCAACTTATAGCAGGGTAGAAGCTGCAACCTGAAAAGTATTTCCATCACAGGAAATGAGTGCTCTCTAGAAGCCAGTATAGACTTCTTATAGATTAACTGTGGAAGAAAACAATTAAGTGGAAAAGAACACAATAAATTAAAAGCACTGGCATTAGAAACAGATGACCTGTGCAAGCAGCTCAGAGACAATGAAGCATTGCATACAGCAGTCAGTGTCAGCACTCCAGCCTGTCCCTTGTTTAACATCACTGAGCACACCCACTCATTTGCACATTCTTCCATATACTTGAGGATGATCATATCCAGTATCTTTACATCACTTCAAATAACTCTTTAAAATATGCTCTTATTTATCCGTTTCAAAGGCCGACAAACTTTCAGATACAAGCTCATGCATTCACATTACCACTGCAGTGCTGCCACTCCCAAAACACAGATCAGCTTAGTGAAGCACATGGGTTTTCAAGGCTGCTGTTCCTTCTTTTAATTTCCAAACATTTGAGATAAGGAATTTACTTGGTTTCTTTAAGCTTAAGTTGATATTTAAATGTAGTTAGCTGAAAGCATATGCTAGGACTCCAAACATAACACCCAGACATTCACAAGAAAACCTCGCAAGATAAAAATAATTTCTGGTGTCACCTGTGTGGATGCGACTGTGTCTCTCCAGCTGACTTGGCTTTGCGAAAGCTTTTTCACAAGTATCACACTTAAATACTCTAGGCTTCTGGGAACTCAGTGAAGGTCCACCCTGATGGGTTTGCATGTGTTCCTAAGTCAGTATAGGAAAAAAAAAATTTCAGACCATATAAAAAGACTTCAGTACTTAACACAAAAATATATCCACACCTTGAAGACAAAAGCAGAGAATCTTAGTCATCAGCAGACAAGCTGGAAGAAAATGGAAGCCTGCATTTGTTTCTTTCTTTTAAACGAGAGATTATTTTTGTGTATCAACTCTCTCTAAGGCTGAAGCATTGGGATCTTTACACTTCTGAAAAACTCCATCAATAACTGTGGGTCTTTCTTTATTGGCATACATTAGTCCCTTCACTAATTATCTGAAGCAATATAAAATACAAAAAAACAAAAAGTTCTTTAAAAGCTAATGTAGGATTTTCCCCCCTCTCCTCTACAGTATCCATCTCCCTCCTTGTCTGATATGTAGGTATTCCTCAGCACCTGAATTGGTACCACTGTAACACTGTACAGGCCTCAAAGAGGCGACTATCACAACATGCACACACGCAGCTGCACAATGTCAAGATGCAAACAGAACCACTTCACAATGAACTCTTAATTGAAAAAAACACCATAAAATAAAATAACTGGGGTTCTTGCAGGTAAGATAGCAGAATGTTTTATCTTTGTGAAGAAGCATCAGTAACAGTTCTAACTTCAGTGTTTCTAATACACTGACACTGGGCCCAGAAGTTTTGCAAACTTAGAAGAGTATCTTATGTTATCTATTAATTTTTTCATTTTAATTTATTTATTAACATAAAGATAAAATTCAAATTACGAAAGAAAATAAATAATAACATATATAACTAAGAAAATCCAATCAAGAACTGTCTGTGAAACAGTACTGCAAATACTTTCTAAAATGTGTGTGGATATTCTTTTCTAGTCTATTTCATTACAGACTAAACTATTAATTAGTCTTTACTATACCTAAACAATAAGCCTTCTTGATGTCTATGAAGTCCTATTCCTCACTCCACGAACTGAAGCAAACTGTGTCTGCAGAGTTTGTTTACACTGGAAAATCAGCGAGACAGTTACATGGAAGAATATTATTATCACAGTAATTATAATAATATAGTATTATAGGGAAATAATATTAGGTCTTCTGAGAAAAATCAGGTATCTGTAAACCCCATCTTGGGTGGAAATAAAGATGTTTATCATGTTCATTACCCCCTGAAGCACTGAAATAGTGGAAGTACACTATGACCTACTGCAGAAAAATTGTCTGAAACCGGCTGCTTCTTTCTTCCACCAGAAAAAACCCAACCAAATAACCAAATAAAACCAAACCTCAAAATCCCATCAACCCCCCACCCCATTTTCTATTTGAAAGCAAGCAACATATTATCCAGATAGCCCTGTAAAACTTTCTGTCAACTTTCTCTGAAGAAACGGTTTGTGATGCAATTCTGTTCCACTGATCTGTGCATCTCTTATACTTTTCCTGTAAAATAAATAGACTTTTGAAAATAGTTCATGGAAGTGCAACATTCTGAAGTGCAATTATCTCTTTATAGGCATACTTAGTATTTCCATTTGTGTAATTCTTATATTCTTCAGAGAGCAATTTTCTTGGGGTACCAAGTAAGCATTATCTAATTAGAAAATAAGACAAGGGAACCTTCTTTGAAATGGCTCATGCATTGGTATGTCACTCATACCCCATCTCTCCTGAAACATTAATTGTAACCACCTCTGAAAGTGTGGCAATAAAAAGTTTGTTTCATTCCATTGTTGTAATAGGATGATAAGGCTCTTTTATTTTCATCTTGGGATCATGTCTGCGCCTTACTTACTACAAAAGTCAACCTGCAGATAGTTCCACTACATATTGATATGAAATTGGACAGTTTAGTCACTACATGTCTTCAGATTCTCCTCTCTAAAGCTGTAAAATAGGGCAGTAACCCACATCAGAAGGGGAACTGAAGTCACTGGAATGAAAAGTCTGGGGGTGGGGTGGGTGGTGGAGGTGTTCATACATGATCTCTAAAGAGGATTATCTTGTGGGTAACTGTGAAACTGCTGGTAGTCATATCTTTGGGAAAAACACATAGAGTTAAGTACTGGCATCTAAACATTGATACGCTTAACTCTTACTTGATTTTCCTGAAAAGCCTGTGGTTTGGCAGTGCCCTTAATATTTCTGGTGATCTCCAGAATTCCATCGGTATAAAATGGAGACCATGAGTAACATGGTAACTAGCAGCTCATGCTGCTAGTAACACCTTAATAAAGAAAAGAGTCTGATAAGGGGTGGAATTGCTTTTAGTACATGATGGTCCAGTGGTAAATGCAACTGTCCTTTAAGATCTTTAAGATCAAAGCCAACCACTAACCAGCACTGACAAGTCTACCACTAAATTATGTCTGCTAAGACTCTGTTCATAGTGCCACATCTGCACATCTTCCAAATACCTTCAGAGTTGGTGACTTGACTACTTTCCTGTACAGTCTTTGCCAGCGCTTGACAAGCCTTTCAGTGAAGAAAACTTCCCTAATATCCAATCCAAACCTCACCAACACAACTGAGGTAATTTCCTCTTGTCCTATTGCTCGTTACCTAGCAGAAGAGGCAAATCCTGACCTGGCCACAACCTCCTTTCAAGTAGTCGTAGAGTGACAAGTGACCCTTTTCTGGGAGGTTGTTTAGCATCCTTTTCTCCAGGCTAAACAACCCCAACTTCCCTCAGCTGCTCCTTCTAAGTTTTGCGCGCCAAACCTTTCACCAGCCCCATTGCCCTTCTCTGGACACGCTCCAGAACTTTAAGGTCCTTCTTAAGTGAGGGCCCAAAACTGATGATTTGAGGTGTGGCCTTGCCATCGTGAAGTACAGAGGACAGTCACTGCCCTGCTGCTGCTGGCCACGCTGTTGCTGCTACAGGCCAGGAAGCCATTGGCCTCCTTGGCCCCCTGGGCACACACACTGGCTCATGTTCAGCCGCTGTCAAACAGCACCCACAGTCCTTCCCCACCAGCAGCTTTCCAGCCACTCTCTCCCCAGCCTGCAGCGCTGCCTGGGGCTGTTGTGACCCAAGTGCAGGGCGCAGCACTTGGCCTTGTTGAGCCTCACACAATCGGCTCAGCCCATGGATCCTGTCCAGATCCCTCTGCAGAGCCTTCCTGCCCTCCAGCAGATGAACACTCCAATCCAACTTGGTGTTGTCTGCAAAATCACTGAGAGTGCACTTGATTCCTTTTGTCCAGATCATTGATAAATATATTAAATAGAATTGGTCCCAATACTGAGCCCTGCGGAACACCACTTGTGACCGCCCAGCAGCTGGATGTTATTCCATTCACTACCACTCTCTGAGCCTGGACACACAGCCAATTTTTCCCCAGCAAACACTGAACCCGTCTAAGCCATGGGAAGTCAGTTTCTTCAGGAGAATGCTGTGGGTAATAGTGTCAAAGGCTTTGCTGAAATTCAGGTAGACAACATCCACAGCCTTTCCCTCATCCACTGAGTGAGTCACTTAGTCACAGGAGGTCATGTAACTCAAGCAGGACCTATTTTTTTATAAACTCATACTGGCTGTGCCTGATCTCCTGGCTGTCCTGCATGTGCCACATGATGGCACTCAAGATGATCTGCACCATAACCTTTCCTGGCACTGAGATCAGGCTGAAAGGCCTGTAGATTCCCAGATCCTACTTCCAGCCCTTGTAGGTGGGCATCACAGGTGCTAAGATCCAGTCAACTGAGACCTCCCTGGTTAGCCAGCATTGCTCATCATAAATGATTGAAAGTGGCTTGATAAGCTCTTCTGACAGGTCCCTTGGTACCCCTGGGGGGATTTCATCCAGTCCTACAGATGACTTGTACATGTCTAAGCGGTGTAGCAGGTCACTGACCATTCCCCCTACTTCCACAGATGGCTACGGTGCTGCACACACCAGTCCATGCGCATTTCAAATGTGCTCCCAGTGTACTCAGCACATTGTGGTGCAGCCCGAAGGACCTCGCTGGCACATGAACCCTCAAACACTGGTGTGCTGCCCTCATGGTTATCTCCAGCAAGTCTGGCTTTATCCCCTTTTCCCTACAAATCTAGTTTAGAGCTCATTCAATAAGCCCTGCTAACTCCTCAGCAAAGATCCCCCTTAGAGACAAGTGTAGCCCATCTGCAGCAGGTCTGCTGTTTTGTAGACTAATCCGTGATCAAAAACCCCAATATTCTGCTGGTGATGCCAGTCTCAGAGACAGTTATTGATCTGCCGGCTCTTCCTGTCTCTTCCTACATCATTCCCTGCAACTGGAAGGATAGAGGAGAAGACTACTTGTGCTTCTGATCCCTTAACAAGTGGTCCCAAAGCCCTGAAGTCTCTTGAAGACTGCCCTTGAACTTCTTATTGCAACTTCAGTCGCTGCCTTCCTGAAAAATCAGTTATGGATAATAATCTGAGAGAAATAGCAGGGTAAGAAGTTATCTTCTCATATCTTTAACCTGGGCCCAGCATATAATAGAAAACAAGGTTTAATTATGGGGAAAAAAAAAGTAACACCAGCCAGTTATAAGAAAACAAATTGAAGAGAGACTGATATTTGGAGTTTGTTATCATTACTTAAAGAAAACAAGTACCAAGACTCTTTTGTTATTTTTCCTGGAAAATTTCTTCTGAGAGTTTCAAAACAACACTTTTTATGATAGTTTCCAATAGTCTAGTTGACAGACATGATCACTCCAAGGGGGTGAACTTCATAAAGACAGTATATTTCCTTAAAATATTATATCAAAGTATAAGGAAATCGATTGAAGAGCTCTCCTAAAAGCTAATATAAATATAAAGATAATATAAATTCATATAAATACATTGCCTTTGGCTCCAAAAATTTGCTATAAGTTATGGGAAGCTGGCAAAATTCTGGGCCACTTCTGTGTTTACTCTTTTCTTAAAGGTCTTCTTCAAATTACTTCCTTTAAATATCTCTCAGAGGTAAGATACTGGCCTGAACAAAGCACTTGTCTAGTACAGCCCAATATTCCTAACAGGAACAGTCTATAATCCAATTAAGAACTTAGGTACACCACTAATTTTTTTTTAAAAAGACTTGGAAGTATCAGGTTGTTCATAATCTAGACAAAACAGAGAAAATATCACTAGGCAACAGCAATAATATAAGCATATTTTAAAACAAATGCTTCCTCTATCACTTGTACTCACACAACAGAACATCTACAAATGAAATGGTAGGACTGTAAAGCAGGTAACTTCCTGAGATACCAAAAGGTTATCTAGAAGTCAGGATTAGCACTGATGATATTCATGTGCAAATAAAGTAAGTGAAATATTTTCCTGACACTACTACTTGCATGGCAGGCATTAACATTTTTCATTCTGTAGTCAATACACGCATTAAAATCCTCTCCATGCTCCAGAAGAGAGTTCTCTATCTGTGCATACATTATCACTTAGACTCCCTCTCTCAGATGCACACCTCACACTGTAAAGGGAAAGCAAAGACAAAGAGCTAATAGGTACCTTTTGTTCATATCACAGAAAGTCCAAACCAAAAGGAGTTAAGAGAACAATCAACTGTTATTACCAAATACCTTGAGGTGTGTTGCCCGCTTAAAGGCCTTATTGCAGATGTGGCAAACGTGTATTCGCTCCTTGCCATGAACCTCTTTACAGTGGTGCGTCAGCATGGTGACAGAATAAAAGGTTTGGCTACACTCAAAACACTGGTGCCCACGAGTTTCCTTTTCTGCTTGACTGCTTTTAGTCACATTAGGGGAAACCTCTGTCACCTATAACAATTTACAAAAACACTATCAGATAATTTCATAAGCACATCCACATTAGTGTATTTTTCAAAATCTACCTCAACATGACAAATTTTTGGAGACCATCTGCAAGCAACTTACAGACACAAAAGAGGTCAGTTATATGTAAATATGAACTTCTATTTCATTGCTCTAAAGAATGACACACATACATATTTTAAGAAAACAACACTAATAACAATGATCAAATTCACTTAACACATCATAAATATGTGTGTATCCATATTTTTCCTATACTCAGTTTTATGCTCCTGAACATCTCAGATGATTCTCAAATTCTCACCAAACAAAATTCAAAGCCAAAAAGTTTTTGGACAGAAAAAAAATTATCTTTGATTTTGCAGAAGAGAAGAATATTTTCTATTTGTTTAACTTCTTTATTGGGGATTCTATATTCACAAGGAAGTGGTTTTTAACTCAAAACTTAGAACAGAATCTGGGTAACTAGGAAGTCACAGAAAACCTCTTCCCAATACTCTTGTTTGGGAATGACATCAGCATTCATGATTCAATATAAAAAGGAAGTATTCCAGTATTTTGGTTAAATGAAGTCCTTTACCACAAAAGATACAGAAATATATAGTATCTACCTGATATGTTATTTCATCAGAGTTTGCAGGTGCAGAATGGGGTGTATGGCTCACCAGTATGACTTGCTGTGATCCTGATCCACTTTGGCTGGCAAGACTGGAATCTGTGAGTATCGCAGGGAACTGCTGACCCTGTCAAAGAGAGGAGAACAACAAAAAAAATAGAGCAACTATATTAAAAAAGCTGTATTTAAGCTAACTGTAGTCATGTAAATTTTCACACCTCAAAAGTACTTTTCTTTTTCCTTTAGAAAAAAACTTTTCAGAATCCTATCTGAACAAATTCAATTGTTTTATCTCCTTTTCCCCTTTAGATTTAAATCTAACGATTTAAGGGTAACAACAACTGGAAATTTGTATGAGTGAATTCCATTCTGATTAATTTTTACCAGCTTTGCATGAATGAAATGCTGAATGTTTCAGCCTTCCCTTGCCTTTAACCTCCATATTTTGCTCTCCTGCATGGCCTTCCCACAGTATCTTCCTTTAGTAAAATCTCTTAATTACACTTACTTCCAAACTCCATGAAATCATGATACAAAATCAGTACTTAGGATATATGGTTACTAATATCTTACTACTTCTATTTCTACACTACTTTTAATGACTTTTCAATTTCCCCAGGAAACAGAGGTTTTTTACATACTACCTGTCTATTCAACATGATTTCCTGCAACATAAACTGTGTTTGCATAGCTATTATCATTATTTTTTATTATAATTATTCAGTTTTTCAATTTTAGTTATGCTCGTCTTAACACGAGGCACAAGATCTTCTTAATAAACAACAACACTGCCAAATGCAGCTGTTTAAATTATTACGAAGTCTGAAATGAAACCATGTTCTGTTTTGTTATTCTGTGATGCCAGAAATCACAAATGTATTGTAAGAACTATTTAGGAAATCTTTTCTTCCCTTCCCTAGAACAGAACTTCAGAGGGAAGCATATCACTTTGCTTCACTGTTTTTAATCACACCACATGCAAGACAAATAGCATTTAATTGATATACATTTACACATTTTAATTCAGGTCCAAAAGTAAGCAAAAATCAATCTAAACCTAGTTAAGCCAAGAAAAGAGAAAAAACAGCCCAAGTTTTCAGATGTAAAATCTACACTGAAATGTCAACCATACAACTCCAAATTTTCACTTTCCTGTCTTTTAATATTATTTATCTTTTTTATCTCCCCACTCTGTAGATTCTATTTTCCAATATGTCTTTGGCGCTTGATGACACCACAAAAATCTTAAATTATGATATAAATGAAACTAATGGTTAAGGTTACTAGGGAGATGATATTCCATACAGCAACATTTTTATAAAATTTCTTATAATGCCACCTGCTATTAAAGATAGTCAATTAAATTCTGTCCTATTACTTGCCGTGAAAAGAACTGTCACAACTGCCCTTCAACTCCCACATTCACAAGTAGGAAAAGAAAAATTACCATATGAAATAATATATTTAAGAGTACTAAGCTGTATTACTGAATAATGACGATGAAGTACATAGTTTAACACTAAAAACTGATCTCAATGTTCGAAACAGTAGAACCTATCTGTTCTTTTTAAAAAAGGCAACCCTGCAAAATTTATCTGCACTTCTGTTTAAACAGTTCATATTTCTAGATGGCATACACACACTGTTGGCAGAGAGAAGGAAAATTAAGTAAATTTTCAAATACTATGTATTTACAGGACAAAATTATTCTCTAAGCAAAATCTCCAGTTCCCGCCTTGTAAGACAGAAACATCAATTTATCTGTCAGTTCAGGAAAGTGTCTTACCTGTGAAGTGATATTAAGTGTAACTGCATCAAGACCACCTGACAACATTCCCTGAGTGTCAGCAAGAGTCAAAGTGACACTACCATCTCCTCCAACTCCTGATGAAGACATTACCAAATTCTGGGCAGAAACTGCAGACTGAGATATGGGTGCTGCTGGAGGAAGGTTTGTTCCACCTGTTGTATTAAGTTCTGGAACGTATGCAAAATGGCAAAAAAAAAAAAAGTTGTTACATATATAAACTCTTAGCTGCAAACTTATTTTAAGTGAACTTCATAATTTCTGTTTCTCCTCGCTAGGACTTTCTATTTTGGAACCAATAAAATTGGTTAAACAGCTAATCAAGCACCTAAAATTGACAGTGAGATGATAAAATCAGAAAAATTACATCTAAATGTAGCTAGATGAACACAGTATTGCATACACAGCTGTCCATGTGTGTATACGAACATATACAGGTAGAAATTCATATATAAATTTAAAATCTCAAAATTTGAGTACTAGAACAAATTTGATATTTTATCACTTCTGTAACAAATGCACCAGATTTTGTCATCCTCCAATTTATAGAAGTATTTCTTCAATACTCCTGTAACTGCCTCAAAGCACTAATTTATGTCTTCTTGTTTTCATTTTTTTCTTATTGTGTGGAATAAAGTTCATTTAAACTGATGTAACAATATAAAGCTTATGAGAAAACACACAAAACGCATAAAGTTCCTGAATCATGACATGCAAGATTATACCACTTCATATTTAGCTACCTTGTCTGGTATTTCTTTTTTAAACAAAATGTTATTATTTTCAATTAGAAAAATTGTTTCATGCATACCTGGAGCATTTAGTGAAGGGCCCTGAGAAAGCAGCTGGTCGTTGCTTATAGTTAATGTGGCACCTGTAGTCTGACTGCTGATGGTTGGTGCTGTCAGCCTTAAGCCAGTATTCAGATCAGCGCCTCCAGAATTATGCTGAATAAGGTCTTGGCCTGAATAGAAGTAAGTCCTATTGTAACTGGAATCGCCTCAACATTATTCTGCTACTGCTCTTACAACTTTAAACAATAGATCAGGAAATAATACAAGTAGAAAATACAACCAAAACATAAGATTAACTTCTACACATGCAGATTTTTACGCAGAGGTTTGATAAGTATTTTAATACAAGTATGATTATGCAAATCTATATACTAACACATACAGAAATATCTGAGATCAGTAATATGTAGACAAATATGGATCTTACTTATCTAGAAACAAAGCACCAACTTGATCAACCTTGATCAATAAAAATCCAGCTGTTAACTGAGGCTACAAATAGAATACGGAACTTATCTAACGTATTCTCAAAGCAAATGTGCTTGGTTTCCAAAAGCAGATTTGGGGAATGTCTTTTAAAGTTAATGAATATTAAAAAAATACACCATGGGAAAACTTCAGACTGTGAAAATATCCTGCTATGCTGCCGTATAGGTACTTCATAAAATAGAGATCTGGTATCATTAACGATTTTCAGAAACACAAACCAGATATTGTAAGAGTGATTTCTTGAGGACTTCCTGATGAGGTCGCAGTAGTAGAGCCTGAAGCATGAGCTAGAACTTGACTCAAACTGGAATTATTTATGGTCAACATTATCTCATGTTGTCCATTTGTAGATGACACCATACCCTGTGAAGTCATGACTTGAGTAATGTCTTGTGAACCTAGATGTAAATAGTAGAACAAAAAAAATTCCATGAATATCCTCTGGTGGAATTTTTGACTTAACTTTTTAAAGCAATTTATGCATTTTGTTTTCAACGACTATAAACAATGCAGCCAAGAGCAGACACTAGAACTTGCAGTCTAACGTACAAATTTTTTTCACATGCAATTTAGTCCTCTGCAGTCAAGATTTTCAGAACGGAGATTTTGTATTTTTCTCAAGACTACAGAAGTTCTTAAGTATTTTCGTTATACAGAATCACAGAATGGCCTGGGTTGGAAGGGACCCTGAAGATCAGATAGTTCCACCTCCCCTGTCACGGGCAGGGACAACTTCCACTGCACCAGGCTGCTCAAAGCCCCATTCAACCTGGCCTTGAACACTTCCAAGGATGGGGCATCCACAACTTCTATGGGCAACCTGTTCCAGCGTCTCACCACCTTCACAGTAAAGAATTTCTTCCTAATATCTAATCTAAACCTACTCTCTAATTCACCTTCTGAAAAAAACTGTATTGAGAAAGGGTAACACAAAGCTGTAAAATTAGCTGAAGATGCTCAAGCAAGAACTGCAAGTTTATTTTATTAAAATGAGGTCTTTGGTGGGGGAGGGGGGAGGCAGGGGATGACATTTTCTCACTGTGGGTAATACCCTAAGTAAAACTAAGAAATTGAAAGCACAGTGCTTACCATTAGCGCTGGTTGTCAGCACAGACTCCTGCTCAGACAAGGACCCTATTGTCATGTTAGCAGATGATGTTACTGTGGGCTGCAAAGACAGGCCTGATATGGGCTGAATAACCACATTAGCTGGCACTGCATTTTCTGCTGACTGGAGAGAGGGATTCTGTGGAGCCATGGTAGGATCCCCAGTCAGCTGCTGAGTAAGTAAATTACTCTGCTGTAATGTCTGCTGTAGGATACTTGGATCGATCTGAAAAACAAGTTTTCAACAATCAATCTGAAGTTAAAAAAATGGGTTAAATGAATATTCTCAACCTAAGTCCAGAATACATATTTATTGCATATAGAGTATATACAGTACTGAAAATTTATACTTAACCATTTTAAACTTAAATTTAATTTTTATGTGTCTGTATATAGCCAGTCTCTAAAGTGACTATGTAACCAGTCTATTCAGATTCACCTTCCCTCCCTTCCCTCAGCAAAATGTTTGGGAAATTATGATCAGTTACGTATCAGCATGCTAGGCACAGGTAAACACACTGTTACAGTATTCTGTACTGTCTTCTTAGTGCATGTAATGCTTATCACTGTCTCCAAGCCTTTGAAAGTGAAAAGGCGTGAAGCAGAGAGAAGACTGATACCAGAAATTATTTATTTTTTCAGCTCCTAGGGGTCATTAAGATCTCATTTCACAAGCCAACAGCTGTTCTCTATACTTAAAGATAAAAGACATTTTACTCTTCAGAGACATTTAGCAGTTGAGAGAAACAAAATTAAAATGTTTTTATTTCATGCTTAAAACTCCTTGAGCAGAGGACTATGGGCAACTCAATGCAACTCTGAAGATGTCCCTTCCCTGACCCTGGGGTTATACCTGATAACCTCCAGAGGTCTCCTCCAACATCAATAATTCTGTGCAACTGATCAAACAAATCCGAGTTCAAGAAAATCACTGTTTCACATATCTCAAATACAAACTTTTAAACGCAATCATCTCACCTTTTTCTGTCATTCCTTTCACAAGCTCAGTGGGAATTTTAATTGCTAATCCAATCACGAAAAGCTTGCAAAGTAACACAGTGTCTTATGTTTAGAAAAGAACATTCTGTGCAATAATTTGGGATTGTTTCAGGGGGTGAGGGTGGGGCAGGCCTTTTGGGGGTTGGGTGGGAACCTAAAGTACTTTTGAAAGGTAAAGACAAAACACAATTAAAAGGAAAAGAATATATATTTTAAAGCGTCTTATCAAAAGAGAGGGAAAAAAACCTGAAAAAAATGAAAGAAACCAAACCAGAAAAATATCCCACTGTGCAGCTATTATTTACATATTCTAACATTGTACAACTGATACAGTATGTTAGTGCCACATCCTCACTCAACTCAAGGAAACTCTTTCAGAATTATGTAGGCTCCTTAAACTTTCTTCAGCTCTCAAAGTGACTCTACATAATTAAAAGCAAGGAACTGTGAGCAACTTACCTGTAATGTTATGTTGTTAATACCAGTGGTATCTATTCCAGAAATCTGAACATTTTGTCCAACCAGATTAGCAGCAAGTTGTAACTGTATTCCTTCAAGAGTGGCCAAGCTACCATCTGTCAAGGACACAGTTAAGTCACCTCCAGCTACCAAAGAAAACAGTTATATTGTAATGTTTTTATTTACCATTACTGACTACCTCTTTCAGCATGCTTATCTTTACAAATTAAATCAATATAAAAGCTACATACACACACATTTAATTATGACAAGAAAAATAATTTGAAGTAGATGACTGCCTGTTTTGAAGCTTCATAAATTCCGTGATTTAAGGATTGCTATTTATACACTAGCCAGCAGCCTACAAAACAAGAATCCCTCTAGAGTAGCATTAGAAATCTGGAGAAATTGGGTTTAGATTTCCTTGGAGAGTGTGCTGCACCTACACAAAGGAGCACACACACAGGATATTTACATTCAGACTCTGAACATACACATGACAGTTACTGCCACATTTTGCAAAGCACAGACATGGTTCAGTATCGAAGTGTCAAAGTTCATCCTCTGTATTTACATGGATGAAAATAAAAGTACATTAGCAATTGAAATCCAGAAGTCTTTACGACTTGAAAACGTTCTAATTTCAGAAGCTGAACAGACCATCTCTATAAAAGGTCTTGAGAGAATATAAGGAAAAAATCATCTTGTGCTTGACATACCTTCAGAAACACCTATCCTTCCCTCTTCAGAATTCTCTAGTATAATAAATCTGGTTTACGATGCACCCAAAAAATACCTGCTCTGGGCAAAATCCTCACTATAAATCTCAAGTTAAGAAGGCCTCTTTCTAGGACATCTGAATATGCTCAATACTCCTCCTTATTATGTCCAAAAATCCAAGAAAACACCAATTTCATCACAAACTTATCACTAACTGCGCCTGTCAAATAGTATCAGTATCTTCTGAACACCAATGATTTTTTTGTTTTGGACAACAGTTTAAGTCAAATCACATAAGCTGGAATGGCTGCAGTTAAATATGAGACTGATACAATACTCTGAATTTGTGGGCATACCTGCAAAATCATAGACATGTATTTTAAAAAATTACAAAGAAGCACAGAAAATCAAAGTCTCACTTTCAGAAATGACAGACAGTCCAAGATCCACAATTTAAGCTGTACATTTAATATTACCAAGGCACATCTCCAGACACCTCAACACTATTCTACTCTTAAAAATCATCCCTGTCCCAAGTTTACCCGAGCACTTACACATAAAATACCTGAAAAAAAATCAGAAATTACCAAGGATTATTCTCAAAAGGTCACTTTCATGCAATATGAAGCATGTTGGGTATTCTGTGCCAGTTGGCTTCAGAGTCAAAGAATGGCCTGCAGCAGACTTGATGTGCTAATGCAGCTGTAGTCACTGCCAGTTGGTGACACTTCATATCCTAGGCACTTAATTATCTAACATACATACCTACACTACTAGTTTTTTGTACTTCTAAAGAGATTTCTGATTTTGTTTTATGGTTGGGGGTTTTTTGGTTGGTTTTCTTTTGGTGTGTATGAGTTTTTTTCTATTTATTTTGGACAAATAACTACACATGTACATCAGATGATGTCCACTTAAAACACACTCTTCATTATTCACATGAATAACCAGTGTAGACAGAGTAACTGTTTTGCTTCTCTTTTTTTTAAAAAAAAGACAACAGAGAATTACCGAAAAGAACACAAACACTCCAGCTACTTGTTATCTACATTTCCTTCCTCCCTGCAGTGCAACACCACAGCAGAACTGAAGAGACTTTTTTAGGTGAACTATATACATTTTACCCTTCATTCTTAAAGAAGTTAATTTCTATTCATGTCACCACTGTGCATCGAACCACGAATTCAGTACAACTCTTACCTGTTTGTTTGGCAAAACTTTCTGAACTCTAATAGAAAGCAAATTTCAGAACTTGATCTCCACACCACCACCACGCCATCCATTTTTACCTGACACTGAAGCAGGCAGGATAGCCTGGCCCACAAGTCCTTGTTGAAGTAAATTTTGATCAAACTGACTCGTCAAAACAGAGTTATTCATGATGAAAACATTAGGATCTGTTGAGGATGAATTAAGTAGACTGACTGGTTGTAGTGGCTCAGTTGATGTCCGGGCAACAGGCTTCCTAACTTTCTTTGTATCTGGTTTATAATGACACTGGATGTGGGTTTTTCTGCGCCCCGAAGTACGAAACCTCAAATCACAGTGTGGGCATTTGAAAGGCTTTGCTCCCGTATGCAGACGCATGTGGACTTTTAGACTCCCCTTTGTAGAAAAAGAATTACTGCACACGTGACAACAGAAGAGCTTCTGGCCTAGAAAAGTTTCAAAACCAGAAAGGTAAGTGATTAAACCTCTAAAAAGATTGACAGGACTAAATCATCCATTTAACAAAACCAAAAACAGATTCTAAACTAATTTGAACAGAATAAATTTTAAATAATTGGACTTTTTCTTTATAAGTTGGCTGCTTTTCAAATGAATTAAGGTTCTCAATAAAGTACTTACTAACTTTTTCCTATTACTAAAACTCATATGCTTTTAAAGCTTTCATACAAAATCTTATTTGGTCACCTTCATGCCTCTGTCCTCCTCCTCATCTCATCTTCCTGACTAATACAGTTTCAACTACACAGCTCATAAACTGGAGAATTAGAAGTTTCATCTCGACCTCTTCATTTGGCTCCTACTAACTTACCATTCATTTCCTTTTTAATTCCAGTAGCTTTATTCTTCTGTTTCATACTGCTTCAATCAACCAGTATTAATGGGTTACAAGTAGCAAATTATTAAAATTAAGTGAGATAATATTCTGAAACAAAATATCAACCCCTCAAAGTAATCTAGAAGTACAGAAATCTGGTTTATATATATAGTCCTCTTTGTCTCTCCTTTCAGAGTGCATAACATCTGAAAAACATCCTTGGTCTCAAATGGAATTTTTAATGTACTACAAGTAACAGCAAACTATAGAGTTTATTTCTCTAACCATATGCACAGCTGTATAATTTACAGAAAGCATAATGTAAATATCTGGCAGAAAACATGCCACTGCAGCTGAAAACCCACTGTAAGTATTGAAATTCCCAGGCCTTCCAGCACAATATTGCTTCCTAGCGAAACAGGGGAAAGAAACCAATGCAATGAACTAGTAGGTGTAGGTGTAGCCCACAGATTAAAACATCATTCCAGAAAGGAGTCCAAGTTCAAACGCAGAAACTGCACATTAGTTAACCATGTTCAGCCAGCACAAGCTGGCCCAATTATAAAAAAAAAATGGGAAAAACCCCCCCACAGAAAAAATGAATTACAATAGGGAATAGGTGATGTGCCTTTTGTAGCAAAAACTACACCTCACAAATCTGTGAGTGCTCTTTGAGGAAGACCAGATTTCCACTGACAAGGGTGTATCTGGATTTTTGGAATTTTACACTGGTTATATATGAACAGACCTTAAGAAAAATGCTGTCACAGGATGAAAGGACATAGTCTTTTCATAAACTAAAGAAAAACAGTTCTAAGACCAAACACAAAAGGTTTGTACGACAATTTTCACGTTAGAAGTCAGCAGAAGAGTTCTGAGCACCTGAGTGAGGACGCAAATCGTCAAAATTGGACTGTATGCAATGTGAAAAAGAATGAATAGCAGGTTGGGAAAATCTGTTAAGGATGTCAAAATAATAATTTACAAAGCTCCATTATATATGATCAAAAAGTCTATATAACCATAAAGAATTTTAAAAAATAAGAAGGCGAAACAATTTCTCATTATTTCTCAAACAAAAAACTAGTGGGCCTAGGAACAAAATCATCAAGATGAAAAGTGAAAATCAAATTTGAATCCAGGAACTTACTATTACTGGATGTACTGAAGGCCATTCTTTTCTACCTAGTTTTTCTGGGTTCAGGAAACAACTGGATAGAACTACTGTAAAATATTCCATTAAAGGTAGTGAGCAAAGAGATGCAATCTCTTATTCAGAGTCCCACAGTTTGCAAACTGCTTGACTTGGAGGTACATGACCAAATCCCTGCTTTGTTCCTTTCACTGTCCTTACTATCTGCTACTGTCTGAGACAAGATACTGATCTACGCAACAATTTCATGCCCCACAAGCAGTATTTCTTACTAAACAACAGTAGAAAGTACAAATACAGTAAAATTAAGAAGGAGATTCCATGAGCAAAAAAATTATGCATTACATCATTAAAAGCTTTCAATCTTGTTTTTCGTATTTGTGAGAAGAGACAATAATGAAGCTTAAGGAAACTCTAGCAAGTTTTAGAAATGAATTAGTTCAGGACGGGGTCTATTACAGAAGTTCAATGGCAAAATGAAAAGAAGCATGAAAGGCTTAGAAGATTTTTTTTTTAACGCAAAATTGGGGTTGAAAAATACTAGTATTAAAATCAGACCTCTCTCAGGAATACAAAAGAAGTACTGTAAAAATATAAATGTTACAGATACTGGGTTTACATTCAACTTGCAAGATTCAAACAGCTGAATGCTCACAATTTTTGTTCTCTTATTTTCCAGTTTACTTAGCAGCACAAACATAAATGTTTATAGCTTTTTTTCTTCTCTAACCTAATTTTATAAGAGTCCTTCAACTCCACCTTCTTACTCAGGAAAATCATTTATCACTGAAATGCTACAGAAGATCTGCCATGAACATATTCTGGATACTTACATACAGAGTTTTTGCATGAGCTAAGGCTATGCTTTAGAAGCCCAGTAATAGAGAAGGCTGCAATAACATGGTTTACTCAAAATGTTCTAATGTGATTCACTTGATGATACCACAAGTACCAAATTTCACCAAGCACTGCCACCCATAGTTCCAAGTACTAGACCACAATGAAACACAGCATTCCTTGTAAAAGCTGTACTTAAAACAGCTGGTCAAGAAAGCAACCAGTTTCTAAACAAAGACATGCAAAACCTTACTGACCTGTGTGTGTTTTAACATGACAATCCAGAGTGGATTTTACAGTGAAACTCTTTCCACATTCATCGCACTTATACGGCTTCTCTCCAGTATGGATACGAACATGCCTAATAATTCCAGAATACATGTATATGTGAATTTCTACTTTTATGTCAGTTTGTACAAATATTTATTTTCTATCTTACTGATTTTAGAATTAAATACTTATACTAGAATTACACTAAGCAGAACAAGATTTAAGTATTTGCATTTCTTCAAGATTTTTACATGTTTAATATGCAAGTCTTAGAGCAAGAAAAAATAGTTGATTCTAAAACTTTATAATAATAATTTCAATACTGAAGGAAAATAAATACAAAAAGGCTGGATTAGTCATATTCAGAATATGTAACATTTTGATACATTTTTAAACTCCTGTGAAAAAGAAAAAATTTATGTAAATATTAGTAAAACTTCAACTTCGGCAAAAAGAGTTACACAAAACTGTTATTATTAAAGTTTCTGGTGAACCATTTAGCAAATTAAAAACATATGAAGCTTTTCCATTTCTCACCTGACTAAATCACTGGGTTTTTTAAAGCTTTTGGGACAATAACTGCAACAGTTGGCATATTTGGGCTCTGCTTCCAGTTCTGCTTGCTTATCTTTGATCTCACTAATTCTGTCTTTCTCTGCAGCTGACTGAACAAGAACTTTTTCTGAAACAGTGGCACTTTCTTGAGGCCTAATCTTTGCCAGTTCTGCTGTTTCTTCTTCTGTAAAAGTTATGACACCAGGACGAGATTTTCTGGAAGTTCGTTCAGAGCTTTCATCATCATCTTCAACACATGCAACTATTAAGTGAAAAAAACAAACCAAAACCAAAAATCAAACCAAACCTAAAACCACATTTGTTTAGTTTAATCTGTTAGCTGAAATTACAAAACATAGGAGGGTTTATTATTAAACACATGGCCAGTACATTATGTGCTTGGACTTCGATCTCTTTCAGAGGTCTAACTTCTCACACGTGTACTTCATTTAAAAAAAAGCTGAATTTATGATTCTTATTTTTACAACAACTAACACAGGTTATATATAGAACAAAAATCTACTTTAGTGACATACTGAAGTAGCTATGTCACATACAATGCCTTTAATGCACTGGACAGATCCTGGAAAACTAATTTCTTTAAACAATTTAGAAAACGGAGCAAGTTCAGCAGCTCTGAACATCAGATGTTATCCATGCTGGAAGGTTATTTTATACCATTACTGTTACAGCATTCATGTAATCCACCAAAACATCTGTATTTCTTATGTAGTAAGGACTGCAAAAGTAAAAATGAAATAATTTACCTCCCCCTCCTGTATCTGTAGCTGCTGCTACAGTTGAGGACACTGCCTGATGTTTTTTCATATGTTTTTTGCAGTGAACAGTTGTTCGAAAGCTTTCATCACAGAATGGGCACTTGTAAGGCTTCATGCTCATGTGAGTTGCCATGTGCCTGGTAAGGCTGCCATTAGTTGTGAAGGAAGTATTGCAAATGCTACAGCTGAATGCTTTAACTCCTTGAAGTAACAGAAACAAATAAGTAGCATGCTATTTGTTTAAGTTTACTCACACAGGACATTTACAAAACCCAAACATGGGTTAAGCTAATATAGAGCTGGTATACTCTTGTTACCTGTATGAGTCTTCTCATGTGACTTTAGAACTCCCGAGGAAACAAAACCACGGCCACAGAGTTGGCATTTATAAGGTTTCTCACCAGTATGTGATCGTACATGTTGTTTCAAATGGCTTGATTTCTTAAAACCCTTGTTGCAATATTCACACCTATTAGAAGAAAATTGTTTTCATCAGTTTCATGTAATTATTAGCCATAAAATATTTAGGAAATTCTGTTACAAAGCCTAAAAGTTTAACACACCTATATGAACGCCTACTTTGATCTTCATTATCCTCAAGAAAATGAGGCCTTTGGGTGTGCAATTCAAGTTCTTCCTGTGGTGACTGATCTTGTATCAAGCGAGTGGTCTAAAAATCAAAACCTCAAGTAAATTTCAGTAACACAATACTTAAATACAGTCACAAAAACAAGCAAGAAAAAATTACAGCACTTACAGTCAACGTGAGTAATTTAATTTATGCTTTCATACATTTTGACAAGAAATTCAGAGAGCAATATGATACCTCCCCCTCTTTCATAGTGAGAAGGAAACCATCAAAAAGTTAAGCTACTGAACTGGAATAAACAGACAACATGATGCACTTAAACTTCTTTGAATTTCCACAAAAATATATCTAAGTTGTCTAGATTTTCTAGCATTTGAGGAGTTAAATTTAAAACTAGAGCAGCCAAACACTGAGTAAATAGCAAAACACAGTGCTGCTGACAGACTACACAACTTCCTGAACATTCCTTTAAGTAAAAGCCACCCCAGCATAATCCTTGAGAACAAGAGTATATTTCAAAATCTGAAGCCAAGGAAATTCCAAAGCCTGTAGGCTGAGATTACTCAAACTCTTATAGATCCTAAAAGCCACATTAACTCTCTGACAACATCTGCACTTTGCAAACAAGCTTGAAGGGACAGTAACTCATAGAGATCATCATGGTAAATACATGACAACAGATGGTTTTCATGCTAGGTACTTCTACCACCATAAAAAGTTACATTTAAACTGTATTTTTAGCAATTGATTCTTTCACAAATTTAACTGAGAACCACGCAAGAACATCATACACTGCAATATGCAAGCTCCATGAATAATCATTACAGATTTGTAATGCTCTTTTTAGTTTTATATCTGTCTGTATCTATAGAAATTAAAGAATTAGGAGAGAATATAGTGCAATAATGTAAAATTATTTCATAACATTATGTCCTCTCCTTAAACTCACAATCCAACATTATAGTATTTTTTAAGTCTAGAGCATCAAAACATACAATTCCTTTGTAGAAACTATAGTCAAGTCACTTACCCTCTCCTCACCTTTCTATTTTCCAGTTGTTAAACATAAGCAATGTAGAGAAGAAATCCTAAAACTTTTCTGCCCTCTCATTTTACCTAATGACCAATGAAATGGTGCAAGAAACTCACAACTAAACACGGAACAATGAATCCTGCCTTCGAGTGGTACTTACTACATTAATAGTGTCTGTATTTGGAACCTGAAGAAGGGCTGGTGGATGATAACTTGTTGAAAGAGCCTGAGATTCAAGCGTGCTTGAATCCTGAAGCTGTTGTACAGCTGGAAATTGAGTTTGTTGACTGTAGCTGTCATTCACTGTAAAACCTGCCAGAAATTAAACAGTCATAAACCTGTAAAATACATTGAATTGGGCTTTGAATAAAACCAAATTTTTCTGAAGACTACCTTCAAAATAGAATAAGTAGCATTACCATGCAGTAATAGTTGTACTCTTCACTGCTGAGCGTCAAAACACAGATATGTTTCTGGCATCTACGTAATAGGCATAATAGGGTTACTTACCATTAGCTGGAATTCTATTGGAAAATCTCCTCCACAGAAAAACACTGTTTGAAGTTTCTTCAGGGTGCCACAATTACCTTAGAGCCATTGAAATTTTGAATTTCTTGTACGTAAGCATGCATGTGTCAAACAGGTTGACCCATCTCCCTTTATCCACGTTGGTACCACGCTCCCTTAACTAACACTGGAAGCCGATCACAAGGATGCAAAGCTCAGTGGGGAGGATGGCGGGTGAGTGGAGGAGATGACCCAATAGGAGAACTCCAGTTTCTGACAAAGTAACCCCATTTTCTCCTACTTTGGATCTCCTCCACATATTCCCACTCTTTAGATAATAGTAAAGTAGAGCCTCTCAAAGGCAAACTGCAAAGTAAAAAATAAACACATTTTTAATTCAATTTTCTGGTATAAAACCTTGGAATTTTTATTTGGTTTTGTTCTCCTGAAATAGCAGATTTTAATCATCTCCTTTTCTAAATGAACGAATGAAATTATGGCACCAATGATTCAGAGCCAGGGAAATATAGCTCAGATGGCAGTGTTTTTTTAATGCTATTAGAGATGTCCTTAAAAAATAACCCACAATACCATGTGGAAGAAAATGAAACCACAGGTATCAGTAATTAATGTATGCGCAACAATTTTAGTATTTCTGTGCAGTTTGCCTTTAGTGGACAAAAAGGGTGAAGATTATGAAAACAGGGTAGAAACAAACCCACATCAGATGATCACAGCACCAAAGGCCAAAAAGCAATGCTTAAAGTATGTTTTGAATAACAGTAAAACAGAAACCTGGATGTATTAAAGCAGAAATTTTCCCAAAAGACACTTTCCACAGCAGAAAAACATTGTAATCAGAGGGAAAAAACCCTACTTATATGCTACTGATTCCACCACAGAATGAGAACTTACAAATGGAAACAAATCTTGAAAACATTATTAATCATGTCATAACTAGTCACCGAACCCAATGCTGAAACTCGCATATTATTTTCTCTCCTAGAACTACCACAAGAGTACAAGAAAAAAGATCCTAAAAGCTGAACCTTGCAACTCAATTACCCTTTGTGAAATGACAAAAAGTAGCCTGAAGAAAGCAACAAAAAGTTCTGCACTGATAAGAGGGCTGCTAATTTCTACTTTTCAAATAAATTTTAGACATATCTTTCTAGAAAAATGGCACTCTCACTACACCAGATGAGAATACAAAAAAAACACAACTCAAGAAACTGAAGCAAAGTGATGTCACTTCCATGCCCTGCATTTAAAAAAAAGGATATAACCATTAAATATACTATCTAAAAAAACTGAAACTTCTTTTTTAGTCAGTAGGTAAATTTTACTAGCTAAGAAGGAAAACAGAAGTCACTATACCATGGCCTGTTTGATTTCATAATGTTAAATCAATTATTGACATCCTGAAAAATTTCCCAGGATCATGCAATGAAAGGCTCAGGAAGAGAAGTCCTGAATATAGAGGTATTTGAGGACAAACTGAAGAAAGAAATGCTAGTTCTGGAAGCAGTTTTGGAATGAATACAAACCAAAGCTGTAACAAGAATATACATGATGCATCCCCATTTTGCTCAATAACTAGCATAAGGGTCAATTTCCCATCAAAATTTTAAAAACATCTGACAGACCTGAGCATGCTAAAGGCATTTGGCATCACCATACTACTACAGAACAGCGCTAAAAAAACCCCATACCACCAAACCCAGAACCCAGACATTCAGTCTGAGAAATGTCACCACCTTTATATTCTGCTCTTGTTTTCATCACTTGTATGTTGTTTCCCAGAAGCTTTTGATCAATCTTCAAAGAACAGAGAAGATCTTACACTGTATAATAAGGGGAGTCTCTTACTACAAAGTCCTCTAAACTTGGAATTGGATTTTGTGTTTTTCAGTACAAGTAATCATTTGTGTTGCTTGGGGTTTTTTTGTTTTTAGGACATCATCCAACCTATTATCTTCTGTATTAACAAAACATACTGAAAAATAGAATACTCTGGAAATCATTTTACTAGTAGAAAAACGTGTCTTGCATGTGAGAACAAGAAAACAACAGTATGATAGTTTGTAGCAAATACAGTAATTTAGAAAAAATTTCAAGTCTTTACAGACAGGTCATTAAAATTCTAACATTATAAACATCAGCATGCACATGTGCATCTCAACAGGGATCTGACACTAGCAAATTACATGTTCTGAATGTTTGCTTCTTAGGCAACTTTGCCAACCAGCTGAACAGCACTGACTGCAAACGTGTAAACAGTTACTGAAAGATCAGAACTCTAAGTCCTGGGATTGCAGATCAGCTTCTTAGGAAAGCAAAACAGTATTCTGGTGGCAAGGGTATATTTGTACGGGCTACAGAATTAACAGCATTTGGACTTCTGGTTTTTCAAGATCATTTGCCTATCATGACTATATGAATTATCATTCAACCATGCTTACAGGGAGACTTTAAAGGAAGTAAAGGTGATGTGATTTGTATGAAAACACATTTGGTGACATATGACATTCATTAACCCAAAGACAATTTCAGGTAAAAGACGCATTTGTTTGTTCTGACATCACTAAAAAGTCTTCAAATGAAGATGCCTGAACACAAACTGCAAAGAATGTAAGTCCTTTTCCTTAGCCTTCAAATCTAGCTCAAATGAATCACAGATTATGATACTCTAGCACCCTCATTGGATCTCCTCTCTCCGCAAGTCTGAACACATAAGGAAGAAAACCTATCTGAACAAACAAGAAATTCAATAGAAGTATTACAAACAAACCTGAAAGAATAAACAAAGTTCTGGCAGGTCTGTGCAGACCTAGAGATTAGCTTCATCTGTCTAAAATGCAAAGTTGGGGTTTTTCCCTTAAAAAAGGAAAAAGAAAAATCAAGGAACCTATCAAAGCTTTTTTAAAAGCTCCTATGTAATTTTATTAATACACACTGAAGCAAAATATTTTAACAAGAATACAGCCTATAAATATCAAGAATAAAAAAGACATAGTGTTTTAAGCTTGAATGTTCTGCCTAGCTGATAGGAAAAAGAAATTAGGAGCATGAAGCACAGATGCAGACATAGGGAGAGGGTCGACCAATTTAACGCATGCATCCGCGCAAATGCTTACCTACCTGAAATTCAAAAATTTTGAAGGGCTCCAGGATCTTCAAGGAAACTTCAAAGAGTTGGGAATCTGTGGATGAGATTCCAAGTAGAATAGGAGACATCGTATATAAATGAGACTTTAAAAAGCCCACAACCACAAATGTTCTGTTTCTCTGAACCAATTTTACAACGTATTGATGATCAGTCTAGATTTCTGATGAGAACCAATTTTACAACATATTGATGATCAGTCTAGATTTCTGATGATGAAAATTGTTTTGTGAATTCTAGAAGAGTCTTTCCCCTCCCCAAGAAATCATTCAATATTTATATAATATAGAAGATAACACATACATAGAAACTTAAGTTTAAATAAGATAATAAAACAAGAGTTACTTATTGGGTTTTCAAATTCCAAGGAGCCATTAAAAAAACAAACAAAAACCACCACCACTCTTCAGAGTAATGTAAAACAAAAGACTGCATTTTCTTCTGTAGTGTCTTCTCATTCACTTGAAAAACTGTAAAAGTTAACCAATGAAAATAATCACAGTATTTTAAGAGGATCTCGATCAGTCTTGTTTAACAAAGGTGAAGACTTTGATTTCTTTTCTTTACACACAAAGCAGCACAACCTACAGCATTAAAATGGGCAAATTATACTATTTCTTCACAGTTTGATGCAGCTTACCACAGTCAATTAAATTTTTACAAATGATACTATACAATTAAAAGGGAATAAAACTAAGAACAGAGAAGTCTGTGCAGACAGAATACCAATTACTGGTTACCAGCTACATGAAGATATTTCCTAGAGTCAGAAACACGGAAATCAAGGGATCAGTGATGTATGCTTCCAAACCGAAACAAATTAAAGCCCATTGAACATTCCCCACCTCAGCAATAACCCCCTAAAACAAACCCCCTAGAAAAACCCCAGAACAAAATTAGTAGCTTCATATTATAGAACAATTCAAGAAATCCAGCTGTGAAAAGCAAAGAAAGACACTCATTTTTCACTATTTGCAGGCTACACATGCCTACACATATTTCTCTGTATTTTATAGGAAAAAAAAAAATAGTTCCCAAGTGCTTACAATCTCTTAATTTGCTAGTTTCATTGCTCTATAAAATATAAAAGGAAACCGCTGTGGATAGGTGAAAGTATGATTTTTACATGACTATATTTCCCACTGTCGTTTTCCAAAATGAATCCCAGTAGCTCACTCAAGACTGTATTTCTGATCATCTCAGGTTATGGGCATGTACATTGCAAAACTTGTGCAAACTGCCTACTACCACAGCAATTTCAAACACAATCAAGGAAAGGATATGAAATGCCTGACTATAAAACCCATACTGTAATGACTAAACATTGGCTCATAAAAGCACACAAAAAAAATTAAGTATTCATAATATTCTACCAAGTATAGCTTCAAAATGGTAATTTTTTTGCAAGTTCTCTGCATTGCAGTCACTTTGACCGCAGATGCCCACTTTAGAAATGTTTTATCATAGCTATGCTATAAAGCCAGATTTATAAAAATTACTTTTTACCTCCTCTATTTACTACTAACCTTGTGATAAGCTCTGCTGATCAAATGGCTGTTGTGTTATAGTCTGTTGTTCAAACTGAGTGATGTTTTCCTGTAAAGCATGCTGGGATGTCACGAATCTATCTGAAATGGGGAAATGAAGGAGGGGGGAAAGGGGAAAATATCAAGAAAAGAAAATGCAATTAACTATTTCAGTTGTTTTGAAATCCCTGCATTTTACAGTCATCTGAAGTTTCACATGAAAAATAAATGAAACAATTATTAGCTGAACAGGTATTTAAATCTTTGCTTATAGTACATGCTATTTATATTCCCGTTGTACTTGATAACTCATTGCACCATGACAAAGAGCAAATAAGGAAAACCAAAATACTTTATTCCACTATTGCAAATAGAGTAAGTACATGAAATATTCACCTCAAAACACAGACATTATCTTCTAATTAGCCTATACACTAGTGCTTTTTAATAATAAGAGAATTGACATGGTAAGGTTTTGCAAACATATTATTTTTCTGTGTATTTTTTAGTAGTTTTGCTTGCTACAGCTAAAGGGTGCAAATCCTAATCTTTTTGTATTTTAACAGTAACCCTAAGCACCTGAATGAAATTGTACTATATACTTTAAGTACATAGTAAGTAGCCTTTACTCCACATATTTTTCTAGTTCCTGTCAAGAAACAATTATATGAGAACTTGTAAACTTACCTCATTATAAACCTTATCATATTTCAAATACTCACCTTCATCTTGCTCTAAAGGCTGATCAGCCAATTCTTGTTCCAGTGCTGTTTCTTCTGTGCCTACTACTGGCTGCTGGTCTAACTCTAAAATAGCCTGCTGATCTGTTGCAACAGTTTCTGACTGCTGTAGCTCATCACTTTGAATCTCCACTTGCATTTGTGTAGGAACATGAATGCTCTGCTGATCTACTGTAGAATCATCTATTGAAGAAGACTGCTGATTCTGCTGAAGTTGCTGTGCAAGTTCGTATCTACAAAGAAAGGTGAGAAAGACTTTATGGTTTCAGTTAGACATATATCCTAAAAGTTTATGTGAACAATTTTTTTTTTTACTATACACCATAATTTAATATACCTGCAGAGGTACCTAAGTGTTTGCTACCCATAAATAAAAACTCTTATTCAAATATATACATTTGCTACAGAGCAAAGCCACATTTCCAAGTACCTTTAAGGAATGGCAGCTGAACTCCATGGAAAGATTAATATAAAAATTGCCAACATACCTATGAGTCTTCATGTGTTTTTTACAGTTTAGTGATGTTTTGAATGTTTTTTGACAGTAGGGACACATATACGGTCGAAGGTCATTATGGATCCCCATGTGTCGCCTGAGGCTACCACCAGTAGTGAAGGCTCCGTTACACACAACACACTTGAAAGCTTTCAATCCAGTGTGTGTTCTAATATGTGCTTTCAGAACTCCAGCTGACACAAAACCTCTTCCACACTGAGAGCACTTAAATGGCTTTTCACCAGTATGCGACCTTTTTAAGAGAAAGCAGAAGTTAAAATAGATTTAACAGTTTGATTTGCAATGTTATTAAAGGACTCAATTTTAAAATGGGCAAAATATACCACACTAAGGTGACAGTTGTATGGATGGAAGAGGCCTCAGTTAAGAAAATCCAGAAATTAAACTTTACTAAGTTACAAACAACCTGGCAGGGCTAAAAACAATACTGTCTGACTAGTTTTAATTATGTCCTACAGTCCAATCTCCTTTTCTGATCATACTTTGTCTCCATTAAAATACGTGGGTTTAATTTTTCCATTCCAGATGGTATAGTAGTTCTTCAGAATAGTATATTATCACTCATATGTATTTTCCTCAATTTAGCTAAAAACTGTCCACAAAAGTTCGGGGAAAAAGATATGGTTCTCCTTATATATACTACCACTACACTTAACAACAAAACTCTTGGGGGAAAGAACTGTGTCCATCCTGAATACCTCCTGAACAAGGCACAGTACAACCTGTCTCTCATAATGCTATGTGAAAAAAATATTCAAGTGGGGAAAGACTCTCACTTATATCAAACTATATAGCTCTTGCTATTTCCTTCCTTCCAGAGGTGCTAGAGTAGCTTCCCTTCAGGACCACACTGAGATACAAAACAAATGGAAGGACAGGTTAGGAAATGGAGTGGAATGCAACAAGAATTTTAAGGGTTATGACTGCAGCATCCCAGGAAAGAGCTAGAAGGAAGGCAATATGAATACTAGGAAATGGAAAAAAATAGAAGCAAGATTTAACAAAATCAGGAAAAGTTAGGGACAGCCTATGATTACAGTAGCCTTAAAAGCCTATGACCACCACATCAGATGCCATAAAAAAGTATATGACAGATACTGAGATTATTTTGCAACCAGTACACCCTATAAAAATCAATGAGAGTACCCTGACCTTCCTTGGTGTGCCTGGGGGATAATTTGACACACTATTCACAGTCACTACTTCACGGAAAATAGCCCTACTACAAATTTCCCTCTTTTTCAAGCTTTGCAAGCCATGATCAGCACTACTCCATGAGAATACACTGACCACACAAGCATCAAGCATAGCAATTTAGTTTTAGCAATACCAATTTACAGACTAAACATGGAATAAGAAAAAGGTTTTTAATTCCTCCATGAAACCCTCAACAAAGCAATGCTTCACTCAGTACTTGGATTGAAAGATCAATCAAAGAAGCCACACCAGCAGGTGATTGCATTTTCAATACAATTTGAAGTTATTTTTATTTAAATGAATCCATCTTGAATGTGTCTACAAAAGACAGTGAGAAATGTAGACAGGATATTACAAAACAAAAGATATGATGTTTTAAGGCTTCCCTTCTTACCGCTAAGACAGCATATAAAACCCAAGAACTGTTTCAAGACAGTCTGAGAACTTACAAATACAGAATGTGATTTCTAAGGAGAGTATGAGGAACTCACCATGATCTGAGCTAGAGAAAGTGAGAAAGCAGTACAGAGCTTACATGGCAGAAACAAGCAGATTGCCAACTGCTTGTATAGAATCTTTCCTTAGATTCCAGTAATCATCTGTGGTGGAGTTTTTCGTATTTCCTCTTCTAATTATTCATAGTTTATAAGACAGGGCTGTTAACTTGACTAAATGTTATGTCTCACTGCCTTTAAAACTGCAACTTCATCTAACTTTGAAGCTACTCTTCTTTTCAAAACAAGGTTGGATTAGTTACCTTCACTGGCTCTCATAGAACCTATATTTTTCTATGACTCCATGACTGTGATTGTAACAAGCAAGATGGTAACTGACTACACAGAACTTGAACTGAGCTTCAAGCAACAAAATGATCCCCAACAATATTTACTTGATTACAATATAAGTTCAAGTTCTTTTACGTTCTCTATACAGAACAAAACGCTAATTTCCTTCTCAAAAAATGGAAGTTACATACAAGGGAGGAAATCTGGAATATGGAATTACAAAACTACCATATGAATTCACAAACAATACTTGCTATTTTTTATGCACAGTTTAGGAAAAGAGAATCCAAGTGCCAGCAAACTAGACTGCACATTGAATACAACCACTTGTACTGCTAGAACTGCACATAGGCATGAGTTAGTCCAAAGCATCCTTCAACTCTACCAGAAAAAAGATTGATTATCACTGCTTCAGAAATGGTAAAAAAAAAAAAAGTCTTTTCAGTGAATACTATATAAATTTCATGCCTTTCCATAAATTTGTTTTTGCACACATTTCCTTTCTTCAGTGTGTTTATTTTACCTGATGTGTTGTTTAAGATGACAGGATTTTTTATAGGCTCGATGGCAGTAATAACATTTGTATGGTCTCTCCGCATTATTCACAAAATTACTGTTAAAATAGTTTTGGAAGACCTGGCTGTTCCTCGGGATTGGCTGGATAAGACCTGCACACATAAACACACAAACCAAAAGGAAAAATTGATTGGTAAAGTTATTCCAAAGTTGCTGGAGTCTGGAGAATTAGTATTTGAAAAGAAATCATAACTTAACTTGTAGTATCCAAAAACAGAAAGAAAATGTGCATGTTTTCATCACTTATTTAAAATTATGCAGACATCTATTTAGCATTATAGATTGTACATGCTATTTTAGTGGTAAGTTCTTCTTTTATCCATAGGTCTACCTCATTACAGTAGCATCCTTGTCCAAAAGAAGCATTAACTTTGCAAAAAGTTGACAGTTAAGAATTCATTGCTGATCCAGTAATATCTTCTTCCAACCTCAACCTTAGCAAATGATATTTAATCAATGTATACCAGGTATACAACTTGACAAATATTTAATATGCCTGTTGTGAAAAGCATTGAAACAGGTAAAGAACAATTTGCAGACTTCTCTTCACAGGCTTTTAGAAAAATTAAGACTAACTTTTACATTAGTTAGTAACATTATTAGGTTCCTGACACCTCTAGAAGAACTAAAGTTTTTTCGTTTGTTTGGGGGTTTTTGGGAGTTTTTTTAGGGAGGGAGCAGCAATGTGAAAGTACTGTCAGGGGGTTGAACAAACATGACACCTTCTAGACACATGGTAGAACTTCTTTTTACATTGAACATTCGAGTATTTCGAGAATTCATGTGTTATCAGCATCCACAGGAAAAAACTTCTATAGTATTTCTTGCTAATATTAATCCTTTTCCAAAAAAATCAAACTTTCACCGTGCAGATCTTAATTGAATGGAAGTGGAGCTTTTCTTTGAAATCAAGAAATGAGACTATATTCCAGGTTTTGCTCAAGAAAGCAATACTGTGCGATCCGTCTGAAGCTGCCAGCTAAGTTTTGCTTGTACCCTGAAATTTAAATTTCTTCCATCTGGTAACAAAATAACCCTCACTCTTGCTTTCCCTTACTCCTGGAAGCAGTGAAAGCAAAAGGATTTTTAAAGAGTGATAAAAATTTTATCCATATAAAGAATAAAATACCTTTATCCATAAAGGTATTACCAATACAAGATTCTACCATAAAGACGACTGCACAACAGACAAGTCAGGGGGTAGCAGAGTGTTGAATCAAACGCCAAACAGTAAATGCTTCACCCACTATATTTTCCTTTACAGGACAACAACATATTGTTTTGACTGGGCAGTACAACTTCTTCCAAAATGTGGTTTTACATAATCTTGTTACAGTATTTATACAACAGAATTAAAATAACTGGATGAATTCTTCAAAGCAGGTTCTAGAATTAAGCTGCCCTTTTTTGAAATATGACCACTAATGACTACCACTAATTCAGCTGAGGTCATAATTATAACAAATACTTTAAAATCATATAACACACTGACTCATTAATATCTGTAATCTGAATAAGCACTATCATCTTAAGAACAATCTAGGTCATGAACTGGCTGTCATCTCTTCCATAACAGCAGTCTAATTATACTTAAACTAATATAAAAATGCACGTACTTTTTTAATGGTAAGGATTATACAATTTCACTGTAAATAAAAAATACTCTTCTCAATTCTAGTGCAAGCAAACTATAAAGTACAGCACTTTGCTGAAGTTTGTTTTTGATGACTTCTTTCGAAGTGCATCTTTACAAGTGAGCTCTGAATGCTTTTGCTTGATTAAAATGCGACCTTTATATTCCAGTGAATTCCAAATTTCAAGAGAGTATGGATTTACTCGCTCTTTACCTAAATCAGTTATGAGTATGGGCTCCTGCAAAGGAATGTCTGGTACTGGACCACTTGACTTTCCTACTCGAACTTTTGCGGATTTACGTTGATGTCTCAGCTTTCTTAGTTCCGTATGTTTAAAATGTGAGGTGATATGAGTTTTCCGATGGCCCGATGTTCTAAACTTCTTGTCACAGTGAGGACAAGCAAAAGGCCTAACACCTGTAAAAGATTAAAAAACAATTACTTTCAAATTTCATTTCCATCAACCTTGAAATGTAGCTTTAGAATACTGATTCTCTTTCCCATATTTTTTTAATTGCTTTCTCTCATGGTATTTCTTGCAACACAGGTTTTCAAGACAGTCCCATAAAACCCAATCAAAGTAACAATCTCCTGAATCTGCTGAACTGCTAATGGGTTGAAACACATCACTTGAAGCAAGTTTGTTATAAAGAAACTGGATGATGCAAAAGTGACAGCAATTTTCAAGTGTTTCAGAAGCTCTCCTAAGATTGCACATGGCAGGCTAAAGTCCTTCCAAAACAAACTTAAAAAACTGTGAGAAAAAGTAGTCAGCAAACACATAGACAAGTATGCTACATAATAGGATAAAAGAGAGGGAACAGTGATGTGACACAGTTGAAGTAATTCTAGATCCATCTCTGAAAACATCAACTCTGTCTGATGGCAGTCAAAAAAGCATGCCAACACAAGTATCAAAGAAAGACTTCTGTAATGCAAAATCTCTCCTGGGAGAGATTTCCTAGAGAACTTGGTATGTTACAGAGATTGGTAAAGCTGAACAACTCTCTGATTTTGTTCAAGGGGAAATCTTGGACTTAAAAGCTACAAAACATGACTGGGTATTATGAAGAAAGCTTGATAAAATCACAGGTGGAAAAAATGTATAAGAATGAATTACTCTTCACAATACAGTAGCCAAAATGTTGCATGAAACTACAGAGCAGTTCCATAAACACTGGACTACCTATTTTCCAAACCACCTAGTGCTTCTGCCACTCTGAATGAATCTGAATTCTTGTATAAAGTAAGCTTGATTTTAAACTAACAGAAAAAAATGCTGGTTTATAAGTTTACAAAACAAAGCAAAACGCTTTCTACAGATGAATCCAACATTGATATTTCATGCACAAAATATATAAAACTATAAAATACATTGGATGCCAAATGCATCTAAGTCAATGAATGATACTTTTGCAGAAAGTAATTACATGAACAGGAATGAATGGAAAGAGCAGCACATTTGTCTTGCTGAAACTTTATTTACCTGAATGAACAAAGAAAGAAATTGGCGAACAACCAGGTAGCCTACCAAAAGCCGAAGATTTATTTTTCTCCATGGAAAGGACAGTTCAAACACAGAAAAAGAGATGTTGAAGACATATTATGTAAACAAGGATCATATGAACAGAGGAGTTTCAGGATATGCAGTGTAAGATGCTGAAAACAGGTAAGTTGATGAAAACATGAAGCAACACTGTAATGTAGAACATAAAATGGGAAGTAACCAGTCCTGAGGGTTACAGTGAAATTACCAAAAAGTGTGGGGAAGGGGAGGGAAGATGCAGAGTAAATATTAAAGACGACTGGGGATAAGTAAAACCAGAACTGAAATTGTAAGAGTATGACTCTTTAGAAAGCACAATTACATACGCTCAGAATAGTGATATTAAAAAGGAACAACAGCTGACTCGTCAGAAAACTAAATGTCCATGGCTTTTGTAAGAGCCCAAAGTTTCAAAGCCATGAAACACTGGAAAGTTATGACAAAAAATTACACTCATCATGTATGACAATAAAACGATACATTCTCTAACAGATATTAACAGTGACATGACAGACATGTCTACAATTTACATATTTCACAGCATTTTCTCATTCAAGGTCTCACCCACATCATAGAATACACAAAGCAATTTCAAGGCCTTACCTGTATGCAGGCGAATGTGAACTTTTAAACTCCCTGAGGTGGAAAAGCTTTTCATACAAAATTGGCACTTGAAAGCTTTAATGCCAGTGTGTGTTTTAATATGTGCTGTTAGAGTGCTCTTCACGGCGAAGGCGCGGAAGCACTGGGGACACTTGAATGGCTTCTCATGGGTGTGAATGCGAATGTGGCGCACTAAATCACTCGGTTTTTTGAATTCTTTAGAGCAATATGGACAAACATGCCACCGTATTCCATTTTCTTCACGTATAGAACCTAAACCAAGGAACACCAAAATGAATGCTTTTTAAACCTTTTAACAATTCTTGAAAAATCCCACTGCACTGATGCTATAGCACAAAGCAATTAGACCACAAAAACACTTTGTGAAATAAATGCCATCACAACACACTTCATAAAAGATTAACTTCTCTACCAGATATATTCTACTTCATGTAAATGGTGATGGGCTGGAATGACAAAAACAAACCCCAAGGGAATCCTGCTGAAATTCAAACAACACAATTTCTATGCCACTTAGAAATGTAGAATGCATCTGTAATGCAATATAATATACCAGTTAACTTATAAATAACATGTAACACAAAATGATCCAACAATGACTAGAATCTTCAACCACAACCACACCAAATTACTTTAAGAACTAAACACTTATCTACCTGGAGGAGATACTTTGCTTGACTCTCTCTTTTGCAAATTCAGACTTAATTTATATTTTGTAAACTTGTAAAGGAAGAAAAACGGCACAAGTCCTTCTGACAGATTTACAATTTAAGGCTACTCTTTTTACAGAAGTTGTTTTATGATCCAAGAACCCTAAGGTCTGTCCTAAGGCAAAAGATGTTTTTTCTCAACAGAAAATGAAAGAAACCCCTTCTAAATCCAATTGACCTTTTATTCATATATGTTGTCACTATCAGATTGTTTGCTCATTTAAATCAATTCACATAGGGTATTTTTCCTGTCAACACACTGAGGTCATGTTACTTTATCAAAAAACAGAAGTGGTTGTGTTTGACTGTACAGCAGTAACCTTTTATTTTTATTTGTAGTCACAGCTATAGAGTTGTTCCTGTTAAACACAAGTAACAAAACACTTATTATTACCAGAGGAAAAAGTTAATGTTAATTTTTATCACAGCTACACTGAAGAAGACAAATTTTTACTTTGGATCAATTTCTCCATCCTTTGCAAAAGAAAAAGCAACATCAATGTACCTATGAAAACACTACAGACAGAGATCAAAGGCTGCATTATACACTGCATATATCAGGCTGGACACTAAAGTATGAAGGCTTTACTTGGAACAAACCATTTCCAGCAGCCACAAAGCTCAAGCAGCCTTGAAACTGAAGCTGCATTTAAGCACTCAGAGACAAAATCCAGGCTTGCAACACATTATGAAGGCAGAATAATAACATCTATTTATGGTGACAATATCACACCAGTACTGTGATTCCAGAGACAGGTGACATGAAGTATTATCCATAATGCCAACCTTCATCCTTCCCTACATGGGATCAGTGAAGATCTCAATCAGGCAGCAGTACTGCCCTTATGCCTCTGCAAGGCCTCACTTCCAAAGGGGAAGAACAGTCCTTGCTAGAACTTTCTACTTTCCACACACAATGAAAACCCAATCCTTGTCAGAGAAGAATGATGAGACAGGCAGAAAAATAGATTCAAACACTTTTTTTGTCCTTTTCCTGTAACTCCACTGATCTAATCCAAAATATTTAGAAGCGCCATTCTGACATGTTTATGAAGACATATTTTATAATGAAAATTTTAAATATTAATGAACATATCTTACATTGTGCTTTAGATAAGAGAAAAAAACTGTTCGGAACTAATCCACGATATTTTTTCGGAAATCCCTTTATAAAGTCATAAACACACAGACAAAATTACTACACTCTTCACAGCAGAAGAAGTAGAAAGCAGTAGCAACATTACCAGGCAAAAATGGTGATTTTTTCTTAATGAACTTTTTTTCTTTTTTATCTAGTTTATCTGTACTCTCTTGCTCCTTATCTTGTTCAGCACTATTAGAAGCAGCCTGATGATTTGAGAGGCTCGGGACATCTGGGCTCTGATCCTGGGCCCCAGCAGCCTTAGCCTGGCTGCAGTCAGTAGAATGTGCAGAGACAGGAATTGATGACAATCCACTGTTCTCTAATGCTTGCTAAAAAAAGAACAAAAACAATTCCAGATTAAGAAAGAAACATTCCACAGTGATCTTCAACTTTTCTCAAACAAGTACTTAGATGATACAATGCAAATATAAGGAATTAAGTGTCTCATTCTCACAGAATTTCAGGTATATTTCCAACCTGCGAACACATTATTACACAGCATCAGTTTCTGATTGTGAAATTTTAGGTTGGATTTTCTGCACTTCACATTTGCTCACAGCTGCCTTTCAGGAAACAACAACTTTTACATTTTTTTAAAAAACAGCTATCAGGATAGTAATTATGTAACATGTTGTTATTTTTTGCAATTCCTCATCACATTCCAGACATTAGAGAACTCAGAACAGGTAACAGAGTAAACCTGCACATAGTTGCATATAACATTTGGGTCCTCCAAAACCAAATTTAAATGGTACTTAAAAGTCTAGAGATGAAAAGGTACCTTAAAGGTTAGCAGGCACTAGCACTAAAGAATATTATTCTCTGCCCTGTTCCATCCTGTTTGTATCTTTATGTGGGGCAGGCTGCAGAACAAGCAGACATAGCAATTCACCACCCTACATCTCTTCTACATCTCAGTGTCCCCTACTGCCAAAATATAATAAGTTAGGAAAAACACTGTCTGATCTTGGAAAAAAATTTCATGAACAAGCAGGAAATATTCAGATAGCCCTTATTAATTAGAACAGGGTAAAGGCCATGCATACATTCTCATTTTTTAGCCAGATAAAAATATTTTTCCCCTCATGAATGATACCAAGTTTTAAGCAAAGCATAACCTAAGGACACACCACAAGCTGCTTCTAGGCAACAGGAAAAAAAAAACCTAAAGGTATCAATAAAAATATCCATGTATAGGGGTGTGCACTTAAAGCCATATTTTTAGCCTTTCTTTTGTATTATTAGACAAAAGATATATTGGTGCATTCCATATCCGTTCAACAAATCTTAACAATTCTTTCTTGACTGGTAAATTGTTTAGAAATACATAAGGAATGCTACAATTGAAAATACTGTGAATGGATTTCATTAAAATACAAGAAAGAATGCAAAAGGAACCACTGAAATGTAAAGCTGTTCTCACAGAGAGCTCTTACCTGCAAAATATCTCTACTGATCCCCACTGCAATGTTGAGCTGTTGACCAGGTTGTGGAGGCTGGCTGTTTTCTACAGGACCTGGTTCTGATAACTCAAGGAGCTGCTGAATGACATCAGTGACAGTCTGCTGACCCTGATGAGCAGCAGCAGGAGACACCTGGTTTTCTGGCTGTTGAAGAAGTGGAGACCGAAAATGTGTGGCCTGAAATATACAGCAGTACATTTGTCAAGGAAGAACAAAAGTATGTATTGTGAACTCACCTGTCCAGCTCCCTCACCTGAAATGTCTGGTTACTGCCCACTACGAGGATGGCTACTTGTGTAAGACATAATGATTATATAGAGCCTCATTCAAAGTTGGATCACTCCACTAAAGAATTGCTTTTTTATATCCCTTTTTTTGACTTCTTCCCCAAGCTTGAAATGGTAAGCTCACAGCTTGAATTACATTTATTGTTAACTACTGAACCTTCAACCAGTTTAGAAAACACAGGGATCAGCTACAGAATTCCACATGTAAAGGTCACATCAAAAGTAATTCCCAATACAAATAAACTGACATGGCTATCTTTTTAAAGTGCACATTTATCTCAAGCAGATCCTTTGGAAAAAACCAACCTTCCATTAGCTGAGTTTTTTCTAAAGCAAATTATTTGTGTTGCTACATCAAAACCTTTCAGAACAAATGACTAACTTTTCCCCTTCAATTTGGAACCTTTGAAACCACTTAGCTTTAGAAGAATCGCTTCATATTCTAAAAATTTAAATACAAATCAGGCGCTGGCAAAATACTAAAAAAATTTGCTGGGTAAAAATCAAACTTCTCAACCCTTAATTTGAGATTGTATCTTAGACTACCTTAGTAGCAAATATGAAGGGAGAAAGTGATAAAGAGCCTTGATATTAGTTTTTAAAATCTGAAATAAGGACTCCTGTTTGCCTACATTTATAAACTTCTTCTCTTATAATAAATAGACTGCACAAGTATACCATTGCTGACATAACGGCTTTCAATAATTTGTTTTACTGCAGAAAAGAGAAATATAGATTTATACAATGGTTATTAGCCTCAGATTTGGGTATCCTAGAACACACTCATTATTTGCTTCTAATATTCACTTCTGTTCTCTAAAAATAACCACTTCCAGACGCATGTGCAACCACACACAGATAAAAAAGGCTATCTTCTTACAGATAATTTTTAGCAAAGAATAATCTTAGGCTTCATACGTGTACTATTTCTTTCTAATCTGAAACTTAGAAGATGATTTTCTTTATACTGACACTTTACACTAGACAGTTAAGATGACAGTCACTGTAGTAAAGAAAGGATGGTTACAAAGAATTATATTAAGAAACATTTGCTTAACTCAGATTATGTCTGGCGAACCTGATGTAGTATTCTTGCCTCCTCATGAGATGATATAAAACAAATCCTTATCTTGTTTCTCTTGCAGGCATGTAAGAATATCACTTGTTACTTCCCTGGTTTAACTATTAGTTCTTTTATCATTTCACCAGCGGGACATGAAAAGACTCCATCTCCTCATATTCCAATTTAGCAGAAGTGCTATAAACATTCCAATATGGGTAACACACTATATGCCGTTCTCATTGCAATAAACAGGAAGTGAAGCAAGGCAGTTTACTAAAGAGTGTAACAGCTCTTTGTAAAGACAATTTCTTTTCTAGAAGAAGAATGTAGGGAAGCTCTTATGTAGAGCAGGATGCGTACACTAAAAGTATATAAAATCCTCCCAGGCTTTAGCAAGAGAAAAATCAACTGTTAATGAAGGAACTTCCCAACATCATCTCTGATATGAAAATTACAGCATTACATGTATTTAGCCAGTGTGTTCTGTGTATTATATAGTAGTTTATATACAGTCTTGTGGAGCTAATCTTTTTTGAATAATAATGTATGCCTTTGCACGTATGTGAAGATTGTTACCATTACTGTTAAGATACATTGCTCATTATAAAAAAATTTATAGGTCTCTTTCTAGGTCTCATTTGAACACCCGATTTTAAAGATACCATGGAGAATGAAATGTTTTATTACTACCTCATAATTCCACAATTTTTCAGTTGGAATAGTGGACCTTGTGATGACCGTCAGTTTGTCTGATCAGCTGTGTAACACAGACTGTGTGACTGCCCTGAATGAATTACTCCTTCAAGTTACAGCAACTGTAAAAAATTAGGGCAGTTCTTTAAATCAAGTAGTTTATTGTGGTTAACTTTTTCTGTTGCCATCCACCTTCAACACTTGGCTCCAAAAGTAAATTATCTGCACTAAAATTCCATACTTCATATCAAAGTGTCAATTTGTCTAGCTTTGACCCTCAAACTTTTTTTTTCCTCTTCACTATTAATATGACAGATTTTTCCCTCTTCTTCAAAACAGATGAAATCACCCCTAAGTATTTCATCTGATGGGCAAGGCAGCTAGTGCACCTTGAATCTCTTCAATAATAAACACACCATAGCATATTTTAAGGATTCTGATGGCTCTGAGTCTTCCTGTATCATTGCATACACTTTACAAATGGGGAACACTATAAACAGACAACTGAAAAAAACCCTAAAAATTGCCAAAATGAAATACAGACCATATACAACCCTGGGTCCAGACAGGCTGGATCGATGGACCCAGTTATGTGAGGTTCTATGAGGCCAAGTGCCGGGTCCTGCACTTGCATCACAACAACCTCAGGCAGTGCCACAGGCTGGGGGCAGAGTGGCTGAAGAGTTGCTGGTGGATTCAGCCAGTTCTGGGAGGACGAAGCAATGGGATCCATTGCTTCCAACTCATACCTCTCACTAGGAAAAATCTGGCACTCTTCACATTATCATAGAATATTCTGAGTTGGAAGGGATCCACAAGGATCATTGAGTCCAACTCCTGGCCCTGCAGGAGACCATCCACAAAAGGCACACCATGTGCCTGAGAGCATTGTCCAAATGGCTCTTGAACTCTGTCAGGCTGGTGCTGTGATCGTTTCCCTGGGAAGCTGTTCCAGTGTTCAACCACCCTCTGGGTGAAGAACCTTTTCCTAATATCCAACCTAAACCTACCCTGACAAAACTTCAGGCCATTCCCTCAGTGTCTGTCCCTCCTCTTCCTCTCATGAGGAAGTTGTAGACTGCAATGAGGTCTGTCCTCAGTCTCCTCCAGGCTAAACAGACCATGCAAAATCATGAGCATGTAAACACATCAGGCAATATAATCCATTCACAACCTGTTCCACCTCTAAATACCAGTTGTATTCACCAACAAACATCCCTTCATATATTAGCTGACTCAACTTATCAGAAAGTATCACAGCATATCCTTTTTCACCAGTTAAATGAAAATTTTAAAAATTATGTAAAGTTCTCCCAATTATAGTCTTGACACAAAAATATGACAAAAACTTCACACTTACATTCTTCCATTTGTTATCAACAGGTTGCAAAAGATTAGCAGGGGATGTTGTTAAAGGCTGGGTGACAGAGTCCTACAAAGAAATCAAAGTGTTTTAAACCTTTGTAAAAAAGAAGAAAAACATGGCTGATATAATGCAAAAAAGTAGCACAGAAAAATGAGACTGTGCAAGAAAAACTAAAGTACATAAAATCACCAATACTGCTCATAGTTTATATACATAAAATAAACACAAGTTAGAGAAACCCATACCTTAGCTATAAGTACTGATGCAGCAGAAGACAGCAAAGTAACAGCCTTACAGTAGCCATAATTTACAAGATGTACTCATGTATCACACAAGAGGCATAGTTTGGTAGTACAGCACTTCAGGAAACTTCAGCTCTTGGAATGAGTACTTAATAAGGACATAATCATTGCTTATCCCCAGGTATGTAACAAGGGAAGACAGAGACTGAATGCTAACTTCAGAATAGAATTGTTATACTGGAGATTTGTTGTTAAAGCAGCTCTGCAAGTTTTGAGCAGAATGAAGGCAAGTTCTACTCTAAGAATGCTAGTGCTAACCTAATAATGTACTAAGTTTCCAAAGGAACAAAAAAATAGAAATAATTAAATATATGCAGGTTCAGATAAAAAATTACAAATAAAAGGCATAATACGCTCTAATATGCAACTGGCGTAATTTTTTTATCTCTGATCCTCCTTGCTAAACTTCTTGACATCTATTTCTAGAAAGAATCTTTTTCTCCCTTCTCCCTCTTTGCTTATACTATTGTATGGCATCATTTGCTATTCCCCTCTTGCATGCAAGCAGCAAAGTATTCATACAGCCAAGATAGTAACTATAAGTGCTGTAATATCAATATGCTAAGCAAATCCAAAATATTTAAGCAAACAAAATAATAAAAAAAACCAGATCTGAGCTGGCCAGGGAAAACAAACATGAGGCACTATGAAGGAATACTTTTCCATCCTGCTTTTAAGACCAGTCTTGATAATGTAGAAATGAAAAAAAAGACACAGAAAATATATGTACTTGCAAACAAATAAGACACATTAGTCTTTCTTTTCATGAATTAACATGGAAAAAAAAGTGCATCTGCCTCATAAAAAAACTTTAGAAAACCTAAAAAAAAAAAGCTTTTCCAAACAACATTACTAGACAGTTTAAGACAACATCAAAAGACACAGCTGTAAAATGAAGTTCAGACTTCAAATTTTAACCCTCCTCTTTCAAAGTCTGGTATTACTTGTCACCAATCGAACATTAAAGCATGAGTTGGAGATTAAGAAAAATAGAGTGGAATAAAGGTAGAAAAAGTAGTTCTAATCAAAGAGAAAAATGAAGAGTACAATGATAAATTAAATATGCACTGGTGCAAAAAATACAGTAGTGCTATGAAACCAGAGACATTTTCTGAATTTTATCTCTCTTTTGTATCTTGGTAAAGAAGAAAAAAACATTACATTCACATCCACTGTTTCCAATAAAGCTATGTTTTTTCCTTCATAATCTGCCAAATAAGAAGCTAACATTTAAAACACTTTATCAGATATAGAAAGAAGAATCCACTATGTGTTCATATGGACTAGAATTATATAAACAATTCGTGAAAATTAGTTGATACTAATACATTATTCATTAGTTCTAAAACTTCCCCATAATTTTTATTTCATCAGAGAAGGCTAACATAATCTGTAAGAACAAGAATTATACTTTACTTAGTTGTAGAACTAAACTGCTATATTTTCAATTAAACCCTCAGATTGTAAATACTTTTTTGCATATACTTGGCCAATTTACATTCTCCCAGCATTTAATCCTGCAAATTAATACCAAAAATCACACAAAACTGGAAAAAGCTACAGTTACAGGTCTAGAAGTTTTACCCTATCTGAAGAATTACTGGAATTAAGATATAGACCTAATCAAACTGTCAAAGGCATTTCCACAATATACCAAGCAAAGCTTACCACTGTAACATGAGATACATCTGTTGAAGCACTTGCAGAATTCTGTGGACCACCCATGTGCATCTTGCTGATATGTGTATTTAGACTACCCAAGCTTTTGAAGACACAGCTACATTCTGTACAGTTGTATGTAGGGCCATTCTTCACCTTAAAAAAAGAAATTAAGTAAATTTTCCCTACATCTACCAAATATATGTTTTTCATTGTTTTTCTACATAACAAGTATACTACGGGATTATGAGAGCTAAAGACAGTTTATTTTTTCAAGTTACAAATATGCAGTTATGAAATCAGGCTGGTACCTCTTGGATATAAGTCAACTACAATCTACGTGCATGACCGTAAATGCCTATTACCCCTTCCAAATGTTGTGAAGCACCAGAGAGCAAAACAAATGTCCTCTGGTAAACAAGGCCTCAGACTTTTCTCTCTTTACCATCTCCTACCATTTCAAGCTTACAAGCAAAACTGAAATGCAACTTTATCAATTAAGATGTGCCTGAAATGAAACATCAGGCATAATATGAATGGAAGTTTGGAAGTATGAGATAAAAAAATGCAGACAAAATCAACACCGTGAAGGGCAGGGAAGTTTAATGTCTAGTTTGAACTGAATTTGAACACACAGAATGAGAAAGTGATCAGCAGCCACTTGTTTGAGACTTTCAGAACAATGGGTTAAGGTAATTAAAGAAGCTAAATTTGCAGATTCCAACCATCCTCACTGTCCCTCCTCAGTTCCCCACACAGCAGTAACATCCAGTGTAGTACTTGCAATATGCAGGGAGCAACAAAGTATTCAAAAGAAAAGACACTACAGTACTTGCAGCATAGCACTGGTGTTCTGTATTTTGTGACATTAAACTGCCAACAAGACTTTTAAACAGTGGTATTAAGTAATAAAATATGCTACAAGTAAACAGTGTTTATGAAGTCAGAATCAACCTGTAATTCATTATCAGCTGCAATGTTACATAGTAACTGTCTTTGGAAAAAACACACAATTCACAGAGTTCCATGCAGGCTTAAAGAAAACACAGCAACCGCAAGAAAGCAAAAAAAAAAATCAACCAATTATCCAAAGCACTACCTCAAATACGGGCTCAGGACTGCAAAACACAGCATAGGATGGGATCAAGAGGTAGCATTTATTTAAAGTACCTTATCCCATAGCTTGTTTCTTTCTTACAGAAAAAGAGAGTAATAGAGAAAAAAGCGAAAAGTATCTTTTACTTCATCCCGAACTAATATTGAAAAAAGTAAATTTAAATTATGAAATCAATGTTGGTGCATTTTTTAATGCAGCAAAAGCTATCACATATAGACAGCTGTTAACTGTGAGGACAACTAGCCACACAAAGTAAAAGAATCACAGAATCCATTAGGTTTGACAACACCTCTGAGGTCCTCAAGTCCAACCTATGACCCAACACCACCATGTCAATTAGACCATGGCACTTTGTGCCACATCCAATCTTTCCTTAAACATCTCCAGGGACAGTGACTCCACCACCTCCCTGGGCAGCCCATCCCAATATCTAATCACCCTTTTGTGAAGAAATTCCTCCTGATGTCCAACCTAAACCTCCCCGGCGCAGCTTAAGACTGTGTCCTCTTATCCTGTCGCTGGTTGCCTGGGAAAAGAGATCGACCCCCACCTGGCTACAGCCTCCTTTCGGTGGTTGTAGAGAATGATAAGGTCTGCCCTGAGCCTTCCTCTTCTCCAGGCTAAACAACCCCAGCCCCTTCGGCCACTCCTCACAGAACTTGTGCTCCAGGTGCTTCACCAGCTTCACTGCCCTCTTCTGGACCCACTCCAGGACCTCAACATCCTTCCTGAACTAAGCAGCCCAAACTGGACACAGTACTCAAAGTTGTATGATTTAATATAATTAAGTGTATTACAAACCATTAAGACATATCCATATACTAAGGCATATTCTAAAAGTGAGAAACTAAAAGGATCCTTAGCAATATCTACCATTGTAACACAAAAATGGAAAACAAGAATGCAAATCTCAAGAGTTAGGGAAGGAGTGAGAACAAAGATGATATTCTGCACACAGGGAAAAAAAGAAGTAAAAAGTGCTACTACTATCACTTCCTAAGTTCCAAAACAAAACAAGGTTTCTTTCTATGGGTACTTCCAACCACAAATCACTAAAGCCTGCAAGGAAATTACCGAACAAATTTACATAGCTCATGTTGCTCAGAAGACTGTATTACTTTATCACAGCAGTACCTTTTGAAACCTAAAAACTGTCTGTCAAAAAGAGGAAAAAAAACAGACATAAAGAGGTCTGAAACATTTTTTTTTAATCTTACTCTGGAATTTTCTCCTACCTGTAACCAAAAAACCTCTGAAAAACGCTGCAAGACATATACTTCAAAGACAAACAGCAAGTATGTTCTACAGGGGAATTAGTGGGTTACTGTTTGGCCTTGAAACTTTTCAACATTTTCTGCTTTGCTGCTTTTGGCTTACTTTCATCTGATTGTAGCCCTTGTTCACCCAGGACTGACATAGGCACATTTTTGTACACCTAAACCCACTACTTATTAATCTATCCGTGCGCTGAAAAGACAATGATAAATGAAGGTTCTGTTACTTTTCCTAAGTATACATTTATTCAGATCAAGCTAAGGAAAGCTCACAGGTGAAAACAGCAAACCAGAATCTATACTACAGCAATTAATCCATACTGGCTGGCTGTAGCACATAGGAATAGCAAAGCTAAGTCAGGATGACTGTTAGCAGCCAGGACTGGATGAACAATAATACTTGCATTTACCTCAGAGTGAACTCGCTGTATGTGTGACTGCAGGTTGCCTTTCTGGGAAAAGGCGGCAGGACAGAAGGCACAGGCGTGGGGCTTCTCCCCCGTGTGCTTGATCATGTGGGTCTGCAGAGCCCCCTTCTGGTTAAAGGCCTTCCCACACTCACTGCACTTGAAAGGTCTTTCACCTGCAAGGGAACAACAGCACGAGGAGGAAGAGGAGGAAGGGTAAGTAGCCTTAAGTAAATGTCAACAGTTTCCTGTCTCTAAATGAAAAATTGCATCAGTTAAAATAAAATACACACGTTATTATGTATGTTATTAGGAGGTTTTGACAATGAAATTGTTTACCTTGACCACCAACCTCAGCACCTACTCTGATGAAAAGGTAGCCTTGGGAAAAAAGTTTTACGACTTAGCTGATTTACGACTTGGTTGAAATGGGTAAAGCAAATGAAACCTACATGAAGCAATTATTTAAAACAGCTTCCCTCAACTTGTGCTTTGGAAGACCTCAGAAGCTGCTATGCAGTATCATTGGAGGAAAAAAAAACCCAAAGGAGTAAAGATAAATGAAACCCACATACATTTTACACCAAATCCTATAAACTGCATATACCTGCACAGAAACAAACAGGCACAGAGGGTAAATGGACAGTAACAAAAACTGTCAAAAATTTAACCATTTATCTAATTTAAAATCAAAAAGTCTTACAGCAACACTGCAAAAGATGGTGTCCAGTTCCTGTTCCCCAACAAATATTAACAGGCATTCAATCTTTGCAACCACCTACTCAAAATAGGCAATGAAATATTGTTTTGGACAGTTCTGCTCAGAAAATAATTTTAAAAAGTTAAATGCTCATATTGAACATTTAAAGAAAAACTAGGCAATATTGTTATAGAAATGCTCTGCCTCGATTTCCCAATTTTGGTGCCCTCAGTGCTGTGCATATTTACAGTTTTTTGTATGTTAGCAGATAAGCATGAAAAACTCCACAGAAATTTTAACTTACAGAACATAAGAGGACTGCATAAACAAATGATTACAAAGCTACCCATTAAAAATACTAAGAATAAACTTCAGTTTGTTACAACCATGGGTCCTAATTAACTCCTGGAAACCTCCACTGTGAACTTAGTCGCACTCCTTTTTTTTTTTAGTGAAATAGTTCAGCTGGGGTAACTCTAGGACCTTGAAAATACTTAACACTTTGCCTTTGCGTATTTCTGTAGCCAAGATCAGTATAAGCATGCAGTAAGTTATGTCTGCTACACCAGTAAGTACTACCATGTGCACACTAAATCAGTTTTAATAAATATTTTTAAATAATTTCTAATTTTATAGCTGTAATTACATCTACTTTAAACTTACTAATTCTTAATTAAATTCACATTGTCTGAAATAAAAGCAGTTCTTTTTCTAGAATAGATTACAAGCATATAACTCACTGAAGGAATGTGTATCTTCTGTTCTGCTGCTTATGGATTTTGAAGATGTTTTAAGGACTGCAGGTTTTAACTGTATGTTTTTAAATAGAGATTAAAACAAAGAACACTGGAAATACAGAATTCCTATTGGGCTTTCATAGGTAAAAAGCTTAGGTTCCAGTAAGACCTTCTGGTGGACACACAGAAGTACTGCTTCAGGTTAAGTCTGCCTCCATAAGTAGATCTCATTATAAAAACTAAACCTTAATTCTTTTGTGGAAATGTGAAATTTCTGTATTTCTCTATAACTTAATAAAACACAGAGTTCAGAGAGGGAATGAGGGTTTCATTACTTAGTTATTAATACGAGAATTGCAGTCCCTGAGACTTGATGTTTTTTCCCAGAAGGGTGTAAGTGCTTGAAATGACTAGTTATGAACAAAAAATGAATTGCAATTAAGAGGCTAATGTAATGCTGCACATTGTGCATAGACCTGCTATTTTAACAATTAAAGACTTGGGCATCCTAAATTCTTTAAAGCAGAGTCGTTCTTTTCTACATATTTACAGTACCTCAAGCAGCTGAATGCCAGACAGATTGTCTACAGATTTAGAGTACTAACATACTTCACAAATTGAATTGAGTATTTGCAAGTTACTTGGAACTTAAAATGGCCTCCTGTCATGTGCAGATTGGGACTGCATTTTCTGTCTCTGGTTTCCCAACAGGCAAATATCTTTTTAGTATTCAAAAGAACTATAAATGCCCTTGAACTCTGGAAGCTCTAAAAAAGCTTCCTCAGCCAACTATAATCTTGTTTCTTTAATTCTAATAGAAGCTGATGTATTAAATAGAGTCAAGAATCTAAAACACTGTAGTTAATTTTCACTGACTTTTTTTTGGGTATTACTTTTGAGCAATTGTTTTAAAGCAGGTACTAGGGTGACCTCTTGTGTTACTTTTCTATAACTAGATCTGTAAAACTTCAAAAGATTCTTAAGAAAGTGTCACACAATGATTTCTTTTTCTCTCTTAGTAAATAAGGCTGTTCTTGTAGATGGCAACTCATATCACTGTCTGAACAGTGATGCTACACTAATTAGTATTACAAACATTGCACACTTACATAAATGACTACTTAAATTAGCTAAAAACTAGACAAATAGGAACTTATTCAACGTATGAAAAACATACACATATTGCACATCACTGGAACATCTTCAATAGGGCTTTGTTTAAAGCCAAACTCTTGCTGAAAAAAGGTACACCTGGTTAAAACATAATAACTATTGTCTTACAATCATCTGTATACTTAAAAAAATCTGTATTACTTTATGCTTGGCATTTTTCAATTATTTCAATTGCTTAAGGGTTAAACATGCACATATTTATGACATAAATTTAGAAAAAAATATTTCCTATTTAAATTCCTATGCAAATTTGAACAGTCACCTGTACTTCTTCAATTACTAAAATTACAAACTAGGTTTATCACCTCTGAAGATCACTTTGTAGGTTTAAATAAATCAATTTAAACAAATGCAACACTTTATTAGTATTACTAATTCTCATGTACTTTCGATCTTTTTGCAATTGTAAGTTTTAGAACCTGCTCTCCAGAGTATGTAAGATCTAATTTAAAGCAGATGACTGGCCCTTATCTAAGGATTCTCATTTTAGGGCCCACTTAAACTCTAAGTACCAAAACTGAAATTTGGTAACAAATGAAATCTACAGAGTATTTTAAAGTTTCTAATTGTTTCTAATTATATAAATCTGGAACTTTTAAAAGCATATAAATTTCCTAAGTGAAGGAATTACATAAAGTTTATTTTAAACCAACAGATAACTGCATCTAATGAGCCAAATGTATTCATATTTGAAGTCCCAACAGGGATAATGAATATATGGCATTTCAGAGGTTAACTGATTTTTGTAAAACAAAAACAAATTAAAATAAGTACTTGCACAGCCTTACCTGTGTGTATTCTAATATGTCGTGTTAACTGACTCGGTTTCTGGAACGTTTTCCCACAGTGAGGACAGGAATAGGTAAATCCACTTCTGTCAATATTCCTGTTGTAAGATCTGGTATTTGATACCCTGTGATTAAAAAAAAAAATTAATATGGAACTTTATTTTAAAGAAGCTTATTTTACCCCATCATTTTTAACACAGAGTAAACTTGATGGCAACATAGTATCAGCTGCAACAGTGAAAAACCAAACTCTATAATGATACTGAAAGAACAACACAAACACCTCTTTTCTCAGTGCACCAAGCATTTCATTTACCTCTGTAATAAAAATTCAATACATCTTAGAGGCTCTCTACAGACATTTTCAGGGTAAATTCTGCCAGAAATACACAGTAACTTCACAAATATTTTGGTGGGAACTTTCAACTCTGTGCAACTCTACTTCTGCCCAAACACAGCAAGTCCTTCATTCTTAACTAGAATATGCAAATCTCATAAATGGGAGTACAAAAACACTTACTGAAGTCTACTAAGAGCACGTTAAGAATTTAACAACCCAAATATTCACCGCTGGCCCTCAAATACAAATCATCCTCTTCACAGAACCATAAAAACAGAGGATATAAACTCCCAAAATTCATTACTTGACAAATCAAACTAACTAGTTTATTCATCCTAACATCTCTACACAGGAGTTGTCTACAACAATGGTTTTCATTTATATAACCCAATACGAATCTAATTTGATACTTCAAAGCCTCAAATTTCTGTTTGCAGATGAAAATAACACCTGTTTAAACCTCCTGCAACACAATTACTAAGATCTTAGAATCTGTATTACCTTCTAATAAAAAGAATTGGAAATAGACAGTATTTCTTGTTTTTAAATACGCAATTTTTCCCAACAGTTTTTTATAGAAACAGTAAAAATTAAAAAAGAGATCACCTGTCAAAACTTTAAGCTTTCTTAATATATAAAGGAAACCAAGAGAAGTTTTTCTTCCTTCTAACCTAAAGTAATTCTTACCTTGTTAAAACTAAAGCTAAACTAGAGAGTTGAAAGAAAGGACAGAACAAATATTCACCCAAAATAAGAACAGCATTTATCAGGCCTCTTTTTTTCCATGCATTTTGTGCATTTTCAGATTTACAAGAAACTCATGGGAGGTTGCCATGAGGACCTCTCGGGAAAGGTGATTAAACTGCAATGAACAACTTATGCTTTTGCAGAAAGCAAGCATGAGAACTTTTGTCAATATAAAAAATGCTATGTAAAATTAATACACACTTGCTTCAATGTGCTGCTATTAGCCTTTAAAATCCCAAACACTTCAAAAACCACTTAGCATCAGAAAAACTTAACCCATGTTTACAAATAGCTAGCAGATGAACTAGGCTTAGCATGAGTGCCTAAATACAAAAACAGGAAAAAAAAGGCCTCCAAAAATAACCACCCACTTTAGCAAGGTTTTAAAAAGCAAGTGTCATTTTAGAACAGCATACCAAAGAAAAGAAATGATCTGCATAAATCATGGTACTTTGCTGACTGGAAATACTACTTCTGCTTTTCCCAGCTATCACCATAAAAGTAACATCTGCTCATTTTGTTACAATCCCATGATTGTCACCTTATTTTATAGTGAGTTTTCATATGCTCCTTTAGCTGTGAGGAAGTTTCAAATTCTTTTTTGCAAGACTTGCAGCTGTGGATCCTACTGCCTGCCAATTCTTGACGATGTTCTTCCATGTGTATGGACAGCTGACTCTGTAAAGTGAATTCATCTCCACACTCTGAACAGATAAGATTCTGAAAGAGATAATAGAGACTGATTATTCGAAACAGCGGTACACAAGCACAAGCTTTGCTCAAGTAGATTAACTTATCCTTCTATGGACATTGGCAGCTGGAAGCAACCAGCAAAAAAAGGATACAAGGATCAAAAGTTTATGAGCCCTGTAATAAAAATCATGCACAATAATCACTGCAAAATTAGATTAGTATTTGTATTTTAAGAAACTCCCCTAAAACTGAATTCTGAAAAAGTTCATATGGCAGCAAAAATGAGCAGTTCAGTACCATCATCACCACTCCCTATTTCCTTGGTGGGCTGGTTCAAGACACAGACTGAAGCTCACCTCAGTGCCATTACATTATGGTCTACAGAAACATCTGTAACAACTACTACTTTCTGACCAAAAGCATCTTAACTGTAGATTCAGGGATTTCACACTTTTACTGGTTAAAATTATATTGACTGTCACTTTTAAACAGCAATCCTGCCACAACTGGCAATGACTTTTCTTAAGCTAACTCGACAGAAATAGAGAGGGACACGTTTCTAAGAGATACCTCTTCAACCTCATAATCTTATTGCAGTGTTAAACATACAATTTTTCAGTTATATTAGTATTCCATGTCATCTAGAATGGAAATTATACTTCTAGTGTTTAATGCAAACATGTTGCCATTTCTCTGAAATTCAGAGTAAAAATCAAAGTCAAATATTGTTTCAGTGAAAACTAAAAGCTGCATTTTGTTTGCTTTTTTTTCTTTTTGAAATCATTAATTTTATTTTAGAAAACCTAAGCTGAGAATTAATCTTAAATGTCTAAAAATATCCATCTCTGTTAAATGTTCTTCACTGGTGTGCGCAAATAACTTCAGACAGTTTTTTTATCAGCTCATTTTTCAGTAATTGTCATTATCACTGCAAATTGAAATGTTTTTATCCTCCCCCTTTTTTCCTCTCCCTTAACGATCAACACGAAAAATAAAAACAAACAGAAACAACAGTGTTCATTTCAACAAGGATATTGACAAGAATGTTTTAATCAAGAGGAACACAGGTTTGCAATATTATTTTTAGACTGTTCTGACAATAAATTTGTTCTTTAAGTCTGAAAAACCAAAAATTCTGCAGTATCATCAGGTATTTCCACACAAAAGCTCAAAAAGCTGAAGTCCTTTAATGAAATTAATTACCAACTCAGAAATTACTTGTTTAATCTAACCTAGATGTCATTACTGGACTCAAGTTACAGGGTGGGATGATAAATAACGAATACCTTTTTTTTCTAGGACATACATTCAAATTTGAATGTATCATGTATATGAATATATCTGAATGTATATGAATACTTCTTATGGGCATCTATTGTTCTTACACAACAAATTTAGTTTATGATGATCCTTTCTAAAAGTGGGGGAAAATTTTGTGAAGGAAAGCTTACAATTGCTATGCCAAGCTCATGAACCTCAAAACTGAGAGATTTTTAACAGCTTCTCAGCATTTTTCAGACACATACATGTATCATGTTAAGTTGCTAATATACATATCCCTATTAAGCAACTTCCACAAAAAAATAGCCTAAGATGAAGTATTTGAGACAATTAAAGTCTTCATGATTCTATTTAGTACTGTGGAATTTGCTGTGGGAAAGCAAGATCATGGTAAAGCAGAAAAACTACAAAAAACCAGCAATATATCATGCCAAACAGACTCTGCTATAGGCACACCAGATTTACTTTATTGCTCCTCAAGCAAACAAAAAACTTCACCACCACACACAGAACAAGTAACTGAACACTGTAACAGCCTCACTACGGTGAGTGACCTCACTACCACATTCTAACGCTGAACAAAAGGGGTTGATCAGATGCAAAAGTCCCAAACTCAGAAAAATTTTTGTAAAGCTCTGCTCATTGGATTCTGCCTATATTGGCTCTCCCTATCTTACCACATGCCATATCTGAAGAACACTTCAGAACTCATGATCTTCACCTGTTTAGTATCTATGACTCTATGACTCAACATTTGTAAAGAATTTTCATCTGCACTTCTGAAAATATCATTGCTCACGACCTATTGGACAGGACAAATCAATACAGTGAATATTTCTAAAAAAACCAAACAAAACCCCAATATCACAAACTAAAACAAACTAAAACATAAAACATAAAACTAAACATACTAAACTAAACATAAAAAACCAAACCAAGAGGATCTTACAATGAAGGAATTTTCACTTTATATCCACCAAATATCAGTTTTAACTTTTTCAACATATTAACGTTTTCCTAAAGCCCAACACCCCCTCATGTTCATGGAAAAAGAAGACATAATAGCAGTTCTAATGCAAAAAGTAATTTTTTTCAGTTTTTTATTTAGCATTTATGTCTTGCCAGGGCAAAACATAGTAGTGAAAACCACTGTACATTTACACTGAGGAAATGGAAAAAATCAAGACTCCTCTAGAAGATGGGGCATATTTGTTCTGTGTGACTTCTAAAGAAAAAGCTGCCCCATATTAGTGAGGAATTTCAAACATGAAGTTTTACCTTCACACCAGTTTATCACACACAAATCACCAAAGAATGTGAGGAGAAAACAGTCTCTTGCAAGTTCAATATCAATAGCCCATAAAATTCCACAGAACCTCTCCCAGGAGCAATCGATCACAAAAATCAAAGTTTCACAGACAGACCCACTCTCCCAAATCTCACTGGAGCATTCAAAAAGTTAATCCCTATAATTTCTTGTTCTTGCCCATATGCATTCATCTTTAGTTAAAGCTGCCTGAAGCAGCACAAAACTAGGATAAAGATCCCCAAATTTCAGCTTGTGAGGCATGTGCCCTAATGTATTCCCCCCATATGCACCTTTGCTCTGATGTCAGATTTTTAAGCCCTCTAACAGCAAAAGGAAGAAGAGCAAACAGCAGGGAGAATGTACTCCACCGATAATTTACCCTGCACATTGCGGAAAACTCCTCAACCAATACCCTCTGCTTCAAGTTCAAATTCCAGCTCTCCTACAGGTCCTGTGCATAACTACTGTGAAAGTTATTCCTACAGTTTTCTATGAATTAATTGTTAAACCAATCTCTGTTTTATCACAAAACTACTCGGCATTTTAAGAAACACATTCATTAGCAATTGAAACATGTTAATATTTTGATAAATTTAATTTTCAAGCTGCAGATTGAATTTCAAATTTGAAGGCATCACACAGCCTATTCTTCTGACATCTGCACCAAAACAACAAAATCAGAGCTGCTGAAATGCACGAAAAATCACTCAGTGGTAGAAACAAATACCAAAAACCACCCTCAGGTGTCTTTATTGACACTTAGTTCCCTTATTCTGATGTTTTTAGCAATTAATAAAGTTTCCTTTGTAATGCCATTAAGTTGTTTATCATTATATATCATATATATATATATAATTAATATGCAACAAAGTTGTACTCAAGTCCACTTAGCTTGGCTGCCTACTTGACTGTGTACATGACAAAACGCAAATTAAAATATGATTAAAGAAGGAATACAATCTCTACAGATGGCATGCCCTGCATCTAGTTTAGGGAAGAGGGCAAACAGGACTATAATCCCAAATTTACAGGGCAAAACTGCTATAAGTCGGCAATTGGCATGGAGAAACACACCACTGTTACATTTATGATTTGACAGTAAAAGTGCATTCAAGATTCAGCTCCAATTCTCCAACACAAAGTGCAATTTTTAAAAAGCCTTAACAGGAAGAAGAGGGAATTACACGATTGAAAACTTGGTATTTCGGGCTGTGCAATCAACTCTGGCAATTGTAGTAATGCAGCAATGACTATGAAGTGTGCAAAATACACCACTATGTATTAACTGTTCGCTAAGAATTTAACCACCACTCTATCAAAATGGAAAATGAAATTGTGAGAGGGGAAGGAACAAGAAGTACTCTCAAGCAAAACAACCACTCAAAAACGGAGGTGGGAGCTGTAGATAAGGGAACAGCTTCGTCTATTTCTAAGGATGGTGAGAGTGCCTCACCATGACATCTGCCACCAAACATGATCACACATTATTTATTATGTATGGGCTTAACAATGTAGATTAAGTCACGGAAGTATCTTCAAAATAGAAGTGCATATAAATAACCAGTCAATTAACATTTACATAAATGTAGTATGATATGGTATCTATCAAACATGCACAGATCCTCTTTGTTAATAAAGACACAATGGGAACATTTACTTACATTCAGGATATTCATTTCCATAACTAACATTTAAACAGACTCCCCACTTATATATTTCTTCTGAACAAAACAATTTATTCAATCCTCCAATCTAAAGCATACAGGTAAGGGATTAAATACAACTACTATAACACGTATTTTTAAAAATAAGTTATAAAGTTTAATGAATTACCTCCTCTTTCTCATGTAGCATTATATGTGCTTTCAGACTGGCCACTCTGGAGAATTTCTTGTTGCACACAGGACACGTAGGATCCTCGCCATTGTGAGTGCATTTGTGCAGTGTCAAGTTGAATTCAACATTAAATGACATTGGACACTGGTCACACCGGTGAGGCTGTTTGTTAAAATCACAAAAATAAAGACAAAATTCAGCCTTCCCATAAGCTACATATACCCTCAGTGACACATTTAACCATACAAATCAAAATGCTAAACATTAAAAAAACGATCAATTCAAGTACCTTCACAGGATAATCATGCTTAATAATACCAGTATTATTTTGTCTTCTTTGCATCTCACTATGGAAAATACAAACACAGCATTACAAGAGCACAAAGGGAAAGAAAGCAGGGGAATGCAGGAAACCAGAGCCTTAAAACTGAGACTGTCTGAGGAGAGTCAAGTTGGTAGGAGAGAGGAATAAGCAAGAGACAGAAATCCATTTTCCTACTTTAACTGTGATCATGATTCACCCAGAGGTGGTTGGGCAACGGAACAGCTCCCCAAGAAGTGGTCACAGCACCAGGCCTGACAGAGTTCAAGGAGCATTTGGACAATGCTCTCAGGCACATGGCATGATCTTGGGGTGTCCTGCACAGGGCCAGGAGTTGGACTCGGTAATCCTTTTTGGTCCTTTAAACTCAGCATATTGTGATTCCATTAAATCTCCTTACGTAAAATTAATAATCAAAATAGCAAAACACTTAGTATATATACTAGGACTGACTGCTCTTCACTTGGTATCTGCACAGTTTTCATTCTTTAAGAGAACTTCCACTTCCAGATGAAAAGGGTCTTACATAAGTATGCATAGCATGGATTTAATTTTATCAACTTTACAACACTGAAACTTGTGTAAGTCATTCTTTGTATATATGAATTATCTCCACTATATCTTTTGTAAAAAATTAATCTGTATTATGGCTACCTCAAAAAGTAATAAAATTATTTTCCTATCACAAGTAAGTAGTTTTAGCTTTGTGAAATAGAAAGCAAGAGAAATAAACTAAATGCTTCATATTACATATAAAACTTGTAGCAAAAGCTTAATTTAAAAACCCAGTCCAATCTTAATCACATATCTGTATTCTTCTCATTCTCACTTCTCAGCTGAAGTGATTAATCTATGGATTAATACATACATACTAAATTAGTTTACTAGTAGGGTCCTGTTAATAAATATAAGCATTATTTTCTTTTTATTGCTAACGTGTAGAATCACTTCGCAAGCTCTATTGAAAAAAACTCATACATTTTCTCATCTACCTGAGTATTTTATATATCAAAGAAAATGGCTAAAATTAAAAATTACTGATCTGGAAACAACAATCCAATTAAAGGGCATCAAAGTAAGGTCCTATCTCGAAGGAAACATGAGAAAACATGAAAGAGAAACATCACAAAACTCCGAGCTCCCCAAGCGGTAATTTTTAGTGGTGACTGAAAAGAAACAGAGAAGAAGTCTTCTGTTAGCTTCCCTTGGCAGTATATGAAAATATCAATATACACTGATTATATCTAATATAATTCATACCTTGTCATTTTGCTCATGATCCCTCATATGGCGCTGGAACTGTGTCTCTCTTGGAAAAGACAGCAAACAAATCTCACACTTATGGAAGTTGGGTACTTGGTAGGGAAAATTACCGTTCTCTGTATTTGGTGTCAGCACATCATCTACAAAACATGCAACAGAACATTTGTATGAAGTTATATTTTATCTACTTATAATTTATTGTAAAAACCAGAATAATTTGAAGCAGAAACTATTCCAACTCCTCTAAAATTTGACTTATCCAACATTGTAACTTCAAGGGATCTTGATAATCTCAGGCATAAACTTTATGGCTTCCATTCACACAAGATCAACTGAATACATCCATACCTCAAACTGCCAGTCACTAAAGACATAAATAATCACCTTTTCCCAGTAATTGGAAATAAATTCTTTTTGTGTTTCATAAACACCCATCAAGTTTGCAACAAAATGAAATGCTGCAAAAACCACTAGGTATGAGTAAAATACTGCCAGGGGTTCCTTTTAAAAATATTACATCACATTTCTAAAATAGTTTTTTAAAATTACATAGTCAGCAGTTCTGACTACACAGGTTTTCTGTTCTCCCTCCTTTCTCTTTCTCTCTCTCTCTCTCTTTCCTTAAGAAAAATTTAGACATCTTTTCTTTCCTCTACTTCTGGCATTATAAAACCTTTATTAAAACCTATTTTAAAACCTTTAGAGTTGTAAAACCAACACCAGTGTTTCAAACAGTTGAGAGAGATGCAATAAACTGCAAGTCTAATTGTGTACACATTAATTCAATAGAAGGAGAAGTATTTTTCTTTAAACAGATCCAGTCTAATCCCATACAGTTTTCTTTTGAACTGCTACAGTCATACAACTTTTGATATACAAGTTGCAAGGTTCTATACCCTCCTGCTCAAATGAGTGAAGTCAATCATATAAATACTTCATGATATAAGGAAAATATTAATTCAAGGAAGTTAAACTTTTTACATTTGAGGAGATACTGCATTACTAAGGAAGTTATCTTTATTCAAGAAAAACTTTCAAGAAAAGCAACTGGCAAGAGGGATTGGCTTGTGCTGCAGGTTAGGGTCACTAATGAGAAAAAATCCATACAATTCAGTTTCAAACATTGCCACAACTAAACTGCATCAACAACAAAACACAAAAAGAAGGGAACATCGATTTTATTATCTAGACATGCAAGGTCTGATGTTTCTCTTTAACTCAGTACTTTTCCCCTTATATGTAAGAACTAGGCATAGGAAGTAACAACACAACTAGAAGTTTACAGCATCCTGTTTACATTTCCTCAGAGGAAATTGAAGATTACAATTCATATAGTATTTCTACTCTACTGCACCCACTTCAAAGTCCTCTCTCATTCACCACACCATTTACAAGGAAGAAAAAAAATCAGTACCTTATGTCCTGATAATTTTATTTTTCCTGCTAAAATTCTCATAAACAAACTTTAAAAGCTTGAAGTTGAGGAAGCTGTAGGAAACATTTCAGCACAATATATGACGGGAAGAAAAATCACAACTAAATCACAACTAAAAACAATGTCCTAGGGACTTTCAGTTCCCATTTCTGGACTAAGTCACCCAATTAAATTTTGCTTTGCGAAGTTTAGTTATCAAGTATTTCCCTGTAACAGAATGACGCAAATATCACTAATCTTTATCTTATGTAAACTTATACTTATTGCATCCTTTAATAGACTGCAAATTCATAGTATGCAGACACTATCAATAACAACCCTGAAACGGTCACATTTCTTCAAAAGCTGAAAACCACAGCTTTAATTACAAGACACAATCCTTTAGGCATCCTTGTGATAAATATGCCTGAGTAGAATAAAGGACGCAAAATCAGTTTCTGTAAATAATGGCATCACAAGAGAAGTAAAAGAAAAATCTACTCCAATACTTGGGCTATAGGAAAACATAATGCACAAGGCTTTCCTTTCCCCTGGAAAAAGGAGTAACTGTTCAACCCCATGAAGGCCTGACCTCTCACTTTAAACTGACAACTGAAAAATGACCCAATCCATGACTTTAGAAAGTCCTCCAAAACTCCTCCTTGAGCCAGAAAGATTATTATCTTTGAACATTCACTCTTGATGATCAAAGGCACTGGACAGAATGCAAAAACAATGCCTAAGCAATTGAAGTAGCAAAAGTGAAGCACTGACATCATCAAAGGTGCTAAGTTCTCAACACTTTGAAACAAAAACCCAACAGGCTCACTAGTTTCTGAACAATATTGCCAAGTGGCATCGGGCTTGGGTCGATAATATTTCTATGTACCATTTTTATTAAAATGTGTATCATATCTGCATGGACTGTAATATTGATTAATCTACAGGCTGTGAATTTTCTTCTGCAATTCAAAATGGAGTTTAACTATAGAATGAAAAATTAAGTATCTTGTAATGTTTCAACAGAATTTGATGACGATAATCGTATGAAATCAGACCATCTGATACAGTACCTGAGAGTACTTCATCTTTTCTATAAAAAGACAGAAATGATCATCACTAAAATAAACAGAAAGAGGCAACAAATGCATAATCTTAAAATATTCCATAGAAAAGAACAGAAAAATAGCCTGAACCTTGAAAAATGAGGAGCTGAACATATCACATCCCATGTCAATGCAACAGGAAGTTCTCAAGACCAGTTCTTGGATGATCATAAACCCTGAGCCGCCTCCAAGCTGTTTCTACCTTCCCAAAGGCACTCAGATCCCATGGAAGAAGAAATTTAAGGCACACATACAGAAAATGGACTGCTTATATCTGTAACATTTTAAGCATTACTCTTTCAAAGAAAATCTTTGTAACTCTTTCCAAAGCCAAATCTTATAGGGTCTTTTGGTCCTATCTTTCATACTGCTAAAAAGCAAAGGGAAGACATTGGGGAATCAGGACTGGACCCTAGAATCACCAACTGGACTGTAAAGTCCAGCTTGACATGGTAGATAACTCTTAGTGCAGAAATCCTCAAGGACAAGGCACAGCAGGTGAACTTAGGTTAGATTCCAAAAGTCTTCAAAGGCTCAACTATTGGGAGATCAGGCTGAAGTCTGCTCTAGATAGTTACAGCCAGTATGTCCACAAAAACAGTCCAGTTTGGATATGAAACAATTCTGAAAGTTCAATTGCCTCACTTTTACTCAAAGGGTAGGATTAGTGTGTAATACAGGTTTAAATTAATACACAAACTCATTTATTCCTTTACACTAGATCTGAACTAGCCTATGGGAGAGATGAGACTATAAGGTCTTCTTTCATTTGTACTGTCACTAAAATAGTCTGATCCTCTATCACCTACCAAATACTGGGTATCACCTACCAAATACTGGGTATTTCAGAGAGTTGCACAGCTCCCTTCTATTAAAGATGGAGGAAGCGACTTTATATCTTACTCTTCTACTAACAAGGAGAGTATTCAGAAAAATAACCCTCCTGAAATCAAACAATTGGGTAACAGCAAAGACAAAGCTTTTACATTGTGCTTAGAATTAGAAGGACAGTAAAAAAAGGAAAGACACTGTCAATTAAAGAAGTAACAAGCAAGTGAGCAATAGTTTTGACTTTCAGGCAGGTGTCACAGCCTCATGAAGTGTGACTCAGGTCTGTTTTCATTTCAAGGAAAAAATGAAATAACCATTTGGCAGAATTTGTTTATTAGAAGAATTAGTATCCCAACGAAAACCTTATTTACACTAATACATCTTTCACAACAAGTCAGAGTAGTAATATACACTACCGTATTTCAGCTAAATCACAAATAAAATAATCTTTCCCTGTATCAGAGGAAAAAGATGCTTTTGACCCATCAGCTTGGATCATCAAACCAGCCAAACACTGCAAAATACTGAATCTATCTTAAAGGCCAATACTTTTGAATATCAAAAAAACATGCAGATGAAAGCCAGTTTCAGAAGCTGGCAGTGGGATATGAACCCTGTACTTTTAAAGGCACTGAGAAATTTGCCAATTACCTGTGTACCCTAGTGAAAAAACTAAAAATACTGACATACCTGACACAGCAACTGATGGACACAATTCATCATTTATCATATTAGCAAGCATATCATAAATAGCCAATATGATGCTTATGCTCTCAGAAAAATATAAGTACTAGATACATAAATTAAGCAATATATTTACTGTCAGGTATTGTCTGGCAGATGAAAACACAAGTCTGCTGTTTGTTAATGAATAAATGCCATTCAGAATGCCATTCAAGCCAACAACACAGAATTAAAAGTTTGAGATTTTAGTTCAAAAAAGACATTAACTGATTAAGCACATAACGCCAACACAATCATATTAAAAACTGGCATGCTGTTACTACAGAGAAGCTTCTTACTAATATCTGTAAGCAAACACAGAGAGAGAAAACACGAAGTGACTATCAGAGTAACAAACCTCCTGAAAAATAAGTGATTCTTTCAGGTCTGCACACTACAAAAAATGATAAACCTTGCTAAACAGAAGGAAGTTTCAAACATTTGCATTCATTAGTATTAACTGCATAGAAATAGTGCAGAAGCTACTGTCACTTTCTATTTTTTTTTCAATTTGCACATTAGTCTAGCTGCAACATAAATCAACCTTATTCCTTCACAGCTTGGGAGAGACAGTCAAGTATCAATACAATTAATCTAAACAAGGAGCACTTAGCTCATTATGCATCATCAAACACATTTTTGTCAACATGCACTGTCAAATCTGCTTTTGTCTGTATTCCTACAGTTTGTCCAGAGGGCCCAAAAATAGCAGAATCAGATTTGCAAAGTACTTATCAATGATAACAAGCTTTCAGTTTAAAGATGGTCTTATTTGAATACTCTTAATGTTACAACCTGTAATTTCTTTTCTGAATTTATTGTCCCTCACAGAGCAGCAGCAAGCACTTCGGGTGAATTCAGCTGTGACACAGCCTTCACCAACACTTGACCTCAGGAGTTGAGTCAGCAAGCAGGTGCTCTCTGCTACAAGCCACTGATGACAACTCAATGTGGAAGGAGGCAGACAGAATTAGAGCACTCCCAGCCATTCCCTCCTTATGTAAGCAGTCCTGTGCCTCATGGCAGCCCACAGCCCTCTCTGCAAGGCGCAGATGCACTCATTCAGCTGTGAATGCAGCACAGCCTTATTAGATCTCTAATAATCTCTTCGAATTCGACTGAGAGGACACTGCAAATAAAACACTCAAGCTTGTGAAATTCATGGATGAAAACTTGTCACTGAAGTTAAATAGCAGCTGGCAAGCCTAGGAACAAAAGGGTCTGACCCTATCAAAACCTATTTACTAATTTATGAGTGGAAAGAAAGTGGTAGGACAGGAGAACAAAACAGGGATGGCAATATTGACATTTCCCCATACTACACTTGAACTCACAGAACACAAATGACAATTAATCATTAAAACATTTTGCTTAGTTCTGCAATTGTAAAAGAAAACAGGTTAGTTTAGACCTAGCTCAGCACTCAAAAAAAACCCAGCAGGCATTCCTCCTGACTTCCGTAGGGAAGACCAGGGGAAAGACTCAACTTTCAGTCCACGTATTGTGCCAAAATCCAGAAATCAATCAAGATTTGCTCATATAAGACAAGGTACTTTTATTATGCTTTGGTCAACACTTAATCAGGAATGCAAAGTAGTATTAGTCCAGGCACTTAGTTTCCAGAAACACACTGCTGGGTTTGACACTGAGGGGCCAGTCACTCAACATGTGCCAACACAAAGTAGTTGTGCTCCTTTCAGGAGCAAAGATGAGTCCAGACAGCATCCTACAGCCACGCTGACGCACTGCTGCTGCAGAGAAGCCTGACAGGACACAGAATTAACAGCTCCATCACTGCCAATTAGATGCCAAATAGGTTGCACTGGGTCTGGCTGGGATAGAGTGAACTTCCCTCCTATCAGCCCATATGGTGCTGTGTTTCAAATTCTGTAACTAAAACAATGCTGCTAACATCACTGCTTAGCTATTGCTGAACAGTGCTGCACAGCATGAAGGCCTTCTCTGTTTCTCACTTTGCCTCCCCAGTGGGTAGGCTGAGGGTGGATGAAAGGTTGGAGCTAATACAAAGGAATATTCCTAGCCATAAACCATCATGCTCAGCAATATAAACTTGGGGGTAGCTCTTCCAAGGTAGTGTTCTTTACTCAGAGACTGAGCACCAGATTGCACCTCTGTGAGAGGTCACAAACATTTATCCTTGCACAACTTGGCTGGGCTTTTTTGTTGGTTGGCAATTTGGTTGCTTTGGATTTTTTTTTTTTTTTTTTTTTGTTTGTTTGGTTTTGGGGGTTTTTTTACCAGTTTTTTTATTTTAACTTTTCTCCCATATTTCTTATACTGCTTTCTAAATCTACAAGCTTTTTCTTGCTCTCGCTATTCCCATGCTTCCTCTCACCCTACTGCAGAAGAAAGTGAGCAAGCGGTAGGAGAGTGCTTAATTGCTGGACAAGGTCAACCCACCACACAGATACGCCATCCACATCATCCTAACCTACACAGGCAACTGAAAACTGGCATATCCTTAACCAACTTTGATAACTTCACTTGACATTCAGGTAAATATTGATATATTTATTGGTAAATACTTCAAAACATGCTAGATTTATTGCTAAATACTCCAAAACAGGAGTTACACTTTTTTTGAGAGCTGTATATGAATATACCAAGCTACCATTTTTCAGCTGTTTGTTTTCACATGATTTAGATTTCTCATGGTTGAAACCATGACCTTTACCTGTGCCCAGCCACTACACTGTTAACAGAAACTTCCGAATGAACTAAATAATTTACTACATGATCTTTCCTCTTCCAGAGAGTGAACATAATCCAACTGCAGCAATAAAACTTAAAAGAAGGACATGAGAGGTCTCAAATATAAATTTTAATCATATTTGGAAGTACTTAATGCATGGGAATATATTTCATATGAAGGTATGAGCACAAGTGCAAAAGGAAATAGAATTTCTGCAACTGGCTGAAAGCTATGGGCAAGGGACAGAACAAGGGCTGAAGCTATCACACAGATAGAACACAAGTTATTCAGCTGTATAGATTACTTGAAAAAAGGCATGGACATTATTTCAAGTATAGTGAGGAACTAATCTGGAATTAAAGCACGCTGGTGTAATCTAAGTTAATTACCTTATCACTCAACATGTTCGTCGTACATAAGTGTGGACTTTTTTACTGCAGAGCAGTGAGATGACCAAACAATAGCATCACAATTAAAGCCTAAACATGAACTTTTCGAAGGCAAAAGTCTGAGTGGTTGATCCTCCTGCATGTTTTCAAAAGAAATCACCTATATCTATTGTATTTAAGAGATTTAGTGCACACCACACAAGCAGTACCGCAACCTCTTCATTCTTTCCTGCATATCACTGGCCTATTCTTCTCTTGTCAGTCAGAGGTCACCACATAAAACCCTAATGCACAACTACTAAAATAATCTACATAACAAAAATTGGGTAAGACTTAACTGCTGAGTTCAAGTTTCATTTTTCTTCAAGAATACAAAACTGGAACATAAAGCCTCTAAACTGACTTTGCCATAATTCAATGTACTTGCACTCTAAATGCTGCTAGAGGACTGACAGGCAGCAATCAAAACACAGCCAGCTCTGCAGAGGCAGACTTAAAGCTATGTCATCTCTGTGTTTCTTAGCTTTATTCATTTAATATTTATCACTCTACATATGTGAATTCTCTTACAATTCAGGCCCTCTGAAGAAATGAAAAACTCAAGTTTTAACTGCTCTCATCAAGGAACCCAGTTCAAACTTGTTTAAAAGTAGCCCTTGGGTTTAATAATGGACATAACATTCTAGGCTTAAAAACTGCTTCAGTACACCCTGAAATATTTCATTTTGCTGTTCAAAGCATACTTCTCCTGCTATTTGAAAATGATCAGATGGCAAAAGTCAAAACTGCTCATGTCATGTTGCTGCTACTAAGTAACAAACATCACAGGTGAAAACAGAAAGGGCCTCTCCATGGAAGGACACTCCACAACTTCCTTGTGCAACCAATGCCTGCGCTCAGTCACCCTCACAGTAAGGAAGTGTCTCCTCATGCTCAGACAGAACCTACCATGTTTCAGTTTACACCCAGAGGTCAATTTGAACAGTTCAATTGAGTTAAAAACAAAAAAAAAATTGCAAGATGGTTTTGGGAAAACACTACAATGCCAAAAAGTAAAAAGGATCTTTTAGAATACCAGCTATTGAGGTCAAGTTATTATTTTGACTATTGCTGCCTAGAGTTCTTTATTTAATCCAACATATTTAATTTTCATAGAGCAAAGAACTTGTTCTAGTCTTTGACATGCATGAGGGTTAAAAAAGTCAAAGGAAGCTACACAAAACATTATTGATTCATCTTTTTTTTCTCCCAAAGCTGTATTATCATAAACATACAGACTGTACAATTACAGAGAGCAAGTCTTCCATGAAAGACACCAGCACAGGAGGACTGTAGGAATTCCAAGGACCACCCTAAAAAAAAGACCTAAACCCATGCAATTTCCTAAGTAAAAGATATGAAATTTATTTTTGTAAACACCTATTTTCTAAAAAAAAAATTCCTCCAGGTAAAAAATGAAATCTGAAACCTATGAAAAGCACAACCAGCTTTCAAAGCCTGTATCTGAACAGGTCAAACAGCCAAATGTCCTGAGAACATAAATTTCCCAGATTCAAGCTGTCCTGTTCAGCCAGAGCTTCCTCATTCATGACTTTTTTTTGTCACAGAGAAGTGCAGAAAAAACGTGATGCTTGCCAACACTGACTTTGCTGCTTTTCCAAACTGCTGAAAGTTCAAGGACCAAAACCACCAGAATCTATAAAACTTGCCTGTGTAGGGCAGTCTTTGCAGTTGTTTCTGAAACCCTGTGATAGACCTAGACCCTGTAATTCTCACCTCCTGTCTGCATTCAAACCACCTCTATGAAACATTTTCATTCATAAATTAGCAAATTCCTTTTTAAAGAAATAAATATGTGAAAAGTACAGAATGTGATGGAACTCACAGTAAGTCTTGTCAGCCATACAAAACTCTTGCCAGAGAAACAGGTCTAAGATCAAGGTCTAACTACATGCAAAATGAATACAACTGCTACACTTTATTTTTCTGGACAGCTTGTCTCTATTCTGATCCTTTACTCATTTGTATATCATGTCATTACTACAGGAGTTCACAACATATGACACATGCATAACCCTTCAAAAACTACTAGAAAACTAAGTAGATATTTAAGTAGATTTTTTAGTTTAAATAAAATAAAATAACAAACAAACAAACAATAAACCCTCAACCTCCAAAGCTGGCAACAGCAAAAATTCTTTAGGACCTTCTTTACATTCTTATTATGCAGTGACCAAAAGCTGAGATCAATGGCCACAACAGAATTAACAACGAAGAAACCCCCAACCACTTCTGGCAGGAGCCCGTGGCCCATGTGGCTTTCCATACTGTAGAAAACATCTTGTCCAACTTCCCAACCCTCACATAACAGTACAGCTTTTTCTTTGCCTGTCAGCACATTTCAATTCTACAGAAAAGTATTCCACAGAAGGCTCACCTACACATTCCCCTTACAGAGCCAGGGCTCATCTACAAGCATTGAGAAAACCGAATATTCTAAATATATACTGAAAATATTAATTGGCTGACTTTTCATGACTGAAATAGGCATGGTACTCAAATGCTTTATGAAATCACTCTCCATGCTATCTGCTACAAAATACATATTTAAAATAAACACCTACTGCTAAATGCTTGTGCTGAAAGAGAAGTCACTTATGAGGGTTTCAGGTCTACCTGAATCACAGCACTGTCTGTATGTGGGCCTTATTCCAATATTGCTCACAGAACCACAGTAACATCGGCAGCAATGAACTACACAAAAGAGCCATAAAACTCATCAGCTACCAACTGCTGTCAAAAAAAACCCCTGCAGCCCATCAAACCAATCCTGCCCTGAAGTACTCTCCAGACAAAAACGGCAATAAAATACAACCAAGAATTTTAAAATTGAAGTGTGAGACTAATACATGCTGGGAGAGAAAAACAGTTTTGCTTGGGTTTTTTAATATATATATTCACAAAGAAAACTACCACAAAGGTGTTTTTAAAGGAAAATAACAACAAACTAAAAAATAACGTCCTCCTTGCAAATCAGAGAGATGGACGAGTTGGACCTCATTTTCCATTTGTTTATCATCCTTTATTTGAAGCGCTCGTTAATTTGGCCGGGGGAACGAGGGGAGGGAGAGGAGCGGCGGAAGGAGCCGGAGCCTTCCCGTCCTGCCCGCCACAAGCCGGCCCGGGCTCTTCCTCCGGCCCTCCCCGCCAGCCCGGCGCCGGGCCCTGCACCGCGGCAGGAGGAGGAGGCCCAGGCCCCACGAACGCTCCTCCGCCAGCCATCACAGCCACAGC
>VZRL01003619.1:24518-150851 GCA_013397895.1 Origma solitaria | reverse complement strand
GCGGCCCCCGGTGCGCATGCGCCGGCCGGTGCCGTGGGGGGAGGTCGGTACATCCGGGTGCGGCAGCGGGCGGGGCTGCCGGGGCGCCCTGGGGCAGCGGGCCCGGGAGCGGGAGTAGTGCCGGGATGGGGCCTGTCGGGGTTTGCTGCGGTGCGTCTTCCTGCTTGTGGCTCCCGCCTGGACGCGTTCGTGTGTGCCCTGCTGCAGCTGACCCTGCCTTGGCACGGGGGTTGGAGTAGGTGATCTCCGCACGTCCCTTCCAACTGTAACAGTTCTGTAAGGAGAGTCTCAGAGCCTGAAAGTTAGCAGGAGTCGGCCAGAGCCACGTGGTTAATGGCCTGAAGTTGTGTCAGGGAAGGTTTAGGTTGGATATTAGGTACTAGGAAAGGGGTCTTCAACCAGAGGGTGGCTGGGCACGGGAACAGCTCCCCAGGGCAGTGGTCACAGCGCCAGCCTGACAGAGTTCAAGGAGTGTTTGGACAAAGCTTTCAGGCACGTGGTGTGATCTTGGGGCTGTCATCTGCAGGGCCAAGAGTTGGAGTATATGATCCATGTGGGTCCTTCCAAGTGTGGGTATTCTGTGATTCTGTTCACTGCGGGCAATTGTTCCTGCCTTCCCTTCCCACGCCCTCCATAAATTCTGGTTTTAGGCTGAGGAGCTCAAAACATGAGCACACGGGGCTCACTCGGTGCCCAGGAAGGCAGCAGCCTCCAGCCCGCATGGGGTTTGCTGCTGAAGCCAACTGGACGTGTGAGAATTGTTTGGCCTGGCTGTGCCCTGCCCAAGCTTAGCCACCTGAACCAATTGCTGCCCAAGGAGATCTCAGAATCACAGGGTGGTTTGGGTTGGGAGGGACCTTAAAGATCACGGCATTGCAACACCCCTGCCCATGACCAGCGATACCTTTCACTAGACCAGGTTGTTCAAAGCCCCATCCAACGTGGCCTTGAAAGCTTCCAGGAAGCATCTCTGTGCCGTGTCTCATCACCCTCACAGTAAAGAATTCTTTTCTAGTATCTAATGCACCCTCTTTCAATTTAAAGTCATTCCCACTTGTCCTATCACTCCTTTTGAGAGAGCCTTGTCAGAAGTCTCTCTGCAGATCTTGATGTAAGCTGTCATAAAAGATCACTAGGTCATTTAATGGTGATTTTTGGTTATCATAACCCATAGTGTTTGATTCTGTCCCCTGTAACTTGTACGCAATAGAACTATGCTCTCTGGAAAGGTGCCAATGAAGTTGCATATGCTTTTCTTGACAGCATATTCAGCACTTCATAGATTTCATTGCTTCCAAAGACACTGCTGTGTGTCATCGTTTAATGCATTGGGATTCAGTTTCTAAAATTAGGTGTTTATTACACCTCTTTTTTGCTAAATAAAACTTACTACAAAACACTTACTTTTGATGCATGACTTGATTACTCTTCTTCCATTATCCCAATAGTTTGACCTGTTTAAGATTCTAAAGCTTTCTCATGTTTTATGGAGGTTTTCTGCAACTTTTAATTTTTAAATACCTTTTTAAAAGGAGTATATTTCTGTACAGAGGGAACTAGTATGACAATACTGTCTCCAGTGATCAAACTACCTTGTCTTTTTGGCTACTCAAGTCTTAGAGCCAAAAATGAGTCCAAAGCCCATTGCCACTGAACTAGGTTGCTGCTGCTTATTTGCTAAACTGTAAAATACTCAATTTCTTCTCTTTGCCTTCCAGGATGTCCCTTTTTCCTCCCCCCATCCCATATGCCAGCACGTGGCCAGTTTCTTTATTATGAACTACATAGTGTTTCAATAGCCTATATTAAAACACATTTAAGATGATGTGTTAACCAGGCTAGATGATCTTGTCCTCATTTATTACATTTATTACTTTAATGTCACTTTCTGTAGTCTCTGCAAATAGTATTAGTCAGGTACTGATCACTGATCAAAAAATAGGGCAGGCTGGGTACTGATATCTGTAAACTATAGTAGCAAAGCATTACTTAATAGTTTTCTCATCATTGAATGTTAATTACCACTTCATTAATTCATTTCTCTTGTTCCATTGCAAATGAGTGTTGGGGTTTTTTTCTTAAATTAAAACCTTTCAGATACATAATTAAATTACATCTAAAAACTTGCCTTAAGCAACCCAATTTAATCATATCAAAGAATGAATTCAGGTTTTTGGAATGCAAGGTTTCACTTCTTCCTGAAGGCTAAGGTTGGGTAAGCAATATTTAGATAATTTTCCGTTCTATCCGCCGATAAAAAGTGTACTGTTTTTAATTTTCTCTGCAGAAGTGCAGCATTGACATATAAATATGGAAAGGAGGACTGAGCTGCTGTGACCATTGCCTGGAGCTTCTGTGAGCTCACCGCTCGCTGCAGCCCTGCAGCACGGAGGAAAAGAGCAAAGAACAGCAGTGGCCTCTGCTGGCGTAGGATAGTTCTGTGCTAAAAAATTAAGATTGTTGGTCGTTTTAGCAGTGAACTACAACCTACAAGTACAGGAAACAAAGTGTCAGCTTTTTGCATGATTTCAGAGTGGCCTGAGGAGCAGGACTCAAAACCAAAGAAATCGAACTGAATCAGTATCTGGAGAAACTTTCAACGAGCTCATTATTTTACATACTTCTGATTTTGTTCTAATTTTATTATCAAGATTATCTGTATTTTTTTTTTGTTGAGGTCATCTGCTTTAGGATTAAGAACTTTGAATATTGAGTTTATTTTCAGTTTTGAAAAGACCTCATGCACACTTTACATGAATGTAAATGAGTTTGTATGTGCAGGCAACTTCTGTCTGTACAGATAGTAATGAAAATTGTCTAATGCAAAAGCCAACTTTCATTTCTGCTTTAGCTTTTCAACATTATTGTTCCCTGCATGTCTTTCAGTGTTCAGCAGCGGTACATACAATTGTGGTTAATTTTGTACTGCAAAAGTCTGTTCATTATCTGTTCCAAGTATGTGTGGTATATTTATCATTGCCTATCAGTCTTCTAACACTTCTGCATCACTCTCATTCTGTACAAAACTAGCTCTGCATAAAAGCAGCATAGACATTATTTTTTTCTTCAGAGTCTCAAGAAGCTTGTGATACTGGGAGGCAAGTAGTTTATGAAGAGTGCATGGACTACATGTTGAAGAATATATGAAAATTTTTATTAATCAGGATATTCAGTGGTATATCATATGCCTGACTTTACAGACATTTTCAAGCTGTCTAATCTCTGTGTAATTTTCCTTCTTTGTCTGTGTGATTGACAAGATATTTTTCACCTGCACTTTGCAGCTCCTGGAAGAAATGTACTTCATGCATTGCTAAAGCTTTTGTGCTACTTGTCAGTGATTCTGTCTGCATCTGTAGAAATGCTGAAATTTCAAAATATTTCAAAATTCTGGTGTTTTGTAAATAATAAAATCACCGATTACAGTCTTTCTCTAAAGTCTCTGGCATTATTCCAGAAGTGCTATACAGGAAGCTGCTCAGTTTTGGGGTGTGTCTAGCATTATAACCCAGTGCCTTCTCAGGTGAGAGCCTCGCAGACCATTACTCATGCTCTGCTGTCCATCCAAAGGAAACATGGGTCTGTTTCCCAGATGGAGTCTGTAATGTAATACAGAGAATGTGAGATGGTTAGCCTTTAACTCTTTCTGTGATTAATTTTATCTGGTATCACTAATTTCTAGGTAGAAAAACAGCTATAGCATCATCCCTTAAAATATGTAATATTAAGTTTTGCTTATTTTATACCTGCAGATGAACAATAGCAATAGAGAGTAAGGTTAACACAAGGCCACAGAACAAAACGAGTTCTGGGTTTTACTACCAACCAGTAGTACTAGATGTTCTGCTGAATTTTAAGGCAAACTAATGAAATTCAGTGAACCATTTCAGTAAAACTAACTACTGGGTAGGGTACTATTTGCAGTTGTCAGATACTGTTTTACTATTTTAAGAGTTTTTTTTCAGTTGCTTATGGCTTTGCCACACTTGAAATCTTTGGCCTGAAATTTCCAACGGTCTCACTGCTGTTGATTTGATTATGTATCAGTCTTGGGATTTGTTTTTTTTTAAGAAGGCGCATGAAATCATTTGCTGCACTCACCAGTGAAACCAATGGTTGAAAATTTTGATGTTAGCATGAATTTTGATTCAGGCGGAGTTCATTCAAATGAAACTTCCAATTTATTCTTTTTCTATATGTTTCAAACAAATTATTAGAATGTGCTCAATTTTATTTTTTTAAAATTTCTCATTTTAAGGGTCACGTGACATCTCTCTGTCCATGTTTTCTAAGGTGGGGCAGGCAGCGCAGTACTTTCCCTGAGTTAAGGCTGTAGACATGTAGTAATCCAGATTGGAAAATCCCTCTACAATTTGCTTAAAATCATGACATTTAAATAAGTAAAACACCTTTTGAACTCTTATGTTTTGGCTTTTGCATGTCTGAATGCTTGTGAACTAGATGCAAACATCCTTCTAGTGAATGCACTTTTGTGTCATAGTTTGACTTCAGGCAATGGCATTTTAAGAAAAAATCTTGCATTTTTCGCAGTGTGATGAAAATGCTGATACATCAAAGTAGTTCTGTCTGTGTTCAGCCAGAAGTGAGAGAAAGAGAGGCTATCTCAATATCCAAGATACACAGTATAGCCAGGCCTCTATAGAAGGGTGTTTTGAGAGCTATACCATCAAATTTCACAGAATGCTTTGGGTTGCAAGGGGCTTAAAGGTCATTGAGTTCCAACCCCTCTGCCATGGGTAGGGAACCTTCCACTAAACCAGGTTTGCTCCCAGCCCCATCCAACCTGGCCTGAACACTCTGTTTGCTGTGGCACAAAGCAGTAAATATTCTTAAGACTGACTTAGTGCTGTTGCCAAAATGAAATAAGCTGTCTTCAGAATAGGAACTTTATAGTTATAGCACAAAGCCTGGACTAGAACCTGCAGTAATGTGAAAATGTCAATAAAACCAACAGTCTTCTCTCATATTGCTATAATAGCAAAAGCTAGAATAGGCCTGGTGTATGTTCAGAATGTATGAAATTGTTAAAATTATACACTCTGAGAACTACAGTATGCATTTTTTATGATTTCACTAAAGAGGAAGTTTTCTAATGTTAACGTATTAATTTCCAAGGAAAGGTAATTGTTTCCTTCTTTGTTGGGTTGATTTGTTAATTTATCAAAGAAATCATGCCTCCTACACTTTCTTGATTTCCTTTTGTGTGGCTAAAGGACTTGGATTTCCAGCACAGTCAACTGTCTTTCTTCTAAACGTGCTCTTCCAGTGGAAAACAGTACTTTGATGAAAAACTAATACCCAGTGAAAATCTAGTGTTTCCACTCATTACCCCCGCTCCCCCCCCCCCAATGAAGATTGAAAAGGTAAATGCCACTTAAGTAATATCCATAAAAATCTCATTGGCAACATGTACATTTCAGTATTTTAAGAGGAAGTTCAGTGTAGTGAGGTATGGTGGTATTGTAGTATATTGTGACAGTAGAGCTGTACTAACGGTGAAATCTTAGTCTCATTTGAGACCAGGACCACTAATCAAATAAAAACAGCACTGAGTCTAGCAGCTTTTTTAAACATATACTACTGAACTTAGATATTTCACATCTGTGTGATTTTCACCTTCTGCCAGCCGGGCACTGACTCAAACTATTCATCTAAAGGATAGACATTATATTTGTTGTCAGTGTCAGAGTTCTAATTGGATTCCTATGAATTCCTACAGAATCATGTTACCTAGGTTGGCTCCTACACTGGGATTTAAGGTCTCCTTCCACATTTAAAACTGAGCATAGATATCACCATTTTTTGTGCAACTTTCCTAAGGGTGCAGTTTTTACTATCACATTGATCAATCTGACACTCTATGACCAGAACTGTCTCTTTTCTATTGCATTTGATTCTCCTATTTTTCTTCTATTTATGTAATGTATACCCTGTGATGCAGGTTCCCCAGTGGCTGAACTGTATTTTCTCTTGTGGGTGTAACATGCCTGGAAGATATTCCAGTCCTTCAGATAGAACCTGCTAATTTTTCAGCAGCTTTGCGGCAGGGATGCCAGTGTATCATCTGCTCTAGATAGTATGGACTCTTGATTGTTTAAAGTTTTTGAGTCTGTTTTAAATAATTTGTCAGAAACCTATAATAAGGTTCATTATTTCTTTCAGTGACACTAGTTTCTGTGTTGTGTGCCCTACCTGAAATTTCAGCCTGTAAGCATTTCTCTGTGTTTTCTTTGTTTATCTTTTTTTTGGGGGGGGGGTTATTGCATGGTCCTTGTGGTTTTATGATCATGCATTCTATAATTTTAATCTGTCTTGTTATGGTTTCAATTTTGTTCTCTATTCTCAAGTAATAATGTAGGAGTCTTCATAACAGACTAGGTTCACTGATGCCTTACTGTGAACTCGGCATTTAATTTCCTGTTTGTATGCTGCCTTGTCTTGCTGTCTGATGATAGGCTGAGGTTTATGTTTTCTGTTTTATGTTGCCTTTTAGTTCCCTTCCTCCTTCCTTGTCTCCTCTTCCCTCTCCTATTTCCTTTTCCCTTGACTGCAAGTTGTGGCATGATAATTTCTTCTGCTGCCAGTGTATGACCCCAAAAAGAAGGTCTATCCATCACCTTATTTTTTTCATAGCACATCATGAGCAATTTTATGTGATCTTGTAATTTGCTTGTCTTTTCTGCCCTGTATTGCTTTTCGATGGTTTTGGTGATGGAGGTGGGTTCTTGGGCAGGCTGTTTGCCGTCTTTTTGTTCTTTTCCTCTGTTACATGCCAAATTGTCTCTGAGACTGCTCAGATGGACAATTGCTGTCCATATTGTGTTTGTCTATATCTCCTCATAGTGTTAACATGAAGCTTTTGCACATTTTTGTTCAGTCTCCTGCAGCATCATTCCAATTTCTAAATAAGGATTTTAATTAGACAATTCTAGATTTCAGCTTTCTTATGTAATTCAGTGCCTGTCTTCCCCAGATTCTTGACCACAGTTGTTTTTCTTTTTTTAAAAAAACCCTTTCATACATTCTTGAGAGAATGTAAAATCCTAGAAGGCCTCTAAAAGCATGAGCTGCCCTGGTCTTTTCTTCATATGCCAAGATGCCATTGGAATATGTAGTCATCTTTACAAGTCATGAGTACAGTCTCAGGACCTTGCTCTGCCCTCCACAGATAAAGACCCCTCCTGCCAAGCAGTTTCAGAAATAAGGTTTTCTGTTCATAGAAATTACACTTTAGATATTCTTTTCACTATGAAGACTATGTTTGAACCATCAGTCTTTCTGTGTGAAGGGTTTTTTTAATAGAAATTTTAAAAAGTATTTTTGTATTTGGACACTACTTGTATTTCCTCAAATCTATTTTTTTTTTTTTATATTTGGACATGCTACAGAGCCCTGGTACCTGGATACAGAAGCTTGAACAACTCAAGTGCATAGAAGATGCTTTTCTCCCAAAATTTTCAATGGAAACCAACTTACAGACTTCAGAGTTAGACTATGTGTAGGAGTTACCCTGAAACAGCAATTTTGGCTGAATACTTTGATCCTGAGGAAGAAAAAATTAAGTTTCCCAGCTTCATTCTGGAAGGGCAAAGATCTTAGCTTCTGCAACCAGTGTTAATCCATTCTTTATATAGATAACTAATGGATTTCTATAATTTCACAAGCCTGTATTTTTCTTACTTGTTGATGGAAGTGAGTCTCTCACTCTATCACACACAGAGAGGTTAATATAAATGAGGTCTCAATGACAAAACAGAAGAAGTAGTATGTGCTTGCAGGGAAGGTGAGAGTAAGAAAGTAAGCAATTATATACTTCCTTGAACAACAGAAATATTATTAGACCAATAAAATTTTCTAATAAGCATTTATTAGAAAAATCCTATATAAATATTTCTGTCTTAAACTTAAGCCCGAACTTTTCTAGGTCAATATAAGTATCTGAATGCTCATGTTCATAGTCTTGTAATTGTAATAGCAAATGTAATAGCAAATGTAATAGCAAACAATACAATGTAATTAATTTGTTTGTGTTTTTACAGTGTTAATTCATGTGAAAAAGCATTACTTAGACAGAGCCCTTCTGGGGATGTAACTGCACATTGTGAAATAGTTGGTGGCTGTTCTCACTTAGAAATTCCCTCCCTACCACTCTCACACTGATTTTTCCTCTCTCCACAGCTTGTCACCCTGGGCTGTGCTGGCGTGAAGGTCCAAGAAGGCAGACCATACTTAAAAGACATTATGGAACTGGCCCCATTTTAAAGGATTTGTATTGTTATGCTCTTGGCAATCACAATATACCGGTGCCAAACACAAATGCAGTCCCCTCAGCCAGATATTAAAGCTGCAAAAATCAGGGACCGAGATTTACTGGGATTTAGAAATACTGCCTTCATACAAGGAAGACATATGAGAGGGGTCATTGGGGAGCTGGGCTTCTGACACTTAAAATCAGGAGTATCACGAGCTTGCAAACAACGAAAGGTTGAGAAAGCTAGTATGTTCAGAAGAACATGTGGTTTGAAGTGGAAATTGTGGTACGGGTAATGCTATGGGATTTCAGATACATCAGCCAAAGCAGAGAAAAATCAAACAGGCTGGCAGTTTAAGAAGAAAATGTGGCAGAAACAACTGCTTAAAAACAAAGATAAATGATGAGAGAAGCAAGTCCAGCCCTAAGTGGAAGAAATGGCATAACACGCCTACCGGAAGCTTAACAGAAGAAAGTTAATCCACAGATTATAATACCAAAACAAAAATTCGTTGAGGAAGGTGAAAATTAAGTAGGCCTTCATGGTGGTGATGCGGTGTTATTTACTTCTTAAAAGATAGAATATAATGAAGAAGCCCTGCTTCATCAAACAACTTTATGAATCCACATGGACTGAAACTCAAACTGATGTCCATATTAAAAGAATAGAAAGAATTATATATTCTGACAGGTCGCATGCAAAAGCACAAGAAGACAAGAAGAATTTTGAGGAGCATCTAGCAGAGGAATTCACAAGTAGCAACAAATCTTTCTTCCAATATATGAAAATCAGAAATTAAGCCAAAATTTGAAGGCCAAAGATGGTAATTATGGTATGAAGAGAGCACTCAGGGGAGGGCTAGGCCATTGCAGAGGAGCTACATGAATTATTTTCATCAGTGCTCACTGCACAAGAAATAGGGCAGATTCTGATCTAAAGCTGTCTTTGTGAGAGCCTCCTCAGAGAACCCACGTGGAACGGAAGTGGCTGCAGAAGACCACACATGGAGCAAACAGAGCACACAAAGAGCAGCACATTGCCAGGACAAGGTGGTGTTCATGATAGGGCTCAGGAGGAATTCAAGCCTAAAAGAATTGAATGACTCCTCAAACATGACAGTGGTAACTTTCTCAAAGCTGCCCTGGTGCTCAAGGACAGCTCAAAGTCTGAAGGCAACTTTTAGAAAAGTTTTAAGAAGAGACCTGGGGAAGTACAAAATTCTTAAGCATTTTTTAAAGCATGACATCTGTACCATGCAGATTAGCTATCAAGAGCAGTGTCACTTAATATCTTGATAAAATTATGTTTTTGTTGACCTTTCTGAAGTCTTATCAACAGTTATATGGATAACTTTGATGTGGTTGGATGTGGCTTACTTGGTTTTTCCAAAAGGCTTTTGAGAAATGTCTTCTTAGAGGCTTTTAGGGAAACTTAGCACCATGTCATGAGAGGGAAGACCCTTGTATGGTTAAATGCTTGGAAGACAGGAGTAAATGGTCAATTTTCACTTTAGAAGGTAGTGACAGATGAGGTTCTGTATGATCTATGCTAGAGCCTTTGCTGTTCAACATGGTTATAAATTTCTTTAAAAAGCATGTTAGCAGTGAGATAATCAAGTTTGATTATATTAATTTATGCAGGATAGTAAAACTTGGTGACTGAGCAATAAAATAGCAGTTGAAATTCAGAGTAGATAAGTGTTCAGTGATGTACATAAGGAGAAGAAATAGTAATTTCACTTCCACAAGCTGACTGGAAGGAGAGTTTGGAGGTTTGATCAATAGTCACACAGAAACATCAGCATTCAGTAGTGTTCAAAAGAGTAAATCAAATATTAGGAGGCATTAGGAGAAGAATGAAGAGCAGAAGAGAGACTGGTGCTCTGCCATAATGTGAATCTGTGGTTTTACCCTATCTATAATATGTTGTGCAGTTCTGGTCGTCTTCACTGGCATTGCATGTCTTACCGTACTTGTGTATTCTTCTTCAGTTTTATACATCCCATTGCACACCTCTGTCCTCATCATCCTACATGCTTTGTCAGTGTATGAGTTCCCCAGCTGTCTTTTTTCACTCCTGGTGATTTGTCAGAGGTAAAAGAAAGTAGAATATTCAAAGATACAGGATACAAAATTGTAATACCCTTCCACTTACGTCAGCATGGAATGTCTGATTTTACAAAGGCTTGTATCTTGGCGAGGTATGAATGCCTCTCTAGGGAACTTCAGTGAGTGAAAAGTGCTGATTTTCAAGTTCTTTTTTCCAAGGATGTAGATAACTTATTTTTTAAAATGAAATAACTGAGAGTCTTTATGAAGTAAGCAAGCCGTTATCCCTCATGTAATTCTTGAAAATCACAAGTTCGTCTGAAACATTGACTCTCTGTTTTTATCCTTTGATTTAATTCTGAAGATAGAACTTACTCCAGAAGAGATCAGCCCACACAGTCAAGCTGAAAATGGTTTTATAATGGAAAAAGTTAGGCAATCTTAACAGCAGGTGTCAGTGTGAACTCTGCCTTTCTAATTAAGGGTGAAACCAATCTGATTAAGAAGTTTCAGCACCATCACTTAATATCCTCAGTTGTGGACCTTAAAAGCTCTTTTATTATTCAAAAGTGCTTTCCAAATATTGTTCTTTCACATGTCAAATAGTTACAGTGTCATAATCAGGCTATTTTTCTGTCTTTTCAGCGATTTTCACTAGCAGCAGCACCATAATGAAAACCTTGAAATCACACCTCTGAAAGCCGCAACCATAATAGTAAATATTTGCTGTTATATAATATCTATTGAATTTGTTTTATAGAAGAATGTGATAAATAAGTGATAAGGTTGATTGAAAAGACAGACTAAGCTATGAAAAGACAAACAAAATACAATTTTGAAGAGAATTAAAGAACTGTATAGCCAGTGGGAAAAAACCCCTAGTGTAGAAAGTCACTGAGGCATGTAGTAATAAAAATCAATTGTCTGCAGAGCTGGCTGAACAAGCTGTAAGAAGTTAATGAAAGGAATTAAATTAGTATTACCTGGAAACTAGTAAAGGTGGGGGGGGGGAGTGGGTTAAGGTGGAAGAAATGAACACTTACTTTTATAATGAAATCCATTTAGGTATCCTCTCTTCCCATCTGCCTTTATCCAATACCTTTGCTCACCCATATCTATGTTAGGTGTGAAAAGGTATTTCCTATAGGAGTGCCTACCTATATTTCTTCTTCAGTACAGATATTCCAACTACTGCACTGTAGGGATATTTAGTCCTAATTTTTTTCCAAGATGAGAGGCATAGACATTTCTATCAGCAGTGTGTTTAACAGTGTGGTTTACGTGAAAGCTGAGGATAATCACAGATGAGGCATCTGTAGGTTTATTCTATGGCTAGATATGAGATAAAAAACTTAGCCGATCTAGGAGACATATGTAAGGTCATGATTCCTTTAAAAGTTCTGATATACATATATATGTGAGCATGTGTATATATGTATATATGTATATATATATATATGTGCAGATGAGCAGTGAGCAAGGCTGGAAGGCAGCCAGGTTCTCCCAGCTGAGAATTCCCCTGGCTGCCTGCTTTGGCTGCCACCTACCACACTCTGCTCCTGTGTCACAGAGTTGCAAGTACCTTGTCCTTCAGCTGTACTCAGTCACTGCACATAAATAAGCTTTCACGAGGATTTAGAGCAGTGTAAGTCTGTCCTGAGAATCAGTGATGCGTAGCTGCCTCCATCATTCTGCCTCCTCTGCACCCCCAAAAACTTTGCACCTTTTTGGCTGCCTGTTTTGTATGGCTCCTGTGGTGTACTGCCTGAGTGACTTCAGAATGGGAATGTATTATCTTCCTGATCCCTGTAAGGTAGAAAAGCTCTGCTACTCCTCATATTACACATGGGGAGTTAACGCCATGCAGTGTTTCTACGGACTTTGAAATCTGTGTTTGAATTCAAAGAACCAAATGGCTGAAGCTGTGTCTGTATGGCCTGGAGGAGCTCAGGTATGAGCCAGTCCTGGTCTCTCTCTTAGATTTGTTTTTTGGAGAGGCATCTTGATTTTCCAGATGAGAAGCAAAGTGATAGTCAACCTGCAGGCAGTCCCCAGGGTATTTCAACTCTGTCCCCAAGTGACAAGGCAATGTAAATACAGCAGAGGTTTTAAAGCAAGAGCTATTGCAGTAATTAGGTGTCCATAATTTCAGCACAGCACAACTGAATTTTATGAGATTTGGACTCAAGAGTGGAATCCAAAGCCGAGAACTTGGAGACTAGACAAAGTTAGGATAACCCGAAAACATCCTGTTCTGAGGAGTCATTTGAAACTGTTTCAAAGGTACTGGTAATATGTAGGTTTGTCTCAAAACTCTTTCTGTTTGGGACTTGAATGTCTATACCAAGACTGCAAGGTAAGAATCTAGATTTCCTCTGAAAGTAAGTACTTACAAGTAGGAAGGAAGCAAAGTGAACTTTGTACTGTGCCTTCTGTCCTAACGGCTAGAGTATTCAACCTGCAAATGGGAACCTCTCATCCTTCCACTTTGTCACTCTTCAGCTGAAAGTATTTAAAATCATCATCTCTTTAGGGCTGACTTTACCATTAGGATAGCTGGTGGTCTGATTTGGGGCATCATCTTCTTATTGCAGGCTTAAACAGACAGTACTGGAGGCAGAGAGGAAGCATAATCCTGTAGCCTGACAGTTTAGATGTTATGGACTGGACTGTAAAAAAATTGTCCAAAACAAGAGAGGAACTCTGCAGAAGCAAGAATTAATGCTCTGCTCTCTTGGCTTCCAGGACTTGAGGTGGTAGGCCCTCTTTTCTGGTTACTTGTAGCATTGGATATTGGCATGTTCTACCTTTAAATTCAAGTCCTGCCTGACATACTGCATGGGATTAATCAATTTACAGAAAAAACAAGCTGCACCTCAAACTGTTCATGAGTTTAGTTGAATTCTTTGTTGCATCTGTTGCAGTGGGAATAAAAAGGGAAGGGGACTTGTTTATTAAAAAAAAAAAAAGGTAAAAACCTAATCCTTATGGATTTGCTTATCAAAAGTGATTCTAAATGAACAAAACTTAATTGACTTGGTGCTTACCTTCCTTAAGCATCCTACTTGCCCTGAGCACTACTGAGAAAGGGAGAGAAGTATGTCTATGCCAGCAAATAAAACCATTCCCAGGAATGTTCCCAGGCCCAGAAGCTAACTGGCAGGAACTGACTGACAACTATGCCAGTGAATACACACAGCCAGCCTCCAGAGCAGCCTGACTGGATGCAAATCCTTTGGTACTAATAGTCTGTAGGATGTTGTAATTCCATGCCTGGGAATTGCCTGGGAGACAGCTAGTTGGTACAGGTCAAAAGCATGTCAGGGACTGCTCTAATAATTTCAGACCAGTCATATTCCAGTCTGGGAGCACTCACAAGTGCTGTTTAATTCACTGGCATAGACATAGCCTTAGGTTCACTGGTGTATTCCACGAACTCTTTCCAGCTGCTCAGAGATGATAAAGACTGGTGATTATTGGTGAGGAATTATTAAAAATTAAATCTTGACTCATATACCTGCTTTATTGTGAACCCTTTTAATTTATTGTATGGTTCTGGATTTTTGGTCTTGTAGTATTTATCTCATTAGTGTAGTAAACCTTTTAATGTCTCATAGTAATATAAAATAGCTTGAAGATGTGTACAGGTTTTAGAATTAATTTTGTGGCCTTTAGGGCAAATTTAGGAGTACACAACTAAATTTGACGTGCTTTGTGTGATTCTGGATATATAGAAGCAGTCTTCTATGCCGAGTCTTCTCTCTCCAACACCTATTGTTTTATTTGATAACAGTTACTTATTTAGAAGATATTACAATTTCAAAATTATCGTCCTAGAAAACAGATAGCTTTAGAAGACTTCCAGGTTTTGCAAAACACTGCCTCATTTTCTTGTGCAATTAACATTGCTTATTATGTAGGAATTGAGTGCAATTATAACTGTGTTCCATATTAACTTGATACAAAAAAACTAAAGCAATGTTTAGGTGTGCACAGAGATTGCCTATTTGAATTGTCTTGATTTGTTCGTTATCATGTTGTTAAGGCTTCTAATTCCTTCTTCTTAATACCTGCTAAACTTTTTGTGCATTAGCCAAGAAAGAATGGATAAACCATCCTGAATTAAGAAAACATATTTGTAAGCATGCAACACATGAAAAATAATTGTTTAACCTTTACATTGAATTTAACTAATTTTACCAATTCTTTCAGTTCTCTGATTGAAAATCTTGTATGAGAGAAAAAAAATCGAGGTTTTTACCCCATCATATATTCTTTTCCCTTGGAAAAGAGAACCAACTTAGCAAAAAGAACACATAAAGAATTCAGCTTTAACCTGAACAAAATGGTTCTCTTTTTCTCCAAGTTATTTATTCATTCAAGCATCTTTATCTGGGTTGCTCTTTATTTACTGAACTAATTTAAATCCCCTGATTCCACAAAAGGTCAGACAAAAGCTTCTGTCACAGCCCTAATGCCCTTCATGAGTCACTTTGTACTTCTATGGAAGATTTTTCAAATCATGATGGTAAAGGAGCAAGGCCCTAAGAGGATCGCTCTGAGAATCCCGTGGTCAGTATGTTATCTCTTTTTTTTTTGTGATGAAATTGTGTTTGCATATTTCAAAGAAAACGGTTTGCAGAAAATTAACACATGAAACTCTGTTAGAGGCAACATAAAGAAGTCAGAACAGAAAGAAAATGGCAGCTTATGCTACAGCATATTGTTAAAAGGCTTTCTGGTATCCAAATAATAGAACAGATTTGCAGTATTAGATGGTGTCATTGTTTATACAGGGTAACATATACTAACAGATAAAAAGGATGGAGTAAACTTAAATTAATACAAGCATTTTCATTACAAAAGAAAAAATAAAGCTTAATATGCGAGCAGTAAAAAGCATTATTCTTCAGCCATGCTATATTTTACAATCAGCTGAAAAAATGTGATTATAAAATTTTTTCCTTTTGCTTTGTTTCAGCATCACTAATTCATTTAAATCCTCCTCCTTCTACAAACAGCAGTCTCTGTGCTGTGACAGGATATTCTAGTCCTATTCCAAAATATTGTGAGACTATTAATATAAAGGTAATGAAAAAGGACATAATATGTAGCAAGCAAAACTAGGAATGATGGTTAGAAAAGTTCTAAATGTTTTATCTAGATCTGAATTGTCATTGAATGATCTATTCTAAAATAAATGTCTGTAAGTGTGAGTTGAGACAATATGCTGCATGAACTTTTTCTGTGTTACTTTATTGCAGTAAACATGCATTAATAAAATATTATGACTGCCAGTTTTCATGAGCAAAACAGTTCAATAAATATATCTTTAGTACTGGGAGTCACTCAAGGTAAATAGATTTGTTTAATGTATACCATGAGCAGAAGACTGCAGTCAATGTCCTTAATGTGTAAAACCTGCGAAGTTTGGTGGTTTCTTGCAGTCTTCTGACTCTAGGAACTGGTATGTTAAAGAAAATCAGCAAATATATGGAAATCATGACACAGAGATGAGTTTGCGGCATTAAAAACTCGTGTCACTTACTTATGTGTTGTGTTGCCACAACTCAAACCAGCCGCATCAGTTGTAGCTGCTTGGTCATGTTACATCTCCTCAATCTAGGGAATTTCAACGAGTACCAAAAAGTTGTGGCATGTTCTCTCAGCTTCCCACTTAATTTCAAATGCAGGAGAAGGTTGCAATGGTTGGTGCAAGTTAGAATGTGTGGGATCTGTGGTTTGCTGCAGTTTGTAGTTTGCAGTCTTCTCCAGGGGAGCTGAGTAACGCAGACAGCGTGTGTCTGAGCCAGCTGCAGCTTTCTGCTTTTAATCACAGCTGATGGACAGTTAACTGCAGAGATTTAACAATAGAGGTAGCCAATGTTGAGGCAAGTCCAGGGACTATAAAAGCAAAGAAATAAAGAGCGTTTAAAAAAATGTTTTTATAGGGTGAGATGAAGGAAGTACAATTTTCTCTTTAAATTTAAAGAAATTCGATCTGAATTGATCTCTTACTCACAGAACTAATTTATACACCACATGTCTCTAAAAGGTCAGGCAAAATCATCTTTCACAAACTTCATAGTTCTCATAAGTTACTATGTATTTTCATGTCTGCACGAATTGTTGTTGACTCAATATGACACATCCGAAAATACCTCCCCAGTCTATTACAACCAGGCAACGGACAGAGAAATAAAGTTTCTTTAATGCATAAAATCCAACTAAAAATGGAACAGGCATAAAAAGGAGTTGATGCAGAAGCTGTAGGATATTTTCTAGTCTTGAACAGGTACCTGATGGAAATTACCTACTGATGAAGTGTTGCCAGACAGAAAAAAAGATCTGAGGATTAGCACTGCAGCTGGAGGATTGGTGAAAGAGTGATATGAAAATAGAGGGCAGAGGAAGAGAGAGAGGAGGCTGTGCAGGCATTTGAAATTTACAGACACCTATTAAATGAGATGACAAAGAGGAGAGATGCATGAATGAGTTGTATGGCCCAAAAAACCATATGTCAAAGGTCAAAATGAAGGAAGACATCGCTAGTGGAGGAGGGGCTGAGCTGAAAAACAGGTGTAAGTCACTGAAAAGAGTGGGCAAAGAACAGACAGAAATAGAAGACTTACTTTCTGGAAAGAACATGAGCCACCTCTAGAGAAGGGGGAAAATGGAGATAGCCAGGGAACGCAGCAGGAGAGATAACAATGTAATATAGGAGACTGTGAATTATAGAAATTTAAAATTTACTGGTTGGAGGGACCTCTGAAAATCATCCAGTCCATCTGCATAGTTAGTTGAAAGAGGATTTTTCCACAGATGAAGAGGTCTGCAATGGCTTTGGCTAGCTCAGTCTTGAAAACCTCCAAAGATTAAGTCAATCTCTCTGTCCTGGTGCTGAACCACACTTAGAGAAGACATTTTTGTAATGCCCCATTGGAACTTCTTTCACTGCACATTGCTGCTATTATCTCTTGCGAAACTGTCTGCAATTACCATGAAAAATTTGTCATTTCAGAATTGTCCCTTCAGGTAGTTGCAGGCCACTGTTAGCTCACACCATATTTTCTTCACCAAACCAAATGAGTTTCTCCTCACCTGTGTGAGGAACTATGCCCATAGTTTGTCCATTCAAGTTTTGAATAGCTTCCAAGATGGAGATTCCACAACTTGAATGGGCAGCTTGTTCGGTGGTTTAACCATGCTCCAGGGAAAAGAGTTTTTATAAGTTTCAATAGAAATTTCTCTTGTTGCCAGTCAGGACCGTTGCCTCTCACTTTTTTTGTGGTATATCAAGAAGAAACTGCCCCTGTGATGTTATGATAGCAGAATAGCCCCCATTAAACTTCCCTTGTGCAGGCTGAACAAACAGGTCTCCATCACCTCCGTGGTGGGATGTGTTTCAGCCTCCTAGTCATCTTTGTGACCCTCCAGTGGGTTCATTCCAGTATGTCCATATCTTTGTTTTACTGAAAAGCCCTAAACAGGACATCAGATATGGCCTCTTAATTACAACATAAAGGAGAAAAAACCACTTCATTTTACTTGCTGGCTACACTTTTCCCAAAACTGCTGTCATGGCTTAACCCCAGCCGGCAGTGAAGCTCCATGCACCCATTCACTCTGCTCCCTGATGGAAGAGAGTGGGAAGAGAATTAGAAGGGCAAAAGTGAGAAAAACTTGTGGGTTGAGGTAAAGCTTTAATAGGTAAAGCAGAAGTCATGCATGCGAACAAAGCAACAAAAAGAATTCATTCACCACTTCCCATGGGCAGGCAGGTGTTCAGCCATTCCCCGGAATGCAGGACTCCATCACAAGTAATGGTCACAGCATAACTCTGAAAGCCCCTCTTCTTTCTTTCTACCCCCACTTTATGTTCTGAGTGTGACATGGCATGGCATGGCATGGCATGGCATGGCACGGCATGGCATGGCATGGCATGGCATGGCATGGCATGGCATGTCCCCACCACAAACAACAAAAGTAAAATGGATTCTGGGGGCTGGTTTTGGAGGAAGGTTTTGGTCACAGGGGTTCAGTCACAGCCACTGAGAATTTTTTGTGAGGAATATAAAAATGGACTTCACTTAAGTGTTGGAGTGCTGCTCTTCTGCTCAGCTAAGAAGAGTTTTAAAATACAAGCTTTAAGCTCTGCTCTTATTTACAGCATTGTTTAAAATGTAGTGCAGCTGTACATAAATTACTTCACATTTTGGAAGCAGTCTGGCTGCAGCCCGAGGTTGCTTTGCTTATGCAGTTCAACCTGATGTTTAGAAATTGCTTGCACAGCAGGGGAAGACTGACATGGAGATTTATGTTAATTTCCACACTTGGCAAAGGTACAGAGGAAAAAGAAAAATTAGTAAAATAAAAGCACTGTAGTGGTGAGAAGAGCTAAAATTAAATCACAACATCTCATCTAATCTCCTTCCATTCTTTTCCAGCAGATTTAAAGTATTTAATACCTTGATGTAATACTGTAATTGCATGGGGAATTACAAAATAAAACAGAGATTGAGGTTAACAAATAAATGCCTCACAAAATGGGTGCTTTATTGCCTTATGTCCCAGTCCTTCTCTGCACTCCCATCAGATTTGAAATATTTGAGTGCCACTCAATACAGAGATACTCAGTATTTCTGCAGTGCCTTTCCTGGTGTGCTCTGGGCTGCCTTTGCCTTTTCGTTTATGATAAGTAGGTGCAAAAATTTGTTTTCAACCACAAGCACAAAGAGCAAAAGTTCTCAGAGCAAAAAATTCTGCCATTAGGCTTTAACTAGAAGCATTTTAGGCTGTTACGTTTCATTTGATGGGTATTTTTCCACTGCAATGGAGTTGGAACTAGATGACTTTCATGGTCCATTCCAACCCAACCTATTCTATGATTCAGTGATATTCTAGTCCTGATTTGTGTTCTTGATGCTCCCAAATATGTGACATCAACACATTTCATGCTGCTTGTGTCATGATCATTAAAGAAAAATAATGACTAAAACCGATGGGAAGCACAAGCACTGATGGAGTGTACCCCAGCAATGATGTTTCACCTACTGAACCATATGTCTATAAGGGGGAGAAAAATATGAGGGAAGAAAACGACTATTCAGCTGGCAGAATAACAAATACATGGGAAATGACCATAATTAAATTTAGTATGGGAATTTAGAGCCAGGATTCTGACTGTTGGAGGGGTGTTATTTTGGACCTGCATTTCAGCCAAAGTAATGGAGTGTGGAAAAAAAGACAACTGTGTTTCAAATGATGCTGGTCTGTTCCTGTGGTAGAACTCTGGACATAGTGTAGCACAAAAGGCACTTGAAAAAAATATTTTTGGCATTTCCGCATTAGTTTTTATTGATATAAGTACAAATATAACACTGCCTCCTTGAATCTGGCTGGTTTTCATCTTAAAACAACAGATTTAGTTTTATTCCTGAAAGGGGGTAGGCAAGGTGGGCTTACAACCATCCTCATTTTCTCTGGGAGAAGGGTGAGTATTTTTTCCGCATATGTCTCAGACACAGCATGGTTGTTCCTCTCCAAAGAAAATTGTGTTTTGGGGAAAAGCTAATCAGATTATCACTCATTTTTCAGAGCAAGCTATTTTGAGTAAAATGCCCAAAGGTATCCAGACTGGGGCAGATTTTTCCTGAAAGTAGTTAGTCTGACACTTTCTTAAAAGGCATAGAATTAAAGTACTGCAGAAGCAAACTATTATATCAGTTGAAACTGTTAATATAGAGTCATAGTATAATGATCTTTTATCACTTTACACATGTAGTTGTGTAATTGATTTTTAAACAGTGCACTGGGAAAACTGAATCATGGTTCTCTTTTTAATAAAACTCAGTGAACCTTCAGGGTTTAACATCTCCATATAAATAAATCTTATGTGTTATATCACACTTTGGAACCTCATGACAAAAAAATCTGTTTTACTGTGCTGTAAAACATGCAAATATTATTGAGATCGCAGATTTATAAATGCTTGGAAGGTAAATTTCTCAGTTTTGTACATAAAGAAGAGATTTGTTGCCTTTGGTAGCAGTGGTTAGCCAATATTAAGAGCCTGTCCTAATTAGGAAGAGAAATGGAGAATAGCCCAATAGTGACATTCCTGGTAATTTACAGGAATGCCTGCAGCATCCTGTTTTCTAGGAAATAGTCAAAATAATCACTATGAGGCAGCATCTTTGTTCAAAAATCAAAATCTGCCTGGCTTTCCAGAAATTTTTCCCCAAACAGCTCTGCATACCTTACTCACAGAGGTATGCCCTTGACATCTCTTGCCTTCTTCTGGGTTTCTGCTTGCCTCATATGTATGCATTGGTAATCAGTCTTACAGCACTCCAGGGACCTCCTCCATCTCTCTCATCTTCTTGAATTGCAACCTCTTTAGTTTGTTACTTAGTTACCACTCCCCAAAGGGGCCCTTACTTGCTCCTTCCAGTTAGGCTGCTGAAAAGCCATTTCTACTGCCCTTTTGATTTTGCTTGTCTCTAAGTTAGGGAGGGCATCTCTTCTCGGCATCCAAAGTACCAAAATTTTGCATTTTTATAAACTAATATGTGACCTATTGTTCTCCTATTTGCTTTGGAGTAATTATTAGCCCAGTCCTAGCTAAGCACTGGAGTGGTGTGGTGGTAGAGCACCCATTCATTCCCCATTTATGGGAGTGCTATCCTACTGACTTACTGGGCTGCATGGTGAGTACAGCAGTTCCACAGCCACGGAGCTTTCTTCATCAGCCACAGCAATAACTGAGCATTTGCCAAGAAGGACGAGGAAGTTAAAGAAAAGGGACTGGGAAAACCTTGGAAGGGTGGGTCCATTGAGATCTCAAAATCAACGCCCCCAAAGAAGAAGAGTCTGATGCAGGATGTACCTGGAAATATGGAGAATATTCCTGTGAAAAGTTGCCCTACCCTGGATCAGTTTCTGATGCTATGTCCCTAAGCAACCTTGTTGACCTTCAGTCATGGGGCTCAATCGATTTTTGATCTGCCTGATTATGACAATCCCAGTATTCATTTAGGAGCAGGAAAATAGGATGGATTGCACCTGGGAGATAATATCAGATGCACTCAAAGCGGAAAGTAAGTGAACTAACCTTTGAAATAATTTATGATAAAATATTATTGTTCTTCTCCCCTACAGTTTTGAAGTCCAGCAAAATACTCAAGTTTTTAATGTACAATCAATGACATGTTAGGAGAGGTTTCAAATTAATTGTCTTTAAGTGGCATGCTTGATAGTGTAGTGTCTTTCTAGATATGTAATCTAGATTACAAAACATGGTTGAGATCACTCTGGAAATTTCTGAGAGGAACTTGCTGGCTAGTGCTCTGCAGGATATTAATTAGGTAATGCTAGTAGCACTTTAGCATTTGAATTCTGTTACAGATACATAGGAAACATGAATAAATTATTGGGACATAGGAAATTGCCATGTGGAATTCCCTGTGTGCATTCTCTTACCTCAAGTAAAAGTGAAGCAGCCTGCCCTTTAATTGAGAGAAAAAACACCTAAGACTTTATTGCCTTTGCAGGAGGGGAGGGATTTGTATATGGTTACCTCACAAGAGCTGACACACGGCAATTCATTACCCCATGGTACCTTTTTAGTGTGTCAAACCCTTATGGCTTCAAACGGACATTTTCTTACATTTTGCTCATTAATTCTCTGCATTGAACAGACCATGTATTTATTTCTTGGAGTCACTGAGAGGCACAAATAAAATTATGACATCTTGCAATTTTGACTGCTGGACGAATTACAAGTGTAATTATTTAGTTTATGATGAAAGTTGCAGCAACACTGACCCATGTCTACTTTGACAAGGTATAATTTCTGTAAAGCTTGTGTCCTCCAATGCTATCATGTATTTAGTTCTCTACTTAGCTTAATTTCATTTTTATACAGGATTTTTTTTTCCTAAAATATTTTTTTTCAGCACCCTGCAAGTATGATGCACAAAATTAGTGATGGTCACAGTAAGCCCAGGTTTTGAAATGTTTTGAAATAAAAGTTGATGCTGCTGAGTATAAATACTTGTAATAAAAACTTCCAGGCAGAAGATACTCTAGTGACACTATCATGCCAAAGCATCACCTATGATAATTTTATAGGTGATCAAAGTACCACTCGTATCTAAGAAGTTCCTGATTAAACAGAAAGTTGACACATCCTCAGTCCCCCATCTCCTACCATATTGTCAAGTTAACATTGCCATAAATTACACTCCTGGCAGACAACTTCATATTAATATTACTTTATGCTCAAAATAACGTGCAGAAGTGAAGGCAATGAATTAAGGGTACCTTTATTAATTAGTGTCAGGAGGAGCGACTGACTGCTTAGTGGTAAAGAACATGGTATTGAATAGTAAACTTTTGGTTTTTACTATAGTTCATAATTCTAAAAAAAAATCAAGAAAATAATGAAGAGGGCAGAAAAAAAAAATCTACAGACACAGACAGAAGGTGCGAAGTCACTTCAGGAGAAGAAAACGAGCTGCAAACACAGAATTACATATAGGGATGGACCAGCAAGTGGTAGGCCAGAAAAAGAGCTGCCCAACAGGCTCGACACAAAGACTCATTGACTCCACATCATTGCAAGGCCACTTCTTACTATTCATTAATTCCATATTGTTGAATCTTGGAAAAGTCATGAAGGGCATAGTACCAGGAGGACCTCGACAGTCTGGAGAGTTGGGCCAACAGGAACATAATGAAGTTCAACAAAAGGAAATGGAAAGTCCTAACCTGGGGAAGAATAACCCCTGTGCTAGTGCTCCCTGGGGGCAGAGTGCCTGGGAAGCAGCTTTTCAGAGAAGGTTCTGGGCATGCTGGTGGACAAAATGATCATGAGCCAGCAAAGTTCTTCCACAGCACATCTGGAGTGCTGAGTCCAGCCCCAGATTCCCCAGAGAGACATGGACATACAAGGGTGAGTGCAGTGAAGGCCTACGAAAATGATTAAAGATTCAGTGAAGAGTTAAAAAAATAATGAAGGAATTGGAGCATCTGACACAGAAAGAGAGACTGAGAGAGATGGGACTGTTTAGCCTGGAAAAGAGGAGGTTCAGGGATATCATATCAATGTGCATGAATAGCTGATGGTTGGGAGTAAAGAATATGGAGCCAGAGTCTGCTCAGTGGTGCCTAATGAAATGAAAAGAGGCAATGGAACAAGATGAAAGGAAGGAAACATTCCTTGAACATAAGAAAATCTTTTTTATTATGAGAGTAGTGGAACATCCAAAGTGATTTCCCAGAGGGGTTGTAGATTTGTCGTATTTTAAGATATCCAGAAGCCAGTGGGACACTGTCCTAAATAATTTGTTCTAGTTGTCCCTGCTTTGGGGGAAGGAGGGCAGGAGGTTGGAGGAGGTGAGGTCTCTTCCCACCACAACTGTTTTGAGATTCTGTGACTCAGCAACATTTTGCAGTTTCTGAGAAAGGTCTCCATCACTGAATAAATGCAATTGGCACAGTTATCCTAATACTAAAACTGATATCCTAAATGGAGAAATAAACCAAAACACTTAAAACAAAGAACTGAGTAATAGCATAGATGAAAGCATGATAATTGCTTAAGAAAAGTAGTCTGACAGATGCTTTAAATTTTAAAAAGACTCTGATGCCACCCGGAAGATACCAAGCAAATTGTAGCCCTAATTATACACTCTAGAAAGGGCTTTGCTGAGCATAAATTTAATAAAAAAACAGATTTAAGCAACACAGGGTTAACTGTATTCTCCTACTAAAAGATTCTGACGTGGAATAATTACAAGGACCACCATGTATCCAGTTCTGTGAAATGCAACTTATTTTACATATGTTGTTTTTGTATGCCTGTTTAGAATCCTAGGGAAATAAATAACTGTGACATGTGAAGCCCGTGATAAACATGAATGGGGAACATACAAAATGGGTGTTTATTGAAAATTTGATGTAATTGTAAATGTTAAGTCAAAATATGTTAAAACATGACATAATGTCTTCTTACTGAGTTAATGTTCAGCCTGTTGAGTAGGCGATTCTTCAATGGTCTTCACTCTAGGATCATAACAAAAACAGTTGAAGACTCTGATTTTGTAAAAGAGATATAAATGGGAGATGAATCAAATGTAATTGCTATTGGCATGTTTCATGCAATTACAGGGGAAAACATGATTAATAGCTATGAAATTTATGGTTGATTAAAAATAAAATATAATGCCTAGAGAGTGGCCACAGATAAAGCTAAATACATTAATATGAAAATAGGCATCTGCAAGTAGAAATCTGTAGCAGTGGTGAGCCTAAATATAGTTCCTCTTAATTGTGGGGAATAAATATTACATCCGGAGTTGTGGGAAAAGAGAATCTTGTTTAAAAGAGAAAGGACATTTATTCAATGCACAAAAAGACTAACTGCTGCTAGAAATCTGTTCATTTTGCTACTCATACGGCAATAATCCTAGCATATACAAAAGGTGCATTTCAGGCAAATTGGGAGACAGACTTTGAGTGTGTGCTCAAGGTGACTTGGCCCTGTGTTCCTCCCATTGCCACCCAGCAGTCAGTCATTGTAGGAAGCTTTTGGGACACCATTATTTCATAAGGCCAGAATAGTGGGGTGCTACAGACTGCCCTGCATCTTAAAGAATGCAGCTGTCATTTTCATTTTCTACATGCAAAGGAGCTTAGGGTCTCAAACCCACCACTGCCTTAAGACACTGGTGGAGGGAGAGCATGAGATTTCCACTATTTGCAAATTAGGTGCATTTGCTTACAGAAATTCTGAGCATCCTTTACATTGTTGGGGAAAGGAAGGGTATGACGTATACATTTAAGCTGCATAATGAAACGCATAAAAGTCTTCTTCAAGCAACCTCTGAAGTGTTTGAGACAGATTTGGTGATGAAGATAAGTGCGTAAATGTGGGTTGAATGTAAGCATTGGACTAAAATAATGCTCATAAATGTTGTATCTATCCTAGTGTGCCGTAAATGTACATACTCAACATCTGAAACTGGCCAAACTGAGTAAAATAAAGGGAAACCAGAAATGTGGCCTGAGACAAGTTGTTTTCTTTCATCTGCTTTAGGAATGTCCCACTAAAGGAGAAAGAGAGGTAAAGCAACCAGGCACCCTAACATTTTGCCTTATTTACATCTGCTTAAATTATGTCTCATTGCTACAATTTTAAAAAAAAATCCTGATATTTTTACAACTCTTCACAGTGCTTTTACCTGAACAGCTGAGGAAAACTGTATCAAGAATAAAACTAAACACTGCATACATATTGCTGTAATGAAGGAAAGAGTACAAGGCAAAGAGGAAAATTCAGGGAAGTTCAGACGACTATCACATGTTCAGACCTCATATAACAGATGTTACTCTCTTGGAAAGACTGGAATTGTATCAGAGCTGAGTTCAAGCCGTTGATGTTGCATGAAGACAAACATCCCCACAGATTATTTGTGGGATGGACAAAATACTGTACCTCTGTTCAGGAAGCTTGTAGTGAATACACACGCAGATGGAAATCCACAAATACTTAATTTATAACTACCATACCAGCTTGTATGAATGGTTAATTACTTGTTTGTTTATTTTGCATATCACTGTTCAATAATATTTTATATTCTTTTTCCAAACCAAATACCCAAGTAGAATATAAATAAGGGGGTTTTTTCAGATAGGTAATGTATGTGTCATATAGACATCTAAATCCCTCTGCGTTGTAATAAAATTTTGAAAAAATTCAAAAGATGCTCTTTTTCCTTGTCATTTGTTCTTTTTCAGTTTCTGTCGTTGCAGCTTTGTTAATGCACAGTCCAAACCTTCCCGTATGGCATCTTTGGTACTTCCCTACACAAACATTTCAGTAAATGGGCTTCATTCCAAATTTTGATTCCTTTCCCTTTTGTTGTTCAAACAATTGACATCAAACTGAAACATGAAAGAGAGAAGAAAAGGTTGTTTTCTCTGTATGAGGAACCACAGCAGTGGCAGTGTTTTACATTTTCCATATGAATACAATTATTGTTTGTCTCTAACTTGCACACCGCATCCTACATTTGGATTTTGGCAGGTAAAGTTATGCTCAGTGAGCTCGCTGATGCTTTGTCCAATTCCAAGCAGCGCTGTAAGCTTTGTTATTGTCCACTAGACATCTCCCCTCCCCCATAGCTACTTAAATCCTTTTTAAGATCAGTTTTCTGGAGTCCATCTGGCATTCTCAGACCCCTATGACGAGGCCACTGCACTGCTGGGGTGTGCTGTGAGCTGCGAGAGGCCGTCGTGCTCTCGTACATACACACAGCAACAGAAGTGCTTTCTGTTTATACTCCTCCGCACGTTATCTACAATCTAATTTCAAACATGTTAATGCTAAAATAAGACTTCCAACTACTACTTCTATTTATACACTTTAAGCTTTCTCAATCCCAGATTTATTGGCTAAAAAAGTTTATAGATAACATACCCCAGGCAAAGTTCTTTAATGCTTCATCTAAGAAACATTAGTAACTGTGATCTGTGGAAATTAACTGAGATAAACTGTTGCTTTTTAAGCACAGATTCTTTATATCCAATTTAGGCATCAAAGACTGAAACACTGGTAATATATCTGAAGCATTTGAAGATGAAATAAGAAATAACTATGGAAAAAGAGTTTGAGTTTATACCGTTTAAAGCCTGATCTGGCCAGAATAATAACTTAAAACACAGTTTTAGTATATAAGGATGGGAGAACTAATGCTGTTGGTCCCTGCAGCTGACTCAGTTCCCCTATTTGTAAGCAGATGAATATTACTTGATCTAGATCTTCTGACTCCTCTTTCACCATCTGCCTAAGCATCACTTCTGGGGCTTCTTGAGCATGAGTCTTCCTCCACTGCCCTGTTTCCCCTGCTTCACCTTGTGTAACCTATTTAAGTGCTCACATCCCATTTTGCAGTTTGCAGCACGTGGCACCGAACAGCAGCACATTTCGGGTGAGGACTCTGAGCCGCTGGTTAAAAGTGGACAGTTTATGCTTGAACAGTCTGACAAACCTGGTAATACATTGTGATGGTGAACTGGAAAATCAGTTCTCAGCAAATCCCACTAGCAGTCAAAATATATAATGGAACAACAGTCATTATCATTGCCTTTAATGAAAGACAGTAGTTCAACCATGGAACCTGTGGCATTCAAAGGAAGGGAAAGTATTAGGTTTAGTGAATCCTACCTACTTTTGTAAGTCTGGAGGTATTTTTCAGACAGTTTGAAAGTAACCATCTGCATCTTCTCTGACCCAGGGAATATAACATTCAGGACAATTTGTTCACTATCAATTTACAAGTTTTCTGTGAGACCTAGGGCAAATAAAGTAGTTCAGTCTAATCCTTGGTTTTCTTGTAATGAAAAATAATGTCTGAGTGTTTGAGGATACTTTAGTGATGATTATGAAATATTCGGTGTCTGTGGCAAGTATCTAGTCTCATTTTTCTAAGTAGTATCAAAATTCAGAACTTGGAGTTGAGTTTTTCATATGAAACAGAAATTAATGACAAGACAGTTACTAACCTAATGTAATTTGTGCATTGAAAGATTACACAGAAGTTTCTTTTCTTTAAATTGCTTTGGAAACAAAGAGCGTAAGGGTAATTGCATTAGACACTTCTGTGCTGCAACAAACCATCACTCAAATAACATTACATTTTCCTCAGTCTCTTTCTCTGTCCTTGAGAGAAAGACGAGTGAGGCCAGGCAAAATTTAGAAATAACTATCACGATTGGAAATGTTTGAGTTTCAGCATATTTATGTTCATTATTACTCACTCCTCAGCTAAGACAGATGAATCAAGTCTGTTAAATCACTGCCTTGAACACTTCAGGATAAAACTAGCTGGACTGCCCTGACTCCTAGCTGATGATAGTTCGTGGCATCCAGGTGACTTGACATGAAAAGATCCAGATTGTTTCATTAAATCGGTTGTATGGCCAACAGTTTTCTGTTGAAGGGTCGTAAAAATAACTGTGGACAGAGGAAGAGTGGGTGCTACAGTTATTTCTACAACATTTGCTCTTTTCACAAGTGGGAAACTCTTACCCGAAGGTTGCATACTGCTTGTCTAGGAAAAGCAGATGAGACTGAGCATCCTCTTCTTTTCCCATGATTCTATTCTCTTCATTATGCTTTCTGTAGGGGTTGTGTAATATAAGGGAACTTCAAGGATTCAAATGCCATCCAGAAAGAAAAATAAAATTATTTGGCCGTAGTTAATTACTTTCTGGCAAAATATTCTCCTAAGTGTTATCCTGATTGTTTATATATCTTTAACCTCCATTGTACCTTAAATTCTTCTATAATAACTTTAACTTCAGATGCACTGTACCAATTAGCATTCCAATTTTTTTGATTCAGAATAATTATTTTAATATAATATTTTAATGACTATGCCAATGTCATGCCCTTCATAGATAGTATTAAAACAGTAATTATAAACACAGCATCTATTTTGGTGTATAAATTCTCTTGTAGAATGAAATTAATGACTTTTTGCTCATTTAATCCAATTTTCAGAGCCATCTTACAGCATTTGACAGTGGAAATTAGAAACTTTTTGAGAGCCAGCTCAATTGTTTTCTTGGTTTTTTCTCACCTTAAATTCTTACCTGGAGGAAACAAAATCAAATGAAATCAAAATTAGCTGAAACAAAAATCAAAAGTGACTGGTTTTATAGGCCCATTTTCCCACATTACTTCAGATGTTGTCTGTTATGTTCATACCACAAATAATCAGGAGGAAAACACTTGGAGGGTCACATAGGTCAATAAACATCTGGCTTATGAAGTGTTGCCCCACTGCCTGTATTATGTTGATAAAATTACTTTAGTCAGGAGAAAGAAATATAAAGTACAAAATATAACTGGTAAATTTTCTCATCTTGACATATGGAAGATTTGCAGGTGTAATTTACAACGGCATAAATCTCAGTTTATCAGAATGAAATTCTATCCAAAATTCCAAAAGGAAATGAAACATAGGGTGTGTGTTTCAGGGGTCCGTCTCCATCTCAGTGTGGGTATAGAGTCCTCTGTCCATCAGGATGAGACCATTCCAGAGTGCTTTATACTTCTCCAAGCAAGTAATTTGAAGACACTGTTTCTTTCTGCTATGGAAAGGATTTTAATCTGCTGTAAATGCAGATCAGCAGTGAAACCCCCCAGCTATACAAATTCTCATAGTCGTACTTTTCCACAAATTCTTCTCTTTATCTCTCGAGCTTTTGCAAATATTTGAAATTCCTGGAGAATCCGTCTTCACCTGCACCCACTAGCAGATTCACTAAAAGAATATTTAATGAGAAGGTACTGTGCTGTCTATGTTATCGGGAACAGCACGCTTAGCTTGCTTTAATTCATGTGGCAGATAACTGCCTTTGTGATAAGTCAGTTTTCTTATTTTTATTGCTGTTCTTTGCATGGCTTTTATGTTTTCTTGTGATGTTACTAAACATTTTGCTTGAATAAAGATTGGGCTGCTTGTTGGATTTTTGAAAACTTTCTGTGTTAAAAAACAAAATTGCTTTGGGCAAATATTGTTTTCTTTTTTTTTTTCCAAGGCAAATTCCTGTTGACTTCAAATAAGGGCTTCAGGGGTTAGCTGTCCAAGAAAAATGAATGTATGATCACAAGAAGAGATTTCTGACACTTTCCTTGACTAGGGGCATTCATCATGTATTTGAACGGAGTGCTGCCTAGAATGGATCCAGGGAAATAGGTATTAGTTTATGAACTCCAGTTACTGTGCAACCAAAGTGCAATAACATTATCCAATATGCTTAGGTGACAATATTTTTTCCATAGGAGAGAAAGCAAAAATTAGTAGATGTGATATAAAGAAAAAAATAGTCCTGCATTAAGTGAAGTAATATTTTTGCAGTGATAAAATTAAGCACATGACATCTGCCATAGACACCTAGTTCTAATGCTTACTCCAAGAATCTTTTTTTTCACTTGAGGCAGCTTGGATCATTTTTCAGACTTTACTGGTCAGCCTGAAATGAAAATTATGAGAGACTTGGTACTCACACCATAGGTAATGAAATATCCCCAGCAAGGCATTGTATCTGTGATCATCGCACGTATCCTCCCAAACAGGAATAAAAAACCCCAACACTGATCTTTTAGCGTATGTCCTGGGCAATTAGACAGTAGGTATTTACCAAGAGATGCAATAACATCCTCAAGAAGTCATCACCTGCTGTTTATTCGATAGGTCAGCTTCCAGTGTAGCTGGTTGCTGTCTGTTCCAGCCACTGCTCATCCTACATTCCAAGAAAGTCACCTCATCTGTGTTTATCTGGCCACTTTCTCAGTTTTCACACAGTCAGACATACTCATAAAACTGTCCTGAACACCTTTTCCACATCCTTCAACTATTCCAAGCAGGTGTGGTGATATATCAGAATTTCATCACTGTTGGCCATGATGGATTTGCTCTGTACTTCCTAATTTTTTTTAACCTTTTCCTGGAACACTGCAGGTGCGTGCTATGTGCCAGCAGCCAGCAGTGATTCTATCTGTGGAGAAGAAAGGCCAAAGGAACTCTGTGTTCTCCAGTGCTCAGAGCTGTCAGAGCTGCAGGGAGTCGGGTGGGTGCAGCCTCTGCTCCAGAGGAAGGAGTTTACAAGATTTGTGTTTTTAAGCTGCCCTTCAGGACACAATCAGGGCTGTGTGTTCTGGTTGAATCAGTGGAATTGCTCTCTCCAAATGGTTCTCAGTGCCATTATTTGCACTCTGCCAGTGACTGGTCTTGGAGATGGCTTCCACATGGTACATTTGGTAGCCATTAGTTGCCCTCTTCAGTATCCCCTGCTCTTTTGTTAATGTTTGCAGAGACAAAAACTCAGCTTTGTGGTTTTTTCTTCATGTGTGTTGAAAGCTGTGGCAGCCTCCAAGAGAAGGAAGCTTTAGGCTCAAGTAGAGAAACCCCTGGTTTCTGTGTTTGGAGGCCTCTTCTGCTCTCCTTCCTGGTCATTTCAGTCGTGTTTGCAGGTCACGGCAGGACTAGCAAACCCTGTGAGTCCCAAGGGTTATTCTGCACACTGGCCACAGCACAAGCTGATAAACCATCTCTGCAAACAGCTGGAGCTAATACAAGTCTCATTTCTGACCCCTGTGTTCCTGCCTTAATGCTTTCAAATAGGTATTTTGGGAAGAATGGATGTCATGAACAGAATTACTGGAGGACACCTGTAGACACACTGTCTGACTGATGTCACAACACGTGATCTACTTTAGAGCAATTTTTTATGATTGCTATGGAGATCAGAATGCCTTGGGTTTATTTCTAAGCTTAGATCTTGCATGACATGTCCATTTTGTGCTATATAAATTGGAAATTAAAATATTGAAATACATATCACTGTTCCAACTTACACTCTTAAATCTGCCTTCAGGCACTTAAATAAATGGCCAGGTTTTTAAATAATTAAGTACTTGCAGCTCACATCCAAGTCAATAGGAGAGTTGTACCAAGGAACAGCAGCAAACTTCAAGAAAGAAGATACAATGAAAAGACAATTTTAACCAGTATTTTATCAACCTGAGGCATGTGCAGAAAGAAGGTGTAGAAAATGTACTCTTAACATGGATTCAGCTAAATAAGGGGCTCACTGTGGGTCTGTCCACTAGTTGGCAGGCACAGCAATGCAGTCAGCTATCCTGTGAATGCATCCATGGCTGCTCCCAAATCTCTGCTGAGGCGTCCTAGCAACTGTGTGCCAGCACTGCGCTGTGCAAATGCAGAAGCATTAGCAGGATCAATCAAACCTGCAGGGGAGTTTTCCAGTGGCTGGTGCATAAAGCATTTCACTGTTCGCCAGAGTGAAGCACCTGGTGAACACAGTTAAGTGTATTTCCAGGACTGCGCTTGTCTTTTTTGTTTCTTAAAAAAGGTAATAACCAGAAACCATAGTTGTGAATGCATAGCATAGATTTTTCCCTTCCCTTCAAGATCCTGCTCCTGAGGATTATGCAACTGTACAAGTGCCTGCGGCTGATGCTCAGAATATTCTCACTGTTTGATGGATTACATGGGTAGCTTCAAATTTAGGGACAGTAGGATCTTACAGATCAGATTTACAGCATATTTAGTGTTCCTGTTTCAATAGTGGCCAATGCAAAAGGCCAGCAAGGACTGAACTATCTGTAATGTAGTAGTGTACACTGTTTTTTCCACCCTCAATACTATGTTCTCAGAAAAATGTTATTACATATCAGCAATTTTAGTTGACTTGCAAGATGAGGTGTATTTATACAGGTTTTCATTTTGCTTTCTGCCTTTGCATTCCACATATAACAACCCTGTAACATTTATTTTGGAGGAAACTTGTTCACTCAGGAAACCAAGAAATGAGTCACTCAGCTCCCATTTCACATGAACGTTTCACTCCACGTGTATACAGATTCACAGTTTCATTTTCTGCCTTCTGTGCATTATCTGATGTATTAACATGCTTTCCTAGGCTCCTACCACTCTTTCACTTTTCTGTAGCTGCTGGAGAGACTTTTGTCGAGGCTTTTTTTTTGTACTGAGGCAAAATCCTGTCAACAGAGTGCAAAAGCATGTTTAATGGCCTCTAGCTGGCTGCAGATGCCCACATTTCTGAATAGTACTCAACATCAGAAAACTGAACGTACTATTAATTAAAGCTTTCTTTTCAAATGATGCCAAAATAGAATATTTTCTAGAAAGACCTCGCTTTTCCTCCAACATGAAGGAAGATGAAAGGCATTTACTCTGATTTCATTTGCATGCTCTGAAGTGACTCTCTGAAATGTGCTTTGGTAATAAAGAAAGCACTTGTTGCTGAAAACCAAAAACAAAGTATTACTTGTCCGTCTTTATACAGTCTATCTGCAAATGTGAGTCTTCCATGTGAAAAATTACTGGTGGTGTAAAATAGGACATGTAAGGCCACACACTTACTTGTTAGAAGATCCTAAAAGGAATTCTTTTTTCCAACCACAGTAAGTTGTCCACACCAAATATCTATTTTAAGGTTATTACACAATAATATGTTTAAAATTATATTTGGCACGTGAAACGGGTATAGACAGTACTGAAGTGAGATAAAGGCACTGAATTTTTTTCAATTAAAACCCCCCATATTTTACAATGTAGCTATGAGTTTTACAGTATTTCATTTTGCATTCCTGCATTCCTGTAATGCTGCATACTCTATCTATATTTTTATTTCTATACATGCATATATATATATATATATATATATGTATTTCAATGAAAAAAGGAAAACAGCATTGAAGTAAAGAGTAAATAATCAGTGAAATGTATAGGCAGAAATTGTCAGAGCAAGCATGTATATGCTGAGGGTTGCACAAGTGACATCTAAGCTGTGTGGAAGTTGTGCTTGTCCCAGTTCACCAAATTGGAAAACAAGCTGGTAATTGCCTTTCCCCACAACTTCCAGGCCACATACTGTGCTTTCATTTCCACAAAGACAAAGCTGAAAGCACAAAAATGCAACAGATTGCCCAGGGAGGCTGTAGATTCTCCCTCACTGGAGATATTCAAGAACTGCCTGGACACAGTCCTGTGCCATGTGCTCTGGGATGACCCTGCCTGAGCAGGGAGGTTGGATCAGATGATCCACTGTGGTGCCTCCCAGCCTGACCCATTCGGCGATTCTGTGATTTTGTGAATAGGAAATGTGGTCACATCTCAGTTAGGATGTGACTGTAGAAAAAGTTTGGCCCCACCATCCTGGGGAGACAGCACCATATACATGCAGCACTTTGGGCTTCAGTAAGCATTCAGGGCAGGAGGAGACATCCTGTTGTGTTCCACTTGGAAAACTCCTTCCAACTCCTGTGCAGTTCAGGAAAAGGGTAAACAACTCTATGCAAAAACCCAGCGATGCGCTGGCATTCTGGCAAAGCTTTCTCCGGCCTCAGTCTCTGTCTGCCTGCTCTTGCCTGCCTGCATGAGAAGAATACATAATGTGTCAGCATGATCTCCTTTACTGTGTGCTGAAGAACGCTGAGGAACTTGTGGATACCTGGTACCCCTCTGTCCTCATTAAGTTACTGTGTATTAGCACTTTCCTGGGTACTAAGGGAATGCTTCGTGCCCAGCATTCTGTATGTCTTATTTTAAATTATTAAGTCCTGTTGTTCTTGCTCAAGGATTTTTATAATGTCGGAAAATAGTTCTGCTATTCTTTAAAATTCCTTAAAAAACCAAGTTTTTCTGGGAGCAGTCAGATTAATAACGCTTGATTTATGAAGAGTTGTGCAACTGCATCTTCGGGGACCTAACAGACTCTAAGCTTTTTCCACACTAGGGTTATTCATAATAGAGCTTTTCCATTACTACTGTAGACTTTTTAATGTTTAAAAAGTTCCTAACCATCGTTTGCCTTACTGGAAAAAAATATTTCCACAGAGACAATAGTGCAAGGCAGGAACAGGTTGCCCAGAGAAGCTGTGAAGTATCAGTTCACAGAGATGTGCTTTGCACTGGACAAATTGCTGAGCAAGCCTAGATAGCCCATTTTGAAAAAGGGGTTTGTCCAAGTGGTCTCCAGGGGTCATTTCAAACCCAAATTACTCCATGTTTCCACATAAACACGGGAGTCTCATTTATATGTTCCCATCTATTTTTGTGGCACTACTACCCTGCACCTATATGCCACTGAACTGGGTTGAATTTGACAAAAGGGACTTAAAGATTACAAGAAGACAACATAAATCATAACCACATAATTCTTATTTCCTTGCAAAGGTAGGCTGCACATGAAAAGAAAAGCAGTTTTGTCTGAATAACAGGTACCAAAATTGCAGGGGTAAAAAATGTAACTTACATATATGGTTTAAAAAATGTGTTGCTTAATATTAGGTTTTGAATGAAATTCATTTGCTATATAGATTTTTATATATGAATGAATTTAGCATCTATATTAATACGTTAACCTTTTTTTATTCTTAGACTGGCAAAATATCAAATTCTCAGGCAAATTCTGACCTCTGCAACACTGATGTAAATTGCTGAATTAATATCAAACTAAACAAGAGTAGGGTTTATCCCAGTGACTCAGAGGAGTTATTCTGAATGTTACCATTCTTGGCTATTTCAGTACAGATTTATAAAAATTATATCTTAAGAAATAAAACTACATCTATGCGGTGAAGAGACTTGTGCCTAAGAAGACAGAAAATAAACCACAGCAGGTTTTTTTTCATGTAGTCAAATAATTATTTGTGTTATTTTACAAACATTACAACTGCATTTTGTTATGTCCTATTTTTTATAATTTCCTTCCTGAGATACAGGATATACAGCATTAGAGAAGGCTCTGGGACACACAAAGGCTTATTCATTTGAAGAACATCACTGATGTCATGACCCACAGGAGTGAAGGCTGAGGAAACTTGGAACATAAAATGTGTTAAACCTGCACAGAACAAAAAGATCACAGGAACATTTTAAGTGTTACTTGTTTATAAATCTAAAGACCCCACAAAATTCCACCACAGTTTAGGTTTTCTAAATCAGTGAGACTGGTGAGAATGCAGAAAGTGAGAACATATATCTTTAAACTAACTCGGGGAATTAATTTAGTTGTAAAACCACCATTCTTTCGGAAAGATCTCAATTCTTTCTAGAATAGAAGCAAACTAGTCTCTGCTAGCATGGTGAATGCTGCATTGGTGTCATCTGGTGGATGTTTGACATAGTATCTGTGCTAAATAAAGTCAGAACCAGCAAAAAATCATATTTTGGGAAGCATTACACCCTTTTCTTTATCATCTTCTCCATCCTTGCAAAGGAAACACTAGAAATAAAGTGTTTCTAAATCAAGCCCCTAAGATCTCTTTCCATGCTATTCTAAAGATCCTAGATTTGTGATTCTGTTGAGACTTGCTGAAATGTCTCTATCTCCAGATGGATAAACACAAAGTGATTATTATTTTATAACTTTATACATGCTTTAGAGAAAAGCAAAGATTTTGGAAAAAGGTGTTTACACCAGTTTTCCTCAGCTGGTGTAAACTGGACCACATCCCTCAATTTCTGAATTTGTACCTGGTAAAATTGCACATGGTTTTAGTGCTATTAAATAGTCCCATTGGAAACTGCAAGATTACCATTTAATGCAGTACCACAGTACACTCTGAAGGTATCTTGTCTAAGTACCCAACGTAATATTATAATCTAGAGTTCTGACAAAACCAAACTGTCTTCTGGGCCTGAAGCATGGCCCTGGCTTGCCTGTACCTACTGCAGCTCTCTATGAATGGAAGTGGATTTATTTTCTTTGCAGAAACCCAGCTTTGGGGAGAGCTGATACACTTGGTGCTGTTGGTTGCTCTACCCTGAGCTGTTCACAGCACCCAATAAGATTCTTGTCTCGCTGCCACCAATTGCAAGGTGGGATGATAAAGATGCAGAGAAACTGCCATTTGGCGAGTTATGCACCTTTAATGTCACTTTTGCTCCACTTGTAGCACAGAGTTTCTGCACTGATGGCCAGGATCCAAGTCCTTCTCAGACTTCTAGCTCATATGAAGTGCCCTGCAAACAGAGATATTTGTACAGTGTCTTCCAGTGCTACTCAAGGTAAATGAGATTACCATGAAAAGGAGACTATTGTTGCTCATTTTTTGCAGTGTTTCTATTCCTGTACTAGATGACAGCCATCCCTGTATTTTGGCAGTCTTGCGATTTTCATGCACAGATGCCAGGTTTATATACATAATATAGAATAGTCTGTTTCTGCTAAAACAAGCAATATTTGTCCAGCATTTATGGTGGAAAATAGGTGTTGGGGTTTATGTCTGGCTCTGCTCTGTGTGTGGGAAAATCAAGTCACTGCTATGCAGTAGGATGTATTAAGCTCTGAAATATGTCTGAATTTCTGAAGTGCCTTCTGATTACCACAAACTGTGGAGAAAGGATTGGAAAGGAATTGTTCAGCCACAGTTGACTAAGTTGGTTGGGGAAAAACATAAATTTTTAAAAGAAGAGATTCTTTGGCATGAGGCTGAAGGATGTGCCTTTTAAAAGGGATCCACAATTCCTAGGAAACTTGCACCTTGGTCACTATGCAGCACACCACTGTAGTGCCCTTCAGCTCCAGTTGCAGCTATTTGGAGGGTCACAGACTAGCTGCCTTTGATAAATGAAATCCCAGAGTGGATGCGTGAGAGGCAACTGGACAGTGAACAAATCTCATACCCAAAGCATAAATATTCCTTTTCCCAAAGGCAAAATGGTGGTGCAGCATAGAAATTCCCTTGGATAGTTGTAGAGGTTCCACCCATAAGGATGAGGAATGCAATTCTGCCTTCTGTCTCTAGCCAGGGAGGGAGTTTTGTAGCTCTGTGAAAATCCCTGTTGTTGTAGCTAAGCTGACTGCCTGCAGCTGCCTTGGGTGGGTAGAAAAAAGAAAAGTAGGTTAACTCTATTTTGTACTGTACAGAGTAGGCTTCACTGAGTCTTACCTGTGTAAAGGATAAATAATAAAATCCCCATTTCTTCACAGTATGTTTAAAATCTATATTAAAAAAAAAATTCCTACTTTGGTGTTTGTATAATGCCTAGTTGGTAACTTAGGTACTCTTTGATGAGACAAACCATTAATGAAACTCTTCATTCTTCTGTGCTTAAGGAATCACTCATAGATACTAGGATTCACCAAAGCATATGATGGGTAATAAAGGAAATGTGTTTTCTGCCATATTTAGAGTAAATTCAGTACCAAATAAACATGAAATCTGCAGAGGAAAATTCTTCTCCCGTTATCTCCCTCCATGCTTGAAAACCTTACCCTTGATCTACTCCTCCTCCCTGGATCAAGAATACCCCACAAAACAAACCTGAAAACAGCGTCACACAACAAACCCCCTCCAACTATTAGTTAAAGAAATTGAAAAAGGAAGTCCAAAGTAGGTCAGCTTTAACTAACTGACACGACTTTTAAGGTCAGGAAAAGCTTCAGTCATAGTTTTTGTTCCTTTGCTAGGGAAATTATTACACAGTAATATCTTAGGGCTGTGTATTTGCTGGTGCTGCCAAGACAAGTAATTTCTGTGTGTGCTGTGAGGAGCATTCCTTCTCTATCATATGACTACGAGATGGACATAATGCTTCACAGTTACAGCACTGACTCACCCTGTGGTTTACGCCAACATGTAATGTCATTCATGCTTAATAAAACTGTAGGGTTCTGCTTTCCCACCCACTCTTTGTTATTTTCCTTGAAACATACCACAGCACAAGAAAAGTTATGGCAGCTTGATATAAAATGCTTATTTTATATTCTCCATTCAAATATAGTTGACAGCATTCCTGAGAAAAAGTTCTCTGAACAGCCACACACAGATGGTCAGCACACAGCTGAATGACTGTGGCACTCTTTTCGGAGAAATAGGTAAATCTGATGATCTGGTTGTCTAGTCTTTTTGTTTGATGTAAAGTTCATCTGGAAATCACAAATTCATGCAAGCCAAAATCCCCCACAAAAACCCTCCAGCTCAGATCAGCAAACTGACCCACTTCTGGTCTCCTCAGCTCAAACCCACCTTTACACCAGCTGCCACGCTCCCTTTGAATGACTGATGTGAAGAGAGTCTGTTAAATATTGCAGGTAAAAACCTTATTAAAAAAATATTAAATCAAACATGTTTTCCTGCGACGCTGTAAGCCCAAACACAACAGCAGCAGTGTGGTAGCTAATGAGAAATTCAAAGCTGATGCACCTCAGTCCCCAGGTCCAAGATGTACTGGAGGATGGCAAATGCCAGCTCTTAATGCCACCTCTTAATGGCTCATTATGCCTTGCCCTACACACACGTCCAGAAGGATTTCACTCAGTTTGAGCAGTGAGCAGCTGTAATTCCAGCTCTCTCCCTGCTAAGTAGGAGCAATGAGGAGATCGAATGGGCGTGAGGATTGCATGGCTCACAGAACAGCAAGGATAGGTGGGCTGTGGTGGCTTTCTTCATGCTGCGATGCCAACACACCTGAACGGCCACAGGAAATCCAGTGGCAAAACCCTGAAAATTGTAGTAAAATGTACAATTTTCATGAACTGTGCTACTCACGTGAGAATATAACATCTAGTGAAATTAGAGATGTTCTGCATTTGGTTTTTATTGTAGTAAAAGAGAGTGGAGTAAAACAAAATTGTATTTTGCTCCTGTGTTCAGTTCTTGAAGTCTTATGCCCCAGCAGGGATACTGGAAATACACAAAATGTGGTGCACTGCTTTCTCCCAAATGGAACAAAATTATAATACAGAAATATCTGTAGCAGTTCCAGGAATAAATTGTCTCTCTTATTGATTTAGCAATACCAAGGCAGTAGAAAATTCTCAGTTCTATATAGAGGGAATTGTCCCAGTTTTCATTGTAGCATCAGAACTGAAATAGACAGTTCCAGTAAAATGTTATTCTACTAAAACCACTATAATTGCGCTTTAACTGCTTGTGTGTTTTAGTTCTTCTCCTCTTTCCAGCCAAAAAAACAGTCACATCTTTCAGTAATGTTGTTTTTCCAGCAAAATTAGTAAACTGGCTTCTCTGTGTAGTATCAGCTTGATTAACAGCTACCATCCTCAAATGCATGACCTCCTTGCTCAGGGAGATCTTTAGGGAGAGTGTGGAGTGTGAATATAGATGTGATAAGGAGTGGGTGAATCACACATTTGTGGCTGGTTTTACCTCAATAATAGTATTTTTCTCTTTTCCTTTTTTTTTTCCCAATAGAAAAAAAAGCCCTGAAAAAATTTAAACAACTAAGGATTTTTCATTGCTGGCTTTTAAGATATACAAAGGATTCTGCCAGTATATGTGATTGTTACAGAATATTCCCACAAGAAATAGGACTATATTGCTTTAAAGCCTCCTATGTTTAATATATTTGTTTTGGGCTCTCTTGTGAAAACTGTCAGAAGAAAAAGAAGAGACAGCATGTGTGTAATATATAGTTTGATCATTCAAACATGGTGAAAAATGGTATCTGCTCTCTGTAGACAGAAGCACATTTTCAGCTAAAACAAACCTGTCTTCTGCTTTTTGTTTGATGCAGAGAGAAGGAGTGCTGTTCTGATTAGGATAGAGTACCTGAAATCAGGAGAGTTACTCTTCATGGCTCTGACAGGCACTTCTCTGCCTGAATAGGTCTCTAAATCTTTATCTGCTTCAGTTTTATTATTTGTAAAACAATTCTTATTTATTTCAGAAGGATTTACAGAGAGTAAATAAACTAGAATTTGAAAAAGCATATTTAGATCTCCAGTAAAAATGCTGTAAATATGGGACATGTCTGTTTTGAAAAACAAGTTGAAAAATAAAATGAAAGTAGGAAAAGGTTTTGAAGGGAACTTTTGAATGTTTGTAAGATTTTTCTACTTATTCCTGTCTCATTTTTATCAGTGAAGCCTGGTAATAAAAACCAAAGCTAGGTGTTGCCATAGGCAGGAATGATACAAGCTGCTTCCTTCCCTCTACCACCCTTACTGTGCTGGCACTGCCGACAGGTGCCTCAGGGTTTTGGAAGAGAAATTATTCAGAACTCCAAATATTGCACCAGGGTCATACCTGGCACTTGCAGTTCATCTATTCCCATGCAACAGGACCCTCTTCCAATGCCCTTTGAAGACCCACAGTCAACAGCAAGGTGTGCAGCCCATGTTTGCTTCAGGTGCCATCACTGCTCTTTGCTAACAAGGACAGAGGAGAAGCCCAGAGCTGCCTCACAAGGACTGTGGTGCCTCGGGCAGGGAGTGCTGTTGTCTGTCTGAGACACCAACTGTCTTGGAGAGATCTAAGGCCCAGGGTTTCAGCTCAGATGGCCTACAGTGTGGTTGTTCGGCTTTTTCTGACTAAATGGTGTCTGAGCTAAATCATTTAGTACTTTGCCTTAGGCTTCATGTCCTATTGCCATGAGTGTATTTAAAGGATCCCCATCCCCTTTCCAGCTATCACATAAGGCAGCAGATATACACATCTGTTGTATATACACATCCAGATTTATTTTCAGGTTTCCCGTTTCAAGTCTTTCTTTTTTTACTCTGAGTTCTTCAACTTGAATGGTGCTCCATGCAAGTCATCCGTGTTGCAGTCAGCTCATTACCCTCAGGGCCAAATAAGAGATGGCACCTGGCACACAGAAGAAAGAAAACTGTGTACAAAGAAGTCACCATACTGGAAAGAAGCACTTGAAATCAAATGGTTGAATTATATCCCTATGGGCTGATGCTCTAGATAGATTCACAGAAGAGAGAAAAATAAAACCTTGTCCTACCTCAGCCTTATTGAGACCAGAGTAGGATTATTCAGGTGAATAACTGTTCAAAAGCATCACGTATCATTTCTGAAGACTTGTTTTTTGCTCATAGAAACAAGTATACTCTACCAAGCATTTTAAAGAAGAAGAAGAAAAAAAAAAAAAAAAACCACCACAACAAACAGTTTTATATTTGCTTTAGGTATTGTTAGTTCTGTTTAACACTAGGAGTCCATGTAAAACACCACAACAAACAGTTTTATATTTGCTTTAGGTATTGTTAGTTCTGTTTAACACTAGGAGTCCATGTAAGTATTTTGAGGACAAGCTACATTAAGGTTGCTGACTGGCAGTCTGAAGAACCCATACTATGAATGGTGGGAAATTTCCAAGCGATCTAACCCAGCTTTTGTAACTTCAGTTGATGTGATCTATGGGACTGACAGCTAGATGAACCCACCAAGAAGTGAAGCTCTCCTCACCTCACCAGTGACTGCAGGCGCTGCCTGAAGAGCCCCTTCTATTCTTCCCTCGTACGTTAATTCCAATCTATGTTCTCAGCTACTCATCCTGACTGCTCGCAACTTCAGGTGACCTAGGAAAGAAGGAGGGAAAAAACCAGGCAGAACTGAAAAACATGCAAAGTTCTCTCCTGTCATGTCTGAACAACTGATGTTATCACAGATCTGTAGAATCACAGAATCATAAAATCATAGAATGTCCTGGATTAGAAGAGACCTTAAATATCATCTAGTTTCAACCCTCCTGCCATGGGCAGGTACACCTTCTACTAGACCAGGCTTCTCAGGGCCTCATCCAACCTGGCCTTGAACACTTCCAGGGGTGGGGCAGCCACAGCTTCTCTGGGCAACCTGTTCCCATGTCTTCCCACTCTCAGAGTATAGAATGTCTCCCTAATATCTGGTCTAAATCTGCTTTCTTTCCATTTAATGGCATTACTCCTTGTCCTATCACTTCACGACCTTGTAAAAATTCCCTCTCCAAACTTCTTGAAAGTCCCCTTTATGTACTGGAAGGTGCTGTAAAGTGTCCCCAGGGCCTTTTCTTCTCCGGGCTGAACACCTGCAGATCTCTCAGACTGTCTTCATAGGAGAGGTGCTGCAGGCCTTTAATCATCTTCATGGTATCCTCTGGACTCAGTAAAACAGCTCAATGTCCTTAGTTTTGGGGCCCCCAGAGCTGGATGCACCATTCCAGGTGGGGTCTCACCAGAGCAGAGCAGAGGGCAGAATCCCTTCCCTTGCCCTGCTGGCCATGTTGCTTCTGATGCAGCTCACAGTAGGTTTGGCTTTCTGCACATTGCACATTGCACATTGCCAGGTTGTGCTGAGCTTCTTATCCACCAACACCCCAAAGTCCTACTCCTCAGGGCTGCGTTCAACCGATTTCCCATTCTCTCTTTATGTTTAGCATACATCTAGCTGATCCCCATTAGCCACTGTAGGATTAGCAGAATATAAAGTTGCAGTATGAGTAACCAATAATTTGCAAATAATCCAAGCCACTTGGTGCTACTGAATATCTCTTGCATATTTATATGCTGTCTAAAATGTTAGATATAATTACTTACATTCTTCAGTATATCTGCATACCTAAACTTACATAGATTATATAGTGTTGTTCCACTGCAAAGTGGGAAGGAGATTCCGTCTGGGATCCACTCATCAATTAATAGGTTATGGCAACATACTCTGCATAACAGAGGCCGAAGTACCTCATCCAGCAATTTACTCTGTCTGAGTTGGCTTGGGTTTTCAAGGAAGACCTAGTTCAGAATTTATCCCTCCTTATACAAGTGATTTTATCAATTAACTAACCTCAGCAGCCATAATTTGTGCTGTGCTTCTCATGAGCATTTGTTTTATGCTGCACTGGAACACATGCCCTTTGGTTTGCTGTTTACTTGGGCTTTTTTTTCTTAAATAAATAGTTACCTTCCATCAGAAATCCTTTACAGCACAGGAGCTCTTAAATAGCATGCAAAAACCCTCACAACCTTCTTAATGGCATGTACAACAAAGGCATGAAGAATTGCAGTTTGCTTTCCCTGAGCAACCTAAGGGAAAGCAGACATAGCTGGGATGTGAAGGGCTGCCTTTAGCTGGAACAACAGTGATGTGCTGCCAGAAAAAACCCTAGAGATGCCACTCACCGAGCTCCCAGGGCTCCCTCTTGCCCAGAAACATGAATTTTGCACCAAAAAACCAAGACAAAAGGGTCTGAGGCATGCGTATGTCTCACTACAGTGTGGGGTCCATACCTTGTCAAGGGGTTTACCTGGGCCTAGAAGCTCAGAAATATTACAGCAGTTTAAGCATTCTCTTGGCTACGCAAACACTTTTCTTCGGAGAACAGATATTGCTCTACTTGGTGCTGGCTTCGCCCAGCTAGTGCTCAGGGGATCACAAGTGGCCATACTTCTTCCAAAATTTGTGCAGCAGGAGAGTTATTTTTTCCCTTTGGTCAAATATGAACAACAGTGTGGAAATCATATCCTTTCGTATATTTTTAATAGTGCTAAATATGTTCTCACCTGCTCTGTATGTGTTCCATTTTTATGCAAATAGAATAGTTGTGACAGCATGGTACAACCCGAAGTTTATTTGAGGGCAAGCTTATGAAAGCAATGCCTCTTTTTCCTCTGGGTAAGGAGGAGCTCTAGAGTAGCCAAAAATTTCCAGAGATAAAGCATCTGATCTCATTTACCTAGAACCTAATGCATCTGTATTTTCAAAGCCCCGATCACAAAACACACTGTATTTTGGGCAAATTGCTCAGCTTGGCTAACGTATGTGTTTCCTACATTTTGTGCAGCTCAAGTGTATTTTTCAAAGGAAAAATGCATTATAAAAAAACCCGCTTTCTATACTTTCAGGTGAATTGTGTGGAATTCTTTAACCTAATTCCTCTCTAGATAGTTTTGACAATACAAAAGTGTATGCTGTACTATTTACAGAAGTTTGGTCTAATGAGAGAACAAGAAGTGCAGTATGATTAGAGAGATATTGAGAGGAGTTCTGACAACAAGGTAGAGTTATCCCTAGACCTTTTTTATTCACTGGAAGATAATATGTAAGTGTGAAGATCAGATATACATATTGGAAAACTATTAGCCAGATCTTAGTAACAATTGTACCATTGCATTTCCATGGTTCAAATACTTTGGTTGCGTTGTTTGTAAGTGTTTCTCCTCAATTTATTCCACACTATGTTCCTCTAAACCATGTTAATGATCTGTTTTCAAACTGAGTGAAACATTCCTCAGCTCACAAGACATTTTCCTTCTTGATAAAAGAATTTAATAATGAAGAAAAAAGATTATTTTCTGCGGTTTGGTCTGTTTATTATTTTTCTTGGTCAGGAAAGGTAAATTAAATAAAAATGAGAACTGTGGGAACTTAAAGATGTTATACAAAAATAATTTAGTACTTCATTGCATGTTTAGAGTTGCATATGACCACTGATGAGTCATCCATGGTTTGGTGTTGTGGTAAATTTGATTTAATCTTTCTAAAGCTATCCCTGATAAAAAGACATCTGCTTCTCTTCGCTGCTCTGACATTTTGTCTTGAATATATCCATTCATGGTAGACATTTACTGTTTCATATTCCTGTAATAGTCACTGGGAATTCAAAGGAATGCCCTTGCTTGCCCAAAAGGCAGGATTTAGTAAAAGCTATGAGATGGATCAGAATTAGCCATTCCCTTTTAGACCTTTGACTTCAGTGCGCTGAATTTGAAGGAAAGGCTGATCTTTCTTAACTCCTTTCTATTTATGGCTCTATGAAAGCCAGAATTTTTTAAGCCATGTAGAAACAAAAGCAGAAGACTTCATATAAGCTTTGAACAAAGATGAACATGTAGAGGGAAAAAGTGAGCCTAAGGAGCAACAACCATCAGAAAGGTGAACATCAAGGAAAGGATCTTTTCCCTGATCAGAGAGGTGACATCTCCTGAGAAAGTATGTGTCTAGGAGAGAAAAAGACTTAAGAATAAGAGCTAGCTTAGCATTAGCAGCAAAATAAGTTGTCAAAAAATAATTTTTTTAATGATTTGAATTTACAAAAATCTGCCTTTACCCCAAATAATTAAAATTGATTAGGTAAATCTTAAAAAAAATTGACTGGGAGAAGAGGCCTTGTAGAATAAAAAGATAGCCATCACAGTGTTGCATGAAACATTCAGGACATTGAGTAACTGGCCTTTTTACTGAATTAAAATAGAAAAGGACTCTTCCTGTAATCCTGATTTTGTTACCGTCTTACTCATAGAATAATTTGAAGAATAACTCCCTAACTTGAATGATGCAGTTTAGTGTACAATGAACTTAAAAGATAACTTTTCTCCTGTTTAAAAGTTAGTATGTGATAATTGATGTTATCACCTTGCTGTACACAATAATGAGCAACCACAATTCCCTACCACTGATTTTCAGATGGCAAAACCATCCATCCACATGGCTGTGCATAGGAAATCACGACCAACAATAAAAAGTAGATTGCACTGGGCTACCATTGGTACAGTTCTGAGCACCAACAACATCTGTCACTGTTTTTTGCTTTTATGACATCCAAATCTCCACTTGAAACTCACTGAAAGGATGTAAAGAAAGGAGGTTTTAAATAAAAAATCTCATCCTAACCAAAACTACCAACAAAACATTTTTAAGGCTCGGGGCTCAATTTGAGGGGGAGACTATTTCCTTTATTTCAAAATAAAGTAGCTAGAGTCTAATCTTGCTTCCACTGAAGTAACAGACTTCATCATACAAAACAGGGAGAGAGAAATTAACTTCGTTTAATAGCTGTGGTTTCAGTTCTTTATGTTTCTGTTTCCTTAGATACTTACATGCTTGTAGATAGGCACACATTTTCTGATAAACACACCTCCTTGTACTTCCTTTGCTTTCGCAGGTTGAGGTCTAAAAAGTGTTCATGCATTCCTTCATATTTTGTTTTCCTTCAAGTACTAATGGAAAAAGCAGGGATGCTGCAATATCATATGCATGATAAAAATAATAAAACTCTGACATGGGATATTCCTCACTAGTTACCTTGCTGAAATAAATTTATTTGCTATGATTATAACAGACCAAAACAGTGATATTGGGAAAAAAATTGTGTGTACTCAATTGCTCCCAAATATTGATGTTGCTGTCACAAGTATTATTACACAATGCTCTTTTTCTTCATTTCTAAATCCATGACAATTCATACACAACAAACATTGCCAAACAAACATGGTATCTCTAGTGTTTTTTATGTGCTGCGGTTAGATAACAAGGTTGATATTCTTGGTCTGGTAGATTGTGTGAAGAACCTGCAAGATTTTTCTTTCCAGCATGTCTGTATAAACCTATCATTGGATCATCTCAAAATCTTGAATGCATTTAACCTCGTAGAATCTTTGTGAAATAGAAAACTCTTATAATTAGCACTTTATGTATTTTGGAAGTAAGCATCACAAAGCATAAGACCAAGATCATTAAAACTACTAAAATGTACCTGCACTCAGGAGCACATAAAATGTTATTGGTTTAGATGCCTAAATTTACCTCAAGTTACAGACACCAATAACTATGGCATCCCTCTGGCTCAGAGCAGAGGATAGGGCACCAGCAAACCCAGGAATGATTCATAGTCACCAAACTATCCTTTTGGGAAGTGTTGTGGATCTGATGAAGATGAATCTTGTTTCTTTTGACCTTGTTTAAACTAATTCTGTCTGATAATTGCCAACGAGCCCTTACTCTACAGCATGGCAGCTACACTACTGTGGGATAGTGGGAATTGGCACCTGCTCAGAGGATGGAATTGTTCTGAAGCAGACCTTTTCTTTACGTCTTTCTTTCATTAATAACCCTGAGAAGATCATATTGTGGAAGTTCATTCTGGTATCCTGTTCATTCAGTAGCAACCTCAGATTTAAGTGATTGTTAAAGAGGGTGCAGAATAGGGAAATAAATCAGCATTGGTGTCAGTTTGTTTTATTTCAATAATGGTCACCATGGAAACAAAGTCACTGACCTATTTCTTTTCATACATATAAGTAAACATCAGGGTTTCCAATTTTCATACACACCATCTTTCATGCCAACCAGTTACCTTACAGAACGTCCATTACATACTATCTTACTGAAACTCAGAATTTCTCCCTAAAGGATTTCTTTATTTTTTGCCAATTTCCTTCACCAGGAAGGCAATGAAAACTTAGTATTGTCATGATAATACCAGACCTCTTCTAGTTTCACTACACCTACACTAGCATAGGTGCAGTGACTGTAAACCAGCAATGTAATAACTGCATGATTAGATGTGCTTCAGCAGTCACATCTGACTCATCAGATTAATTTCAGATTACTTCATTCTGCATCTTTTGAAAATATTGGTCAGTGTTCCTACACAAGAACATCTTTCTAATGGCAAGCTAGCTGCCATTGTATGAACATCCTCTGCTTCCAGTGGAGGAGGCCTCCCCTCTTACCTCCCCATCATGGCACTCTTCAAACAATTTATTACTGCTGACCTGGCTTGTGCCATACTATTCGGAACCTGTGGATTCATTCTTTGCTGGTATTCACATAATTCCCATTGATGCATTTGCACTTAGATAAAGTGTAGGTGCCAAGAACCCCCAGGTAATATTCACCAGCTGACACCCAAAGTGAGTGTGTACATGTAAGCACAACATGTGCATACTCGCATAAGGAAGAGGATAATGGAGTTTGCAAGGAACACTGAAAAAAACATCAGGTTGAGAGCCACTTCTCCTTTTATTATTGAGCACACAATAACACACTCTCCCTAAACTTCTTATGCATTTACTATGTATGTTGTGTGCATGCAGTGTTCTGTGGCCTCAAGGATAATCATCCACATGTGTGGGAAGAGAGAGACAAATCATATGGAAATGCTGAAAAGTAGAACAATATGATATTTGCGGTATTACGGCCTCTGAAACTATGCCCCGTGCTTGTCTCATCTCAGTAACAGTTAAATAATCCAGCACGTTAGCTGCACTTTCTAGGCTAAATGCACTTCTAGAGTAACTCTAGAGATGTAATGACTATACTTTCTTCTCCTTTAAGCCATGTAAATCCATATAACAACATTGAATTTTATGGCATTACTCCAAGACTAAATAGATATAACTATGAACAGAATTATCTGACTGAACCAAGCTGTTCAGAAAGAAATCAAAGACGTGCCAGAGAGAAAGTGCCTTTCATTTTATTGCTCTGTGACAAGCCTGACTGCTGTATCTTTCACGGGCATTTTAGGCTTAAGTTAAAGGCATATGAAAATAATTGTTTTAAGTCAAGTTCATCTACATCACTGTTCATAGCAGTTAATATATGCATTTTACCTGACATGGGAATTGAGTATTGTCTGGTCACTTTATAGGGAGATTTATTGGAATTTTTTTTTGTGTGTGTGAAAAGATTATGTCTAAACTTTGGCTGCTATTATTTCTGCAATCTACTAGACAAATGTGGTTACAATTTCCTAAGTCCCATTGCCCAAATTTACTTAAACTGCTTTATAAACAGAATTAAAACATGCTTTAGCTAGTGCTTGTGATAGATTAAACTTTTCCTCTACTACACTTCCAAAACTTCTGTTCCAGCTGAGGGCACTGACCTTGCAAATAAATAAAACATGTTTTGTTTCAGGGCTCTGTATCTATCTCAATGGCCTGTAATCTTTCAAACTTTCCTTCCCCCCTCCTTCTCTGGGGTTCTGCCATTTCCCACTGATGAGAGGGACACAAAAGCTTCCTTATTGGGTAAAGCTGGGCAAGTTTAAGCGCTGCTGTCCACTGAAGGGAGATTTCTGTAATGACGTCGGACAGTTTTTAAAACAGCAGCCTGAGGAGCCTGAGCTCAGCAAACAACAGCCTGGGGGATTAAACAGGAAGAAGAAAAACAATAAGAAAAAAACCCCAACAACAACTGCTTGAGCCTTAATACACTCAGTTGATTTTTGTTATCTCAAATCACTGGAATATGAAGTCAGGGGACTTTCTCCTCATTTTCCTTTTGATACTGGCAGGAGCCCAGACCAGAGCTGCTATCACTGTCAGTAAAACATTTTTTTAGGGCTATTTGATATTTGCATCTTTCAATTGGTCAGGGATACAGCATAGGAGAATTGCTGTGGGGTCATAAGGGGTCGTGACTCTTCAATGCCAAACAGAGCTCAGCTGTGGTGTGTTGGCTGTATCATGGCCCTACATAGACTGAAAATCCATTGAGAATACAGACTACAAAAACAGTGCCCTTTTATTTTATATCATCTGTTCTTTATGTATTTAGTTGGGGTTTTTTGTTTGTTTGTTGTTTATTTTTTACTTTGTTTCAATAAAACAAAAATTAATACATACAACATCAGGAGTTCATAGTCCATTAGTACTCCCAGATTAATGGAATCAGTGGTGACAGTTGCAGAATAAGTTTTCCAAAGTAAAAGCACCCTCAAAAGTTCATTGTTTTCCAGGAGACTGCATGGGGAACCCAGAGTACGCTACAGCCTGCCTTAGAACAGAGATGAGTGAAATTTTAACAGTAGGACTTAGTAAGTTTCAGAAAGAGTTTTTATTTCTTTGTTAGATGGAGTTTGCAAACGGATATTAAACGAAATTAAAATAGGATACAATAGCCTTTCTTTAATCATTATACTAAATTTGATACAGCAACCACCCACAGAAACACAGAATCTTAAAGATGTAGGATTCTAAATGTAGGCATTGTTGAGAGAAGTAATTTCAGAGACAGTGAAAGAAAAGTCCAGGTCAGAGAGAAGAGTATGTATAGCAATAATAGCTCTTTAGAAATATACTCTCCCTCTGGTTTTGGCCACACTCCAAAAATCTACTTCTGAGACATCCCAAACAATGGAGACGTTATAAGAGAACCTGTGGAACAGTGTCCTGCATCATGCTGATGATTTATAAAAGAGGGGCTTGTCTCAGCTCTAAGCATTCCACGTGTATAAAATTAATGGTCTCAAAAGACAAGTAAGTGCTTACTGCACACAGCAAACACATTGCAGAAATCCACTTAGATGGTACTAGCTTTCCACTAATTTTCTCTGCAGTTGTCCTAAAGAAGCAGGCACCCAGCAGGACACTCCCCTGAATAAGCCCAGATCTTGGAAGTGTTGATTCCTACAGGCAGATTCCTCATCCCATACTTGTGCTGCTTAAAAGGAATGGTCAGGTTTTCAAAACTGAGAGAAATGCATGGTTACCATGGACATTGAGGAGATTTACAGCTTCTAGGCAAGCCAGTTACCTCCTCTGGGCACCTAACTACAGCATAGCTCTGGCTGCTCAAACTCAAAAATCTTGGTGTAAGTGTGGGGCTAAAGGATTTTGCAGTGCCTGAAGGTTTTTGACTTGATTAGGGATTTTTATATTAAAATTATCAAGATGATGCATTGCATGCAAAGACTTCTTACCTCTTTCTCCCTAAAAATTCAAACCATTCTGGTGTGAGCACCTGCATGTGTGCCAGAGGGATTCCACTGGGTCAGGAGTTACATGGCAGGAGCTTGTGTTGGTGGTTTGAGGGTGGCAGAGGGGGTTGAGTAGTTGAAACTTGACTGCCCGGGACACAAATCACTGACAGATCACCGTCACTAGATGGTGATTTAGTGAAGTTCTGCCTCCACTTCCCTGGGTGGAGGCTTTCACAAATCCTGTGACATAAATATAATCTGTGTGTTTGGAGATTTAGAATTTGTTTTATTAATCAATCAGCTGGATGTAAATGAAAGAACATGGTCTAGTAAAACCTGTGTGAGGGCAGACTGTGATCCAAGCTAAGGAAAAGCCTGTTTCCTACTAGTAAGGGCTTTCCAGAACCCTGTCTGCAATGAACTTCACCCTGCCTTCTCCCATGTTTAAACTCACACCCCGTGCTCAGTGGGGACAGCCCAAATGGTGACTAGAGTCACTTGGCAGAACTCAGAAAAAGGGAGATGAAGACAGACTATGAGGCAAAATTTCTATTAAACTGGGAATTTGGAGGCGAGGACTGGAGAATCCTGACTTGACTTCAGGGAGTTAAGAGATGTCCTCTGGTGAGGCTCCACCACCAGTCAATGTGGGTGCCTGACATTGTCATCTCTTGTTCCTGAGTCATTGTTTAATTACTTTTTGATGGCATTCTATAAAGCTTCTGGTATTATGACATGATATTTTTTGGAAAAAAAAAAGAGAGAAAAAGTCCCATTCCAGTCCTCGTTCAAAGTCCCTCATGTCTCTGGAAGAAACGGAAAGAGAAAAAAAATTGGATTATTAAGTGATAAAAAATGATAAATTAAGATGATTAAATCTACTCTTTACTATATAAAAGCAAATTGCAAGTGCATTGATTATGTAATTCCTAATTATTTAAAGTATATATTGCTCTATCTTTATGAAGCCAAGGATATTTTTATGATTTTTGCAGGTATATCTGATAGATATAACCCAGAAAAGCATTTTACATATGAAACCGTGCTTGCCTACATTGTTTCAAGGTCCTGTCCACATGATATAACTAACTTGTTTTAAGGACCAGTTCACAGACAAAAGGTTCATTCACCTATAGATCTATCAATTCAAAAAGCAAAAATGTATTTATTTGCAACCATGAATTTTATTCCCTGTTACATCTACTTGACAAGGGAAAGCTTAATGATATGTCAGTAGCAAATAAAAAGCATAAGGGTGATGAGAAGATGAGTCTGTTGTTTGACACATGCAAGTTGCAGTTTATGACTTAAGAGAAACATATCTTCTCTTGTATGCTAAAGAATCGTATGGTGTTTTAAGAAGGGAATCTCTGATGGTTTTCTTCTGTCTCTTGCACTCATCCCCTACGACAAGAAAGACACATCAGAGCAATGTCGTGGGCTGCATTTCAGACTCATTTCACTGAGTTAAATCATCACATCAGTGTATGCTAAGATCCACCACTGCTTTGTAACTGATTGCTATCGTGTATTGATGAATCTGATCTTGTCACACAACTTGGCACACATCCAAATCTTCCAGTGCACAAAGTAAACCATAAAATTTTCAGAGTAATTTGAGTTTTTCTGGTGTAAATTATGGACAGTTCAACAAATTTAGACGTGGAGGGTAGTCCTAGCTACACAGACGTTATCTTGTGGTTGTATAATGCCCTCCGAGAAAAGGCAAATACAATTTAGAGGGAGTTTCCGCACAAGGGGCTTGCAGTTTCTACTGTTCCCAGGAGATGGCATACATCTTTTGGAAAAAAATGTCTGCTCACTTCCTAAAGGAGCACTGAGGTGTAGGAGGAAATACTTCAATGCACCATTCAGTCCTGCGATTTCCACTTGAAAAACTGAAAGTCAGTTGGCAAACCCTTTGGGATTTAGGAGAGATGGAATGGGGATTGCCATCCGCAGAGGAGAGTTTGCATGAATAGCTCAGCAGGAAGAGGGCGAAGCATCCCCACCCAGCAACCGCATTTTCTTTGTGGCATAATATATGTAAGACCATAATACAATGCCCTCCTACTTTCATCTTTCTATATTGCCACTCATCAGCATTACAAAGAATGTAGCTATTAAAAGAACTGCCTCTTGGCACCCAAAAGCCATAGCACTGTATTTTCTACAACAAAAAAACTTGAGCCTCTATTATTTGTTTTGCTACATTTGCAGCAGTCTCCCCATTAAGCTTGCTTCTCACAGCTCCCTGATCTCATTCCCTGTTGGACCTAGATCAGACACACAAGAGGTCAGGCTGACTTTCAAACCTTCTTGCGGGCTGGCAAGCACAGAAAAGTGCAACTGTAATAAGGATTAAAAAGTTCTCAGATGGGCCTACCAACGTGAAAAGTCCCTCCCTTCCCCAGCTTTGCCACCCTCCGAAACCCTCGGTGTAAACATCAGAGCCAGATTTATCAATAGAGCATTTATTAACCCCTAGTTTTTCAAGCCAGCCCTTGCAAACATTGAGGCCTCTCCTGAAACTCCTACAAATATGTTCTCAAGCACTTCAGTGAGGTTTTTAAAAGTCCTGCAACTCCTGCTAATGGAAAAGAATTGCCTTCAGTTTCTCCTGGCAATCCCAAACCTTGGAAGCGCAATCTGAGGCAGTGAAGAGCCATCAGACATTGCTCCTTCTGCTGCCACACCCTTGTGTAGGTCTTTGCAGTAAATGGAAACTGCCGCATTGTGATTTGCGACACACTGCCTGCGTGCTCAGATTTACATACACAAAAATAAAAATACCCTCGCTGAAAGAGAAGCAACAAGACCAGCAGCAAGGGCTACAAGAACCAAAATCTAATCTATTGGCAGTCACCACCTGCTGACAACCCAGACTAAGGTAGCTGCAGTGGAGAAAGCGGTGCATGGGCTCAGTCACTGAAGAAAGCTACAGCCAGAAGGAAAAGTAGAAATAGTTCGGAATTGGTTGCCCCGGGACTGCAGCAACCAGCACCTTCACACACATCACAGCTGAGGGATTAGCTTGACTGCAAGCTGGGTCAGGTCTAAGTTGATCACAGGGGGATGTGTGGGGTTTCGGAGCAAATTCCTGAGTGCTGGACTCCTGATTCATCAGGTCCAGACCATTATGTTGTACACAACCTACTCACTGATTTCCAAGGTGAGGGGAGGGTATAAATTAAAGAAGGCTCTAATCCTCACCAGGCTCTGCCAGAGATTGCATATGCTCTTCCTTATGCCATGGGTTCCGTGGTTGTACCTCCCCATCCCTCCCGTGAGCACAGGAGCTGGAGCCATTCCCACAGTCACTGTGTAAGTGCTCCTAAAGATGAAGTCTGTTGCTGCTGGCATTTATGGTGACCAACTTTTAGCTAAGGCTTTGCTGTTCAGAACAAGGCTCCCTTGTGCCACTGCCTGGATCGGCCACCCCCACAGGGCTTCCTTTTGCTGTGAGCAGTGTCTCTGGAGCCGGAACCTAAATTCAGTCAGGCCGCAACAGGCACCCAACCTACCTTAATTCCTCAAGGCGGCAAATCCCATCACCGGAGTCCCCACTCTTGTGACAGTGTGCTGTTGGGACACCCATCCTGTGTGCCTCCCTGGCTGGAATAATGGCCCATCCTGAGCACAAGGTGGGCACTCTGACAGTGGTTGGTGTGCTTGGCTGCCTGGCCAGCAGTTGTCAGAGATAATGCAGCCCCTCAAAGGCACATTGGGAAATCTTAACTTGACAGCAGGCTCCTCTCAGCCTGCCCTTTCCCACTGGATTCAACACAACAGAGGTGGAGCCAGCTGCAGACTTTTGGGGGTCACCACAGATTGGGATAAGCTTGTGCCAGCTGCACTGAAGTAAAAGTAAGAGAAACATCTGGCAGCAGGTGAGTGGTGTATTTTTAAGGTTCCTGGGGGATGTTTGAAATGCACTTATCTTGACGCTTGTGGATAGTTTTAAAAGAGCTCCCTAGATTTGCTGTAGTCAGCCGTTTGCTTATTCTAACAAATAAATATAAGATACTGCTCTTCAAGAAATTAAAGGTTAAATTTGGATGCCTTCCACAGGAAATGGAAGAGTAAGGGTGAGTATGTGTTTTGAGATACGGATGTTACAATTCCCATTCTAGATTGCAAAACAAAGCCCAAACCCATACTATGTCACTTTAATGATTTATAAGCACATCTTTAAAAAAATCACTTATCCATTTCCTCATGATGGCTCTCTGGTAAACACATGAGGCTCAGCAGCCTGCTTGCTTCTCCTGCTGCAGGGATTATTGCTTTTACTGACGGCCAGACTGTGGCTGCCCAGGAGCAGGTGTGTGAGTGAGGGGGAGGTGAGGAAACACAAAGCCTTCATCTCCTTGGTCAGGTATTCAACAAGCAGCAATCACAGTCTTGCCTCTTGCAGTAAACATTTCAGAAATAGCAGACAAACCACACTAGTTGTGGTTCAAGTGGGGTAAATGCACTTCCCTCTGACACTGCCCACTGGGCTGGTTTGGAGGTGGCTGTGCTGCATCTTGAGATGTGTTGGAGAACTGCTCCAAGTACTGGGGTAGCATTCAGCAAAGGAAATCAGGCAGCTCCTAGCACTTTCTGGCTCTCCCCTCTCATCCTTTCTCACAGGATGAGAAATTCTGCATTTCTGTTAATCTGAAAGGGCTGGCTCATTCAAGAGTGTCTATACAGCCTGCTCCACTGCTGAGGCCCTCTGACACCTGGAGCTTGGCTTCAGAAGGGCTGGACACCCAGGACTGTAGAGGCACTTCCAAGCTCTTTGACAGCCAGAAAACCAAGAAAGTGCAGCTACAGAAATTTTGCTAGTGAGGACAGGAGCAGGTTCAAGTACAGACATGCATATGCAAGAGCACAAGTGCAAGAAAAAGTTAAACTGAGATCAAGGTCATACAGACATGGAATTATTAAAGCATCAACTAATCATTTGAGACTTACTCTGAACCACTCAGAAATGGAAAAAATCAAAGGAAGGTTTTTCTCAGTTTTGTTTGACTAATGCAAAATCTAAACCATACTTAATATATCACTGGGTTTCAAAAACTTATCTGATGGCATGGTGTCTACCTCTTTTGTGAGATTTACTGCTCTTTAGAGCTGAAATACACCAAGGGAGACCTTTAGCTGGTTATGTTAAATGGCTTATCTACACTGACTTCACTGAAGCTATGGTATATTGGTCTGATGTTTTGATATCTGACCTAAAGAGCTAAAAAACCTTTGAGGACACTGGTACTAAAACCTGCTTCTAAATTCAGGTACTGCAACTGTTTTTCAAAGGACTAAGAAATGTTAAAGGGTCAAAGTATGAAATTTGCAAAATGTTAAGAATATTTCCAGTCAGAAAACAATTCCCCCCTCACCCTCCAAACGGAAATCTTCTCATTGAAATGCATGTATATTTTTAATGACTAATCCAGATTCCTTTTTGCAAGGAAGGAGTTCCTCAGCTTAGATGCTAAATGTTGGCCTTTACCTTTAACATTCTGTGTGGAATCATGTTGCAGAGAATTAGAAATTTTCAGCATCTTTGGAAAAGGCCTCAGCCCTCTCAGCATTGAATTGACAGGATTAACATCATTATTTCAACGATTGCCACTTTACCCATCTGACAGATACCCTAAAGGTTTTCTTCCATCATATAACCACAGCTGAACACTAAAAATGCTTTCCACTGTAGGAACAACTATCTGAAGATCATTTTCATTTCTCCTTTTCACATACAACTGTTTACTGCATTCTCAGAGTAATGTTTTTTAAAAATGTTGGTAAAAGCAGAAATGAAAGCAGTTGCAAAAAAAAAAAAAAAAGGCCACTTCAATTTGGTTAAAACTGAGACTTTTAGAGTTAACTCTGGCTATGGAAAGCAGCAACAGCCAGTCTCAGGGGCAGAAGAACAAGGAAGAAGACAAGACTACGCTTGTCACCAGGAGCGTTACTGGCTTCTACTCAGAGGAAACATCTGCCAAAGCTTGAGCTGATCTGGGTAGAGTTAGCTTGATATAAAACCAATTCTATTCATCAATTGTTAAAGACCAGGCAGGGAGAAATTACAATTTGATCTTGGAGCAGTTGACGCACCATAAAACTTCCTTGAGAATTGTTTTATGTTTCTTCCGCAGTCTAAATGTTTTGATTACCAAGGCAGTGTTTTCCCATGAGCCATATCTCAAAGAGATGTGGTGCCAGGACCAAGTGGGATGAGATTATAAAATATAAGAAGCTGGAACATGAGAAGTTTGAAACTCAGCTGTGAAAATGTTTATTGGATAAATGTTTACTCTGCTGCATGCTCGTATTTATTTTTCTTTCAAACCTTTGAGTTTCCTTACTGCTTCACTGAGACAATTAATTCTCTTTGGAAAACATGACATGGTTAATTAAACAGGTGAGAGAAACTAGTTTCTCAACTGTCTGGAGATTCAAAGATTCAATTGCAATTTACAAAGAATATATTACAATTGTCAACATCATGCGAATCCTGGATTGTGTGAGAATGATAAACACATGAATGCTGGAGAAAATACCCCTTAGAAACATGAAACCCCTTAGAAACTCCTCAATGCCAGTCCTCTGTTGTTCCACAGCACACTGTGCTTTTCATGAACGGCTTCTGCTTCATCTTATAAACACCTTAGGATTTTGCTCTTTTTTTCTTCCTATAGACTGGCTGCTCTGAAATTTCACTATACTGATGGCTGGGGAACAAATTCAAAATCCCCTGGCTGCTTCACAGCCATTTCTTTTTGTGTTAAAGTTGTTTTTAGCTTTTGTAGCCTGTCTTCATCTCTGATATTCATCCTCATGATATCTTTATGGATATATATGCCTGTTCACTTAAGTCTTCACCAGCTAGCCAGAGCAGTGAGAGCTTGGGGGGCATATCTTTGTGCAGAGGCATGTGTGCTGACTTTGTTTCTGTGAACCAGCACACACAGCATGGCCGGTGCTTCTTCTCCCTGGAACTCACCCCAGCTCTGGTCCCACTCACCCACGGCTCCTACCCACCAGCAGGCAGGGTCAGGGGCTTGCAGATGAGCAGAAGAAGGAAGCTAAAAAAGACTGGCCTGTTTGAACAGACAGCTTTGGCTGAAATTCAGGAAAAAAAAAAAAAAAAGGAGGGTTTATGCCCTTTGGAAGAAGGGGCAGGGAGCAGGGAGAAATTTAGAAAGGCCAAAGCACAGCTAGAACTTAATCTGGCTACGAGTCTAAAAGACAACAAGAAAGGTTTCTATAAGTACATTATCAAGAAATGGAGGGCTAAGGAGAATCTCCATCTTTTATTGGATTCAGGGGTAAACACAGAGACAAAGGAGGAGGTAAAGGCTGATGTACTTAATGCCTTTTTTGCCTCAGTCTTCCATAGTAAGACCAGTTGTCATCAAGGTAGCCAGCTGCCTGAGCTGGAAAACACAGGGAGGAGAATGAAGGCCCCACAATCCAAGGGGAAATAGTGATCTGATACACACACGCACATCTATGGGGCCAGCTGGGATCCAGACAAGGGTGGTGGAAGGGACACTTTCCACTACTTACCAGCACTCCTGGCTAACTGGGGAGGTACCAGTTGACTCAGGGCTAGCCGATGTGATGCCCACCTACGAGCAGGGCCAAAAGGAGGATTTGGAGAACTACAGGCCTGTCAGCCTGACCTTGATGCCAGGGAAGGTCATGGAGCAGCTCATCTTGAGTGCCATCATACGACATGTGCAGGACAACCAGGGGATCACTCCCAGCCAGCATGGCTTTATGAAAGGCAGGTCCAGCTTGACCAACCTCATCTCCTGTGATGAATTGATCTGCTCAGTGAAGAAGGGAAAAGCTGTGGATCTTGTCTACTTGTACTTTAGTAAAGCCTTTGACCCTGTCTCCCGCAGCCTTCTCCTGGAGAAACTGACTGCTTTTGGCTTGGACAGGTGTGCTCTTTGGTGGATAGAAAACTTTCTGGATGCCCAGGCCAGAGAATGGTGGTGAGTGGAATTACATCCAACTGAGCAGTGACCAACCAGTCACAAGTGGTGTCCCCCAGGGCTCAGTCCTGGGAGAAGTCCTGTTTGATCTTTACCAATGATTTGGACAAGTGGTTCGAGTGTATTCTCACTAAGTTCGCAGAGGACACCAAGTTGGGCAGGAGTGTTGGTCTGCTGGAGGGCAGGAAGGCTCTGCAGAGGGATCTGGACAGGATCCATGGGCTGAGCCGATTGTGTGAGGCTCAACAAGGCCAAGTGCTGCGCCCTGCACTTGGGTCACAACAGCCCCAGGCAGCGCTGCAGGCTGGGGAGAGAGTGGCTGGAAAGCTGCTGGTGGGAAAGGACTGTGGGTGCTGTTTGACAGCGGCTGAACATGAGCCAGTGTGTGCCCAGGGGGCCAAGGAGGCCAGTGGCTTCCTGGCCTGTAGCAGCAACAGCGTGGCCAGCAGCAGCAGGGCAGTGACTGTCCTTTTGTACTCACCACTGCTGAGGCCACACCTTGAGTGCTGTGTTCAATTTTGTGTCCTTCAAGACAGCAAAGATATTGAGGTGTTGGAGCAAGTCCAGAGAAGCACAACAAAGCTGGGGAAGGGTCTGGAGCACAAGTCCTGTGAGGAGCAGCTGAGGGAGCTGAGGATGTTCAGCCTGGAGAAAAGGAGGTTCAGGGGAAACCTTATTGCCCTTTAGAATTGCCTGAAAGAGGTTGTGCCCAGGTGGGGATTAGCTTCTCCTCACAAGTAACAAGCAATAGGATGAGAGGAAATGGCCTCAATTTGCACAAGGGAAGGTGCAAAATTAGACATTAGGAAAAATTTCTTCACCAATGGGTTGTCGAATGTGGCACAAGCTGCACAGGAATGATTCTATGATTCTAAACCCAAGCCCTCCTAAAAATAGCTTGCAAAAATAGCACTTTGACAATGAACTTGGGCCTGTATTATCTAGAAGATAAATCTAGAAAATGGTACAGAAATTGCCTGATGGGGCCATATAAATGAATTTAAGCTCTCTGAGGCAGACTGTTACTTCCTCAGTTTTTGCCTAAAATGTTGAATCATGTGGCCTTGATCAGTGGCCTTGTGGTGCTACTATGATCTAAGAGTTAAGTATTAGTAGCTTCAAACAGCAGGGAGTTGTAAACCACGCTATACTATGTGTTGTACTAAGAAAGGCCTGTGCAGTTAGCTTTATTTATGTCAGGAGGGACTTAACATGATCGAAAAGGCACTGCTCTGGGTGGGGAATGAGATGAGGATACTCTGGCAGTGAACTTTCTCTGCTACACCAAGTGGTAAGATTTACTCCTCTTTAGTCTCGTTAGTGACTCCAGACTTTCTTTTATCGTTTTCCACACAGAGAGATCAAGCAACTATGAAAATTCTTTACATTTGATTATTGTTTAATGCATGTTTTATTTTACTCTTTTTAATGTGTTATTGGTAAACGAGCACTACTGTTTGGCTGACTGTTACGTTTTGTTTAGGGTTACTTAAGTCTCAGTTATTTGTGGAATGTTCCTATATTCCTTTGGGCAGTCAGAGCATGAGTCACAATTATCTAATATTTTTTTTGGGAAAAAATATCTCAGATCATTTTTATGCATCTTTTACATAGATGTTAAATATTATAGGACATACATACTCACTTCACCCCACCACATCTGCAATTGTGGTTGAAAGTAAGAGATTCTCTCTATAGTAACCAGCGCATGTTCAGGTTTTTGTTTTAAAGAGCCAGATTTTGCTCTCAGATCCTCAGTAATTTTGGGGTTTTTTTCTGATTTTCTTTTTTCTTGAGAGTGAATAAAATCCCGATACTTTTCCACGACACGTGTCTCAATCTTATTTTGGCAGCTTTCTGAAACAAATGGTTTGCTGATTTTTCTCTAAATCAAAAATGTATTAATGGATCTTCAGAAGGAGATATGCTTTGAATGAATCTGGACAGAATTAGTGACGATGAAATGTTTACTGCAGTACATTCTTTCTGCAAAGCCTTTAGAACTAATTCCAAATGCATACATGACTGCGGACTTTTAATTGGATAATTCTTGCTTGTAGACTTTCTTCCAGCTTCATCCTGTAAGGCAATGTGTGTCAAGATTTCAGAGTCACTTGCATATCTGTGTATCCCTATTTTTTATCTGTATGTGTAAACAACTATTTGCCCATGCAAAATGGGTCCTTAGATGTGCAAATACTTGATCTTCTTGCATAAATATTTTTTGTTAGCAGATCTGTTTACAAGAATGGCTACATAAAATACAGATATGTTTGAAATTAAATGAAATAAAATTAAATACAGATCTATTTACATGGAAGCTATGTACATAAAAAAGAGGGCCTTTAACTCTGACGTGGGAGTATTCTGTCTCATACTACTGTATTTCTTTTTGTCGGTGAAACTACCTCACTAATAAAGTGGCTTTAACAGTGAACCCAGGAAATATACTGATAAAACATCTATGCATATGTTTAACTTTAGTAAAGCTTAAGCAAGGTTAAGCCTATGAGTAAGTGCTTTTCTGAATTGGACCAACATTTAGATCCAGAGCTCCATGTTTTTCCATGCTTCCTGATTTCCTACACTGCAAGAGAACCAAATTTCAATGGAAATAGTTTATAGAGGATGCAGCATTAGGTGTTGTCAGATATATTTTATAGCCAGATTCCTTATGTAGTCAAAGTTGATCTGAGTAAGGGCTGAGAAATTCAAACACATGCCATGCACTGATTCTAGCATTTCCATAGTTATTAAGGAAATGGTGATCCTGTTGATCTGCACATTAGCCTGCAGTTCTCCAAAAATGAAGCCTGTGACATTTACTTCTCCAGAAAAATTTGTGCATTGGCCTTTGCATGTTATTTGACAGCACAAATGTTTAATTTAACTGACCAACCCATTAAGTGGCAATCACATTGCTCACGAATAATCAATGCTCAGCTGGTGATCCAGGGACTGAGGAACATTACCTTTGTCCTCATTTCAAACTGGGGTAGATAGTTACTGTAGAGCAATTTTGCAGACAATTAGTTATGGGGTGTTGTTTTGGTCAAAGCCCAGCCCTGAGCAGGGGACTGAGAAACCATATTTCCCTGGTACTAAGGTGTCAGAAGGGAACTTGCACTCCTTGAAAAATGATCTTTCCCATGGGTTAGCAGTGCACAATGCAATTGGTCTCTTCTAGGAGTCTTTGGGAAATAGGGGAAGTGTGCAATATGAGGAAGGGACAGCCCCTGGGTCCCAACTTCAGTTGACTTTCAGGTATGGCGTAAAAAGGGTAGGGCAAACCTCTTGTCTTCTGTCATCTGCACTAGGATTCTCTTCCAAGCGTTCTGTTTTTGTGTCTGTGCTTCCCATCCCCCACTCTCCTTCGTATTATCATTACAAGATGAATGTGGAAATTCAAGATCTTGGCCCTGGAACCTGCAATTTGTTGGATGTACTGGACCAGGCAGGGCTGAAGATATTTCATAAACTTAGAAAGAACAAAGAACACCTGACTGGTTTTATAATTTGTGATGGTGATTTTAATGGCACTTAAAATTAGAAATGTCATGATACTGTTCCATAAGAAAAACATAATACTTCTGGTCAGAAATACTCTTAATTTTCCATTTACATGACAAGTTTGTAGCTGTTTTTATACCAAATTTTCTCCTCTGCCCCACCCTCCATATTTTTGCTGATTCATATGTGATTACTGCTAACTTAATACTAGATAATTTATTTGTACTTCGTATATAGTTTTCATCTCATTTATAAATATGTACAAGACTTTAATTAGATTTGGGTTCTTTTGCAAATATTTTATTACTACTTTCTTTAAGTTTAGTTCTGGCTTGGCTAAACACCTGTGTGTTTGGCCCACTTTTTAAAAAACGTGCAAATCTTTCTGTGCTAAGTGGTTTAATTCTCTGTACAGTCCCAAAATACCACTCAGTGACAACCAATCACAAAGTCTGTTATTGAGCAGCAGCATTTAAGGTAGCAAAGATCAGCTTCCATGGGGACAGAGCCTTTGGATCAAACAGGAGGAAGGGGCTAAGAGATTGTATGACTGTGAACAGATGAAATCATGTGACCGGCTTTATTGCTGGTGAAATCTGTTTCCACTTGCTGCCACCCACTAATTTGACAATAGATTGCATCATGTGGTTGCAGCAACTGAGATGACTAGCAACCATTTTAAAATGCTTTCCTTAAAGGGGAAAACACACTACTAAAGCAGTGGAACAGAGAGGCAGTGTTGTGAGCACATTTTAAATTTCAGATAAATGCAGTTGTGTGTGCTGTAGCATATTAAATTTAAAATAACCCAAGGATTCGGTGAGGAGTTATGTATTAGCTAAAATTTGTTTATTTAGAGATTTTTCTTAGTGGACAAAAACAGCTAGGAGGTTTGTTAACAGTAATTTAGCTCATCCTAGAATTGCAATTACCACCTAAGTGCTGTATGGGAAATGCACAACATTTTTCAAAGCAGAAAAAATAAATAATAATGAACCCTTAGCTTAAAAATGCAATTCTCTCTGTGTTCTTTTCTTGTAAAGAAAAATCTACATTTCAAAGGAATATTTTCTTACATATGGAAATGCTTATTTTCTAGCTACTGAAGATCTGCCAGGAAATATTAGAGAATATCATGTTCAGAGTTTTAGAAGGCAAATTGCTTCTGCATACACTGTATCTAGCAGACAGCTTTATGGTGCTCTTTACCTGTCTGTCATAACATCATCAGTTTTTCCAAAGTACCTGAAGCCTTTGAAAGTTAAGAATTTTAGCAGTATACCTTCACATGACACATGTATTTAGCAATGCTAATCTGATTAGCAAGTAAATACAAACTACAGTTTTACATGCCTTAAACCCAATTATTAAATGTTCCTTGATGGAGAAAAAGAAAAAACCAACTTTGAAAGTAAATACTGACTTCAATGTAAGAAGACGAATTTTAAGGAGCGCCAATCAAAGCACAGATATCACGGCAGTGAACCTTTAAAAATGGGTTTCAGATAGACTTTATTGTCTTAATTTATATCTTAAGGAAGCAAGGAGGGCCACCTTAGCTGTGGAAGATTTCGCTTTTTAGATATAAACACTGACTTTAAAACATCTCAGCAGCATTTTCAGATTGTCACAGTGAGCAGAAACATCCATGTTGTCAGCCAGATGGGAAATTTCATATGCGTTTCTTAAACCAGTTAATTTTCTTCTTCAGTGCAGAGAAGCCAAGAACTAATGCTGAGGTCTGGGACATAGTTTCAATTGCTTTTTGTGTTAAATTCCATGCACCCAGAAAGCCTTACTCTTTTATTTCTTTGTTTGGTTTTATTTTAGAGAGAAAGCAGTGCATTTCTGGCAGTTTATTCTCAATCTGGCTTAAACCATTTTAGTATTCTGACAGAAAAAAAATTTCTTTGAAACTGCCAGAATTATTTGAAAAACTGACTCAGAAATGAAAATGGAGTTCTCCTTAGATTCCATATTGAGACAAATTTTAACTGCTTTAGTAAGAGCTGTAGAAATGCCCTGCGGTCCTTGAGGAAGTTTTCATCATCACTGCATTTACCACTTATTTGGTGTACCTGTTGTTTTAACAAATCACACAAGAAAAATATTCTCGTACCTCTGTCTGTTTGGTGTTTGGTTTCTTTCCTTACTGGTACGTTTTTTAACTTGCCTTTTCTTCACTCCACATTACAGAGTCAAGATCAGTTTTATTTATTGGGTTGGTATAATGCAAATAAATCTCTGCTGTTGGTTACTGCTTGATGCCTGCAAGAGAGCAAGCCCAGCCCCCCTGTCCCTGCATCTGCTAACCAGGGAGGGACAGCCATCCTGGGGACATCTCCTCAAGGCAGCCATGGCCCAGGGCAGCTTTTCAGAGGAGTAGCAAAACTAATTCAAAGCCAAAGCTTTTTGAGGAGATGGTCCTTGCAGGCAGGGGTGAGGAGTCAAGAGAAGCACCAAGTGGGATTTGAAAATGAGACTGTGTTCCTTGGGAGTGCAACCATTGTAATGCGCTTGGTGTTCACACTTAAATTTTAAAAGCAGATTTTAGCAAAGTTCAGAGCACCAAAATTTCCCGATACTTAATAGTCATGGAAGCACATTTTTGAAAAGCAACAGTAGAGGAAGACCCTCACAGGTTTGGAAACTATGAGAAAACCTTAAAAATATCTAGGTTTTATTTTTGAATCCATAAAACCAGAAATACTGCCTGGAGCACCAAACAAAACCAAAACCCCCTCCCAAACTGCTGTTTCTACATGATGTCATGAGTGGCTCTTGAGCAGATGAAATGAGATTGCAAGGGCAAAGAAAACATTGGATTTCCAACTCCACATGAAATTATTTGTGTTCACAAAGAGGAATTGTGTCCGTCTTGCAGAAATGCCGCCTCACCAAATGCATTTAAGCAGTGATTGATGGCTTGGTGATACCTTTACCTGCAGTGCACCACATTGTGTGCTTCCACAATGCTACCAGTTTTGATGGCAATGATTAGTAGGCGTGTAATTCAAAGCAATACCAGCATTAACCACGCTCAGCTTGGCATCCATACAATGGAGGAAAATAAGGTGTAGGTTTCAGTCTGGTAAAAGACCCATGGAAAACCTGAGAACGAAACAACATGCTAACCCCCTTTTAATTAATATAGCGTTCAAATGACTGTTAGAGAAATAAAGATTTTTCATATTCTATCATGAGGTCCCTATGCACCAGGTTAACTGCACAGCTGACCAAGAGATGACTATGATTCAGTTTTATTATGGGTGGGCTGACCTCAAAAGATGCAGCAGGTCTTTTCAGTTCACAGAGGGATAAAATTACCTATAGCTCCTGCAAGCCAACAGAACTTCCACTCATGCTTGCAAAGCTTGCCATGTGTAGAATGATTTTTAGGACCAACACCTAAAGTTTGCCCCAGTTCCTAAGCTGAAAGTAATATGAATTCTATCCCAAGTAACTCCAGGATGTAAGTGGTTTGGGGTTAAAAAAAAGTAAGCATGAAGGAAAGGCAATTATGTGTTCAAATCACCACAAATATTCTTGCAAGAGAAATTTTGGAGACTTCTGCAGTGTAAAAATGTATTGCCTTTATTCTCTATCACTTGTTTTTCATGAGGAATGAAGCAATGTGAACCTCATGCCTATATTTTTGCGAAGTTTATCATCCTTTACAGCTCTTTATATTCAACAGTCCCATGAGATTCAGCCACTATTGCTACAGTCATTCAAGGATGTGTCTAGAGCTTGACAATGCTGTCTTGGATGTCTGCTGGAATTTACATATAAAATTGCTGATTGTGTCCCTTCTCAAAATTTTATTCAGTTTTTAACTTTGCAGTTGGTTTACTTGGCTTTTGCATTTTTGGGGTGCATGTGGTCCTTCTGACATTTCAGGTAGAAGGTCCAGCCTTCCTCTCCACTGTCTCTGCATGGAGCTCCCGTGAGGATAGCTCTGGCAAGCATTCCTTGACGCCATGAGGAAACTTCGTTCCTCTCAAAGACTGCAGGGCCTTTGGGTCACGTCCCACAAATCCTTTCATTCAGATTCCTGATTCAAACAGTTCTGACACCCTACATAGTATAAACTGTACCATCACTCAGGAAAGGATTGGTGGAACCTTTTCAGTTTTGGAAAAGACAGAGACGCAGGTCCCCTTGCCCATGCGGCACCGACAGAAAGAGGGTGATCCAGGCAGGAGCTGGCATTCAGCAGCTGCTGCAGCTATCCAGTGACCAGCTGCACGGGAGTGAGGGACCCTTCTGAGGTGCTGAGAAGAGTCCCACGCAGGCTATGGTGCAAGCAGGGTGGGATTTTGAGCTGTGGAAGGCAGCATTCCCAGGACTGAGACTGGATGCAGCTTCTTTGACCAAAGGCAGCCCAGCAACGCTCAGGTGCCAGTGCAGAGGCGGTGAGGTGAGGAAGGGAGGAAGGCTGCAGCTCTTCTCAGTCATTGTCAATCTGTTTGGTCTGAGGAAAAAGTACAGAAAAAGTTGACTTCTCTGTGATACCCAAGACCTTTAAGACAGCTTTGCTTCAGGGAACTGAAAGGACTGAAAGTCACTGACTGATTCAGTGAACTGTCCTGAGGTAAGAATTTTGGAGATACTTTGATTTTTTTTTTCTTTTTCATTTCATCTTTTGAGCAGCTAGACAGAAATGGCACTGATGAATCATTAGGGTATTTCGCTCATTAATCTGGAAAGCTGCATGACTTATTGAAAAGTCGCAAAAAGAAATTTTATCTTTGTCAGTGCATACAGATGTTTAGATGCTGTTGCAATGCTAACTGTTGCTCTTAAGGTCGTGGCCTCTGTACAAAAGATTCTCTCTTCAGACTCATGAGGACGTGGACTCTAATGAAGAATGATTCTCTGTGCCAATGGGCAGCAGTAGGAGAAAGTATGGTGGCCAGACAAAAAAGATCATAAGAATTACATCATTAGGCTTGATGTTAGTGGGCTCAAAGGTTTCAGTTTATGACTGCTGATTGTTGTTTAACAAAATAGTTGTGAGTGTTTGTAAAGGAGCCAAATTCCATCAGGTGGAAGAAGAAGGATTTAGGAAATATAAGCACAAAGGCACTTGCCCAAACCTCCCCAAGTCCTGTGTGGCTGATGGCAACGAGAAGAGCTGGACAGCAGGAGATGCTTTCCTAATGTGTAGAATGTGACCAATAGTAACTGTTAAGAACTTTTATTAATCTTACTGAGGAGTTGCATATTCATAGAAAGTGATGTTATAATTCATTTTATTTCCATTTCTTCCCTTAAAATCTCATTAATTCTCTTTAAAACCCTGAGTACCATGTGGCTTGGAGCACATCATCAAATACATTTGCAGTGGTAGTTCCTCTTCTTACTTCCATGTTTGCTTTGACATTTTTCAATGTATTTTTAAGTGTCTAGATAGCGGTTGCGTGTTTTTTTATTTTACGGATTTGGGCAAACACTCAAGTTCAAACTGCTGTGCATGGGTGATTCTTCTGAACTCACAAAATTGGAAACCACACTGGGGCTTTCAAAGCCACACTGATCATGACTATCCCCAAACTTCAAGCAGTAAAGTACAATAAGTGAAATGCCGCAAAAGCAAAAGTGTAATTGTAGTATTTTTAACGAAAATCTACTTGTAGAGGGGCAGGTAATGTCTACACAGGAGTGTCTACAAAAGTGTGGTAGCAGTGGCCTTTTATTGTTGGAAGAGCTGGTCTAACCTGACTAACAGAAGTTCCGGATTTTATCTGGCTTCAAAATTAAGTGTGGATGCAGGCATGACCTATAAAATTCTGCAGTACAAACAAAAAAAATTTCTCAGTTCTGTGCCTGCAAGATCAATAACCATGTTTACCTGTCTTGAAGATTATCACATTGAAATGTATGATTTGTTCAGAGAGCACTGTAATGGGGCCGGATAGGTACCACCCATAAACAGAGACTTACTTTAAAAACATTTTTTTACTGAGAAGTAATGGCTGCTCAGTTTACTGTTTCCAGCAGCTCTGAACAGCTGGCATTGCTTCAATTACAGTGAGCAGGACTTCCCTTCTGTTACGAGGCAAAAGAGCTGTCATATTTTTCTATCAAAAAAGGAGGATGGATAAGATATAATTATGATTATTTGCAAGATTGTGAGAAAGGGCAGGTTACCAACCTCAAGATGGCACAGACCTCACTCTTACTGTTAATAAGGTTGCCTGCACAAAGCCTTGCTCAAATCAATGGGCTTGAAAAAGGAGGAAAATCACTGCAAGTCTGGTTACATTTTGGGCTCTGTTGATTAAGAGCGCTGTAATGTACATTTGATTAAATGGTACATTACAGCCTCAAAGCGCAGGAAAACCACTAAGTCATCATCCTATCTGTCATTCCTGGGCTGCTTTGAACCCAAGCGTGCCCTGCTTACATGAATTAGAGTTGATCGAAAGGACTGACCCGATTTACGAGGGACATGCAACCCGCAATATGGAGAATATAGAGTACTGCAGCCACTCCTGTCTCAACATGCCCATTTTCCTACTGATTCTGTGGGCTGTGGAAACAGGAGCTTCTACAGCAGTTGTAAAGCTGGTTGAAAATGTGAGCTTCTGTGAAAAAAGATGTGCACATATGCACTTCTTGGTTTTTCCTCTAACTGGGAGAATTGTCCCAGCTGGGATCTTCCTCTACGGACAACTCCTATACCCATTTCAGGCAGCACGCAGATGCATTGCCTGCTCATATTATTTTGCCTAGGAAATGTCAGGCTTAACTATAAATAATGACAATAGCATGCCATGATAGCTATTAGCCTGCCAAAAGTTGGATTTCTTAATGTTAAATTAAAATTTTAAAAAATAACCAGGAATCAAGATGCAGTTTCATTGCGTTTGATTGAACTTTCCTTAACGTTTCAATTCAGCAGTGAGTTCTTTTGATGAATGACAAATTAATCATCATGTTACAAAAATAATACCATGAGAATCCCACAGCAAGCAGAAATTTTTCCTTGCAGAACGTTTTTCCTCTGATGCATTGTAGCATTTTTTCCTCACACCTACCTGTTACACACCTGAGAAGTGTATAACTCCTAAAGAAGGTTGTACCATTATTTACAAACTAAATGTGATTAATTGAAAGTAGCATCTGACACTAGAAATAACTTAAGCACTGACAATTTCTAAGAGGTTATCTCAACACCTATTTTTCTGTTACTAATAAAAAAGTCTTGTTGTTACCATAGAAACTGGCATATCTCTACCTACACTTCTCAAAGAAACACACCAATATACTAATCTGTGTGTGTGTGTCTATGCGTCCCACCAAGTGCTAGAAGGTAATCCTGAATCCTGCTAATAAGTGGAGAAAGAAATGCAGCAACATTAAGAGACAGTTTATTGACATCAAGCCTGAAAATCAAACTGATAGACAAACAAAGTTGTTCTGCAGTTTAGACATTGACATGTTCTAGACATGTTTTAGACATGTTCTGCAGTTTAGATAGTCCCTATCCTGCCAACTACTTTGTGTTTCCCAAATCCTCTGCATCCATGAGGTTGCTTTGGGTTGGGATCAATTTATCCTAGCAATGAACATTTCAAAAGGTAACAGTAAAGAAGGGAAGTTTTGGGGTTTTTTTCCAGAAATGTTATTTTGAAAGAAATTTACATTTGCTGTTAACAGGCCAGATCAATAATTTGCATCACTGTTTTTAATTTTATGCACAAATGTCAGAGTAGTAAATTTTTCTTTATTTCCTTTTTGATATGGTTTCCGCCTTCATTAGAGAAAAATTATTCCATCAAAACCACTCTGTGCTCTGGAAGGAAATCTTTCCAGCTGACAAAAGTGAGACAGTTAAATCAGGTCCCCACTTAATTTTTATTAGTTTTATGGTTCTGCTTATCACGTAGATATCTTGACAGAAGGGAGAATGCTCAGGTTGTTGCTGTGTAGAGTGCAAAGGAAAACATTTACAGCAGAACCATGAAGTAAATAAATACAGCTACATTTTTAAATATATGTCTGTATCTTTTTTGTCTCTTCCTTTAAAAAACACATATAGTCTCTATCTTTTCTGGCTCTCCATGTGCTATTTGTATGATCCCCAGATTCTGCTCTATAAAGTGCTGGTTTGCTTATGTCAATTTAAAACATCTTTTGGTGAGACAAAAGGAAGGGAATTTTTATTTTGAGGACTTATTTCTTCATATATTGAACCAATGAGACACAATTATGCCTAGGGTTGGGTTATAGTCTGGACTCAGAAAACTTTAAGGATTTTAACAAGCTCTAACTTCCAAGGATAACTAAAAATTGCATTACAGCATAAAACCCACTCAGCAACAAATCTGTCTGGGCATTACAAATGGATTTTTATTTATTAATGTACTTAAGCATATGAAATTCATAAATTTCTCTTCCTCATTAGCTTACAGAGGGATTGCATGTTATGGTTTGCTAAGAAATGCAATATTGGCCACATATAAATTAGACTGACAGAGAAGGAAAAATCATTATGTTTTTGTTCTAAAGTTTTTCGGTTGGAGTTTTGAGAAGTCTGTTGGGGTGGAGACTGAAAGCAACCTTTTTATCTGTACTTGCAATGAAAGAAGGAAAAATATTGCACACAAGTGCTGCCTGCATGACCTTGGTGTGTCTGTACATAAAGCCCTCAGGGATACGCAAGTAGTTAAGTAACATAGAATTTTGTGATTACAAAAATGGTTTTATATGAAGTTGTCAAGGAAATTCAGTTGAGTTCTGTAGCCCCAGAACTCAACTGAATTTGAGTTTGCTATTGTTTTGTTTTTCTTGCAAAGTCTTGTACACCTTGAGAGCCACGGAAAGGAGGAAAGGATGTGAACTGGGTGAGAATAGATGCATAAGGCTTACTAATCTCTGAGTGCTTTAAAAGATTTTCTTTTGCTCAGGTAAAAGCTGAGAACAACCTGACAGGCCACCAAAACTAATAAAAGGTCTTGGTCTTACTGTGGTAAGTGCTGGAGCCCCTCACAGTGGGTACTTAGAATATTCCTAGGGTTCACAGCTGTGAATGAACTCCAGCTAGGGAGTGGAAAGGTTTTCTATATTCTAAAGATAAATGAAATCTCAAATGCTGTCTCCTTCTTGGATTTAGGATGCAGTCTGCAGCCTGCAGTTTCACGCTGTGGAATGAGTAGCAGCCAAAATCTCTCCAAGGTTTATGTGCCTGAACTCCAGAACTTGACTACAGGACTTAGGGAACAGGAAACAGAGTTTTCGGTCAGAATGTGCTTGAGCTTACAACACTCCCCAGAAGGAATGAACCATCAAACTGCAGATAACAACTTGAGATAGTTTCTGTGTCACTATAATGCAAGGACTTTGATGTTTTTGTGTTCCTTTTAGAATGGCCAATTGAATAGAAGTAATATGAATCTAAATATTTTGATGTTGGTAAATTTGTAGCATTTGCAGAAAAATATTAATTAGTTTTTTTCCAAGTTCTCATGCAAGTAGGGGTTTTACAATGTAGCAATTTGGCTGAAATTTTGGACTCAAAAACTTTCCCAAACATGAACTTACATCCAGTGGAAACACTCAGGTTACACCTTATTTCATGCTTCAACCATGCAAAACCATTAAGTCTGCTATAGCGTTTCAGCACCAACCCATAAATCACCTTGAGAGTAGTTGAAAGGCCACAGAATTAGTGACCCTACTCTAAGTTTTGAATTCACAGCAAAACTGCAAACCAATTAGCTTTCATCTTACACTTTTTGTGCAGGTCTCTTTAGACACTACCCACGTTCTTTAACTGTATCTGTGCATCTTCCAATATTTAAGAGAAAAAGCTTTGAGTAAACAGATGCCACAAATAAAAAATAGACACACACTGACTGTTGAAAAGGGCTGTTTGTGATCAGTCAGAAGGTGATTAACCTAAAATTAAATTGCTAATCTCAGGGTTGGACTATAATTTAGGACATCTCAATATGAGAAATGAGTGAATAGTTTTTAAAAAAAACCTGTATTTTCTCTTTCAGGGGGTGTCTTGAATGACTGAATACAGGAGAAATAGAAACACTCTGGAAACACCCTAGTCTGTTCCACCAGCAATGTCACAAGGCAGTCAGGTCAGAGAATAGCTCACTTGGAGGTAGAAGAACTGACTTGTATTTTGAGCAGCTGAAGATCGATTTCAGTATGTTTGTCTCTGGGGATTGCATTTTTAGCATGTTAGAATGTGCTACTCTGAGTGTACGTGCAATTCAAATATGAGTCATGTTTGTTTCAATACGTATATGCCATCTTCATGTAATGTGAGCAGCAGCAAACAGGAAAAAAAGCATTTTTGCATATGTATGTGTTTGAACATTGTTTAGACATCCTCAGAAATGGAGTATAAAAGTCTCCAAAATATTCTGTTCTACCCCACAAGGAACAGATTAGAGTTGTTAACTGAATCTGTTCACAGTGAAAACATACACTGTGGATGCCCAGTTGTAAAGACAGAATTCATTCCTGATTCATTCCTGTTAAACAGAGTTGTGGAAGAAATCCATGTTGCTGTCCATGTGTGGATAACAACCATTCCCTTATCCTAGCCATCTTGTACTTTGACTGATGGGGATAATACATTTTAAGCATGTTGTAATGCCAGATTGTTGTGGCATAATCAAATCTCTAAAATTATATGCAAATTTTTGAAGCTGAAGGCAGAAGACCCTGTTTTTACAAGGTTGAACCAGGTAGGGAAAGATTCTTCCAGTCAAGCAGTATTTGCCTTAACTAGAAAAAAAATGCTGTTTGCTTTATTTTTTTGCATTTAACCAAAGGCAAATTGTTGTTAACAGATGCTGGTTGGCTGCAGGATGGCGGCTTGAGAGCGTGTTAGTAAATATTCTTGACAACAAACTTTTTTAGCATAGTCAAGAGAAACCTTTAATGCAGCCAAAATATCTGCAGAATTCACTCAGCATGCTCAGATGTAAGTCATCTTCTGTTTCTTTACAAGCAAAGAAACCACACAGTAAAAAATCTAAGCAAAGAAAACTGGAAAAAATCCTTCACAGTGTGCATTTGACTAAATAACGTACTTTTCTCTATAAGGTTCAACAATGGAAAACTATTGCATAATATTTCAAAATTGCTGTGTATTTCATATATTTTATTTAGTTGCATAAGATGAATCAAACATATCAGCAAATCCTGCTATAGGATAGTTAACAAAAATAAATTAACCTGGTATGATTTGAATGGATTTTGTGTTGTACTGGTATACCAATTGCTTATCTGGAGAGAGAAATTATTTGCCATCAGGCACATAATAAGTGTCTGAATCATGCTCTACCGCCAGGGTAAAACACTGTGACCTTGATTTTGGGCATGGGCTTTATCTTGGGAATAGTTCCACAGAAACTGAAGAAAACATGAGAAAAGTTAGGCAAGTCTGTATGGTGGCAATTTAAATGAAATTAATTTTTGCAGACTTATGAGAAACCCTGGGTTTCATCGCAATTAACTTAAACGTTACCAATACTATGTCTATGTGTTAAGATATGCATATAAAAGACTTTCTGGTAGCAGAATATTGTAAGTCTTCAATGTGTGTCCACTGATATCTTAGCTGGAGATTTTAAAAAATGCCACTGATTCTCCCTGGGACTTGCATTCCTAAATCCTTTCTGATTTTAGAGTACAGACTTGAAAATCATCATCATAGTCTTTTAATTTAAGATAGAAATAAAAATTTCCTGCATACCTACTTGCTCCTAAATGTGTGTCAGGGAAGGTATCTGCACTTTTTCCATATTAAGTTGAGTAATTTAAAGTTTGCAATAAAGGGCTTAAAAAATTATCTGTATTGCTAATGCTTTTAGGACATGAAAACAGTGTCTGTAGTATTATACACCAAGCTATCTGATCAGTGGAGTGTTGAAAATATGTGCATAACACTAAATTTCTCAGGAAGTCTATCCAAGGTAAAGGGAACAAATAACGCAGTGTGATGAGTCACTAACAAATGTTTTAGCAGAGGTGAAACTGCATTATGCCAGCATTTTGTTAGTAAGAGCGGTGCATCTTCACTTTGTGCTTATTCTGCAATGTTAGTGGAAAAATATTTCCACTACAGGGGCAGTGAGCATATGTAATGCAAACATTTTGACAGTGAATGTAAACAGCTTTCCTGCATTTTAAACCATTAAATCAAGGACACAAATTTCCATGGTTTTGCAGATTGCAATCTTCACTGACTATAGAGAAGATGGTGTTGCATCTGTTTTGTGTTTATAATTGCATGCTATGTTGTGCCACTGTGACTGAATTTTAATAAACATGGGGGTTATTAATTGTTATGGACATTGGGGTCTCACTTGTAACTGTGGTGCAGAGATCCAGTAATACATTGCAGAAAAAATGTTTTTAAAGAAATAAACAGTGATTGGGATGACTCAAACGTTGCTCTTGCTTGCTCATCTGATAGAAAAGTATGACAGCCTGCCCCCATTTGATTTCTGACTTCTTGCATTCCAATTTCAGTCAGTTGACTTAAACTCTATATTTTTGGCTTGGTGTGTGAACAGGAGCCTCAGGGGAGTCCTCTCCATCAGACTGCTCTATCTAGGTTTCTGTCACTACTTCTGCTGTTGGAGAGCATGTAGGGTCTGTCCGAAAATGCTTTCCCCAGCTCTATTCTCCATCCTCCCACCCTGTCCCCAAATAGTTTTGCAGGGAAAATGAAAGTGTTCTCAAGCTGAAACAGAAAGCACGTGTCAGGATGGGCCCTGTATGCCAGGGAACAGTGCCCCAAGGGAAAGAAGCAGCCGCAGACTTGTGGGTCAGGAGGCTTTTTGTGGAGCAGGAAAAGCTAAAAATTGAGTTACCACCAACAGAGCAAATGATTTGTGAAAGAGGTAATTTGACTCTCTTGGCTTAAAGGAAAAGTTTTCTTTTCTAATAAATTATTTCTCCCCCTGGTTAGTAAATCATTTCCCCTTCCTAATACACTTAATTTGCTATTCCCTTTAATTATTGCTTGTCCAGGTGGATCTTAAAGGCTGCGACTTAAAAGGAGTCTAACCTAACTCTGGCAAAAAGCCACCCCCTGCCACATCATTAACTGAAAGACAATCATACTCTGTCTTGCCTTATAATAATACAGACAGTGTTCAAAATGCTGCAGTAAGTGTTTTTCTCAAGGCAATATCTTGCATTAATAGGAAAGACTATGGTGGGGGTTGTGTCAGGCCCATCAGACCCTTCTTGAATTAAATGACAGCATATTAATATGAGAGTTTGTGTCCCTTGGATAATGTAGTTTCACAGAGATGCAGGGGATGGTATTTCTTAGAGGAAAATTGCCTTTGCACTGTCATTACCTGACTTTAACACTAACCTGTTACAATATAGTATTGTAACTCACTTCCCATGGGAAGAAAAAAAAATGGGAACTTAGTTTTTATGGAAAGAAAGAAGGGCTTTTTCCATCCTGAACCTAAAAGTATTGAGCTGCGTTTATCCTAAAGCCCTGCTTCTATCTCAGTATAAGGCTAGCAAACCTGTACATTGGGTTTTATTTCTAAATCAGTTGTGCAGCACTGTAGAACATCTATTGAATACTTTGACTCACAGCTGTCTTGTCCTGGTATTTTAAAGTAATTTCCAGTAGCATATAATATGTTCCTTGGATCTTTGTGTCTTGGGGGAAAGAAATGGGAGACAAGGGGTGAAGAGCAATCACAGGGAAAAAACTCTTACCTCTTTTTGACATGGTTTGCAAACTGAGACACCCCAAAGTCCCAGGGTTGCCTGATCCCTCTGTGCATGCTTCCCGCAAAAAACCCAACTGGCTCTGGACCGCTGTGAAATATCTAATATGTCTACAGCTTTTATAACATGCTCCTCCTCAAAGTATTTAGTCTTCATGGGAAGATGAAGATTCTTCTGCCCTGAAAATGTGTTTGGGAACTCATGTTAGGGAGAGACTGGCATGCTGATTCCCAGAGACACATCAAAGGGGCAGCAGTGGAGCAGTGGGAGCTCCCAGCCTAGACGATTGTTTGGTACCCTAAGGCACAGACTGCAGAATGACTTTGCATTTTAAAAGACCAATTATCAATTGTCAGAAGAGGAGAATGAAGGATAAGGTGTCTTGCAAGATGCAGTTGGAGCCGTTCTGATTAGGTCGGTGCCTCGGGAGCCTGCACCCCAAAACAAAAACTTTTCAGACAGAGAAAGGAGCTGGTCAGTCTTTTGGAACACCATTGATCCACCTCTGAAGAAGGGAGCAAGCTGGGCTGGGCAGTGCTGGGCTACCTCTGTGCTGTGCCAGCCTTGTGGGGGCACAGGAAGGGCACTGCTGGGTGCCATTGGGGAGGGCCAAATTCCTATTTATGCCTTATCGATTAGGATCAGTCTTATGAACTGCAAAGGCTGCACTCTATCTACTGTGCTGTGTCCAGGGAATCCTTAATTTTTTTTATTCTTGCAGCACTGGAAGAATATTACTAATCACTCAAAATGCAAAAGAATAGTTGTTTGAGCACCTGCTTGAATTAGAAAAAGAGACATGGGAAGTGCTATTTTTATTCATGCTTATTAGGACCCTCTACTTCTCTTGCATTTAGGTACACAATTTTAGAAGACCAGCATTTTGGTCAATTGTTATGATAAGGATATAATTTTGTCTGTTTGTCCTTACCAATTCAGACTTTTTTGAAATAGCCAGTTAAGCAGTCTTATAGAAGTTTCTTTTTTAACTAGATTTAGTGATATTAATCTTGCCTTTTACCTTTATTTTTTATCCCAACTTTCAAATCCTTCATGTGAATGAGATTAAAATTTGACTTAATGAAAAATTAGTCTCTTGTGTTAACCAAAATTGTCTGAAAAATTAATAAGAAGTGCAATTATGCAAAGTTTTCATGAGAAGGGAAGTGAAAATCAATTCCTAAACACGACAAGGTTCAGTGGCAGTAGCACCACTCTAGATATGCACATATATGTACACCTGTCACTATATCCACTTAATGGACTAAGCTGGGATGATAAGACTCTTTCCAGGTGGCTTTTATGTCCCAGCTATTCATGATTGCAGAAGTTACTTCGGAAGGACAACTGCAGTCAGTGTGAGCTGAGTGTGTTGATGGTGGTGCCACAGCACACCCAGAGCACAGAGTACAGCACAGATCACTGAGTCACAGAGTGGTTTGGATTGGAAGGGGACCTTGAAGATCATCTAGTTCCATCGCCCACAGGAGCACGGAATTTGGGCCAAACACTGTATTTCTGCAGCTGCATTTCCAGGAGACGGGAGGGAAGACAAAAAGATAACAGTGAATAATACATCATTCTTTAAATAAAAATGTCCTCTGCAGGTTACTTATATTGGATTTAGCCGAGCTCCTTGGTGTATGGTTGGCTCACTCCAAAACTAAATCGACCTCCTCACTGAGACAGCATTCACTGATCAGGGAGCCATTATAAGATGCCATAAATGTGGGAGGATGCTGTCTGTCCATGGAATCTGCTTGACGCTTCGGCTGCATATAAGACCCCTGTTATAAAATAGGAGTGTTACACAATATTTGACTAATTTATCCTTAAAATATCATGAAATATATGAAATGAATCTGTGAAATTAAAACTTTCCTTTCCATGTGGGAAGCTGGGTTGTACCGTAATGGGATTGTTCCACTCGTGGGTCTTGGGGCAGGAATATTCCCAGTCCAGCAACACAGTATGACCCCTTAAAGCATCACTGTGGTGTTCTTGTTGCATCCACCCTCCTTCTTCAGATCTGCCATTAATGCCACAGGCTCCTCCTGTCAAACTCCTGTCAGGACCCTTGCAGCATCTGCTTACTGCAGCACCACTGTTTCACTTGCCTCTGCAAGGAAGTGTTGCACCATTGTCCATAAGGCCACAGGATGAAAGGGGAAAGAGAAAGCGATTACACGGGTCAGGCTTGGGTGCATGGACTGTTTGCCTTCTTCACTGTGCTCCTATCTGGCAGGACTGATAGGGCAGGACAGCAAGCATCTGGTGTTTCAGGCTTGGATGTCTTGGAAGCAGAAGGCCTGGCAGCCCCTGTGGGCTCCTTTTATTTTCCTGGCAAATTATCCGGGGGCCTGGAATCCCTCTGGATGAGGCCTGCAGGGCCAGCATGGCTCATGACACCCAGGTGGCAGGAAGAGAGTTTCTGGTTTTCATTGGTGCATGAGCAGGTGGTAGAGGTGCACTGAAGTCAGAGCTTAGGGGACAAGGTCCTGCCTTCAGGGTATTTAATCAGGGTCCTTCAGTCACGTTGAGGTGGTCAGCAACAAACGACACAATATTAATCTCTGAGAGAGCCAAACTGCCTTTGTTCTCCTCTTCACATGGGTTGGGAAAAGGACCAGGACCCTACAGACCAATGGTTCTTAGTGTTCCCCAAACCATCTGGAAGCCCCGGGAACCTCACTGGGCTCTGTCTCCTGGTCCATCCTGCCCATCTGAAACTAAATACCAGGGGGACACCACATCTCATGTGCCTCAAGAAAAAGCCGAAAAAAAGGCCCTGCCGTCATCACCCAAAGCAGAAGTAAGAGCATTTGGCTTGAAGCAAACCCCCAGAGGGCACCAAAAAAATCCTCGCCCCTCTTCCTCCCCACTCTCTCACCTACTGGGGGCCTTGAAAGGGTGGTGTGGAGCTGTGAGTGACCTCCAGCTAGCCAGTGGCTGGGTTTTAAGGGAGAGAGGCCAGGGAATTGGGTGTCTGGGCTCGGAGCCTCCTGAGGCATCACTTCCAGCCCCAGGTGCCTGTCCACTCACCCTTGTCCTCCTGCCTGGCCCAGAGAAACAAAAAACCCACAGCAGGACAGCCTGGGTAAAATAACATGGATAAGCTGACCACCAAAATCGTTTTGTTTAATCCAAAGCACAGCTGGGCACTGCCTTGCTTGCAGGGGAGCTGCCACAACTGCCATTCTAAGGCAAAAAATCCCAAATTTCATCCTTTCTGAGCTCTACCGTCCGCTGCTAGTTCTGTCCTTGTTCCGTAGCTTTAAAATACATGCACACAAGGAAAAGGGGAGAAGTAAAAATATAAGCTAGCCTCAGACTTTCCTACTTTCAGGCTGTTTAGGGTTTCCAAAGTTCACAGTTTCCTTGAGGGGAAAAAGAGTTAACATGTCAAAAAATGCCAGGCCTCCTGGCTTGGAGCAGGACCTACTGAGTTCACTTGCTAGCTGTGTCAGGGTTTGTCTGCCAATTAAACCTTTTCTAATGAGAAATAAACCATTCATTAACGGATAAACATCTGTTTAGAATATGGTGTCCTCCTTTCTCCTAAAAAGCATTATCACAGGAACAGCTATTTTTTATGCTGATGGTTTTTAGCTGCAATAAAAATTCCTCCTTTTTGCAGTATTTAAAAAGAATTGATGTTTGCATAACAAATTAAAGAAACTCAGACTGGGAATGCACACATCTGCAGGATGTCCTCCAGGCACTAACCTTACCCAAGAACACAAAGTCCTTGTTATGATATGCAAACTAATGAATCAGCTGAAGGAAGCATTTATATTTTGACAGTGTTTTAACTTTCTCTGCCTCAAATTAGCTGTGACTGTGGCTGTGACTCTGTAAGATTCTGTGAACTTTCCAGCTAAAATTAGTCTTTCCACTTCTGGTTGTTATCACAGAGGAAATAATTTGCTGGAAAAGTAGTAATTGATCAGAAACTACCCCTTGCACATTTTGATATTTGGAGAAAACAAGTTGCAGATCATAACTGTGTTTTTGCACTTTTGCTTGGGATATGCTTGACCTGTACTAGTCTCCGCTGGCTTAAACATAAAATTAAACTACGGTGAAGTAGCACCACTGACTGTGTGTGGATAGGCACTCACATGATGTAGATTTTCTTATATTACTCCATGAACAGTTAGAGAAGCTTCATACCTAAAAGTTTCCATGTGCTGTGGCTTATTACCTTTTATTAAAATGATGCCTTGCTGAAATTGTTCTGTCAGAGCTAATTTTTAACAGCCCTGAAATTCAATTTATTAGCATTTTTGATTAACATTTATTAATGTCCATATTAGGCATTTTGTGCAATGCTTCCTTAGCCACTAGAGCATCTTTAAATTTCCCAATATCAAGGTCTCTCTTTCTTCTGCTTCGATCTCTGCTCCAGAATTAGTTTGAAAAGCATTTAATTGGTAATAAATAGCTCTTCTGGTTTGTTGGGGTTTTGTTTTGGTTTGGTTAGCTTTTTTTGTTTTTACAGTACTTGGGTTTTGATATTGATTTGCCAAACTCAAAGCTTTACTCCTGATCAGGTTGGAGGAAAAAGGTATTATGTGGTCTTCCTTGGCTTGCATCACATGGGAGCTCAGATTTGAGCTTGTGCTGCAGTTGTCCCGGCTGTCTGCAACACGCAGAAATATTTGAGTTGTACTATGCCTTGTGAAAACATGTCTGCAGCTCACTCCCAGGTGTGACTTTACTCCAGCTGCCTGAGATGGAAGTTCATTGCTGCACAGCCTGTTTTGGTATCTGTACTCTCTGGCACAATGACCCGAGAGCCAAAAGCTGTGCTCAGTGCCGGAGCCCCCCAGAGGCAGGGGGGGCTTGTTTGTACTGCAGCACAGACACAGGGGGCTGCTACCCCCACTCTGGGAAGGGGAGCATGCCCTGGGCCATTTACGTGCGTAATGCTCATGCCAAACTCTCATCTGGCCATGCTGGAGATATTACTTAACAGAACAGTTCGTATTCTTATTGCAAGTACACAAACACTGCTGACAAGGTCCCTGTCTGGAAGGATTAGCTGGCATGTAAAGGCCAACCATGTAAATAAAGCTCCTCAGGAGTAGCATTAACTTGCCTTGTAGTACATAGGTTTATTTAGTACCTTTCTTCATCTCTTTATTTTGCAAGTAAGCCTTTTTATTCGCTTATGCTCTCTCACTTCTTATCTTTCTTTCCCCTTCCCTTTCCTTCTGTAGTGTGCTGGCAGGTGATATTTCTAAGTGACATTTATTCTACCTTGTTTATATGTGTTTCTCTTACTCATTGCTTGAGCATATGGTGAAAAAAGAAGGTGGCCCTTTTTAAATTTACATATCCAATAACTGAGGTGTGGTACATTTGCAAAACTCTGCCTTGAGATTAGATGATGAGCACCTTTACACACCCACATGCACACATATTGTTCCACCTCTGAAAAGGTACCTTACCTAGAAAATGACTTTTTTAGGTAACTTTAAAAAAACCATGAAATCACTGCTGATGATTCCAATGTTTTAGAACAGTATATGACTATAGTATGAAGCTACTTGCTGGTCATTTCCTTGCTAAAATGATTCAGGTCATAAACCCACAGCTCCAATCACTGCAGTGGAAGAAAACACTAAAAAATAAAGAATAAATAAAAGTTGCTTCTTATCCATGATAAATTTCTTTTTTCTCTGTTTTCCAATGTATTTTTTTCTAAACTTGAAGACTTTAGAAACATGACATCCAGACAGCTCTGGTTGTTCCAGAAACAGAGATAAGAGCCCTCTTGTATACAATTTCTCTGTGCACCACTTTACACTGCTTTTATACTTTTGAAATTCCCTGTTGTTGTAAGTGCCAACACCACCTTCACTCATCCATTTTTCACTTTGTCTAAGTTTCCTCTGCACTTAGGAGGCTCTTCACCTGCTGCTGCTGGGACACATCCCCATTCCCAGATCTCCTGTGCCATTGCTGCAAGCACTGCTTTCGCTCCCTGGGGCTGGCCCCAGCCCTGGCTCTGATCCACTCCTCCAGTACTGCACCAACCACTGCTGCTTTGTTTTGCAGAGTGACATTCTCCACAGGCCTGAAGTGTCTTTCCTCCCTACTTGGTCGTTTCTGCTTTTCCCTCATTTGTTCCTGGGTAGCAGTCACAACATGCCAGGTTTGTGACACAGGAAAAATCCCATTCTCAGATAACCTGCCATATCACATTATTCCTATTCCTATTGTTATTTTATCACACCAGATAACTATATTCACCTCTCTCTTTCCAACCTTTGTTTCACTGCATAACACACCTTGTGGCTCCTGTGGCTATATTTGAAAGAGGATATATCTAAAATAAATCGAATAGCCATCAGATTAATAAAAAAAATATTAAAAAACTGTATACAATTTCCATTCTTTCTCATCCTACTGTGTTATGCTAAGTATAGCCAATATTTTCTGTTTAGTTGCCTTACATTGGCTCTTGAAATGTATATTTAAGCATCTAAATAATCAGAACATCAAAGAGAAAATACAATGTCTACAGTTTTGTGGATATCTAGAAGATCCTCAGATCAAACCTTAATAGTGCTTTTTTTTTTTTTTTTTAACAAGGTTTTGGTGCCAGACTAGGCATTTCCAACTCCATCTGTCCAAAATCCACGAATCATCAAAATACAGAGACTGGCTTAAGAATTTTGATATTAAAACCAACTTGAAGGAGAGCTAGTTCTGTTTTCCATGATTGGCTTTTGTTTGCCGATGCTTCAGTCTTTAAAGTTACATTTTCAAGGTTTTTTTCTTCACAACTGGGAGGGATAGCAAATGCCTTTACTGCCAAATGAGAGCTTCACAGTGCTGTGTGAATTCAAGAACTGTGGCTTTTATTATTTTATCATGCTTGTTTGTAATACTTAAGGCTCCTCCCAGAGTTGGTAACAAAGGATTTAACTTTGAAAATTTTAGCATCTGCATCTGATTACATCTTTGTAGGACTTCATATAGGCCTGAACTTTGAAATAGCTCCATATTACTTAGGACGATGAATCTGCTGAAATAAGGCTCTAGGTCTAATCCTACTTACACAACGCAGGTCTTGTGTTTCACAAAAGCAGTGTCACAGAAATATGAGCTTTGGGGAGACACTCTTAGCCCATAAATTATGTTCTTGGCTATAAGGTTTCATCTTTAGCTTACTAGGTGAGAGTTATTTGGTGTCACTTTCACTAGTGCAGAATTTCAATCTATTCTATTTCCTAGTGGGATTATAATTTTTTGCTTTATTCTCTGGTTTTGTGTGACCCTCTGTAGATGTGGTACACAGTTGCAGCTGTTAAATCTGTGTAAATCAGCATGGTCTAGAAGTTTGTCTTAGCACTTGAGACACTTTAGTGTGTAGTGTCATCTTCAGAGAAAGAAATTGCTGAAACTATATGCTGCTTTACATTTATTTTGCTTTAAGACATTACCTCACTCCTTATCGTGTAAATTCAGATGCTTCCTGAATAGTAGAAGTAGTTTAGATGCTTGTATTTCAGCAAGGATATTCCCTTTAAAGATAAAACCCAAAGCAATCTCTTAGGAAATCTCAGGGTTCTGCTTCTCTCCCCTTCAGCTATTCTTGGTTCCCTACCCCACAACATTTTCTTCTGCCACTGTTCCCAGGAATATATTGCAAAGGTTGCAAAATGCAGGAATTCAACCTGTACCATTAAAATCAATATGAATTGTCATCAGTGACTTTTATGAAGACTTAAATTTTACTAGTAATGCTGACTTGGCCACTCCTGTTTCCCCTTCCCCATCATTTGCTACATCCTGGGGGGAAAAAAACGCCAGTGGAAGTAGGTAAAATCTGTATACTTCTTTATATTTTACTTGGTATCATTTGCTTGTATTTAATTCATCCATTTTTCTTTGTTTATTTCATTTTATTTATTTATACATATAATATATATAATTTCGTTATTTATACATTTGAAACCTGGATTAGCTGGTTGATCTACGTGACCACACAGCCTGGCAAACTGAAAGAGCAGCAAAGAGACAGTAATTAAAACCTGGAGGAGGGCCTTTTTAGTTTTGCTGCTGGAAGAGTAACGATGCAGTTGTGACTTCAGCGTGTGGCTCCATGGTTTACATTTTATTTGACTGGGAAGGAGACTAAAGATGCTGTCAGTCCCAGTTTTCCCTTAAGCTCCTGCTCTTGAATTACTGTTTATCTCTTTCTGATATGTGCCAATAAAGCTGTGAGGCTGTGCTATAAAATGGTCAAGGAAATGAGGTTTTTAGAGGCTAATTTTTAATGATGAGTTTATAGTGCAGCCTCCCAGACAGTTGTATCAGCACAATTCAGGGTGACAGTGAACTGTGGCGTGGGGAAAGCACGAGCGTACAGGAGATGATCTTGGAAGGCATTTCACAGCCAAAGAAAATGTACCCAAGAACCACATCCTGCCTCCTGGCCCAGGTGAATTTGAACCAGTCATCATGTACCTTTAACATATGAAATTCACTGGTATTAAAAAGCATCTGTTTCTGTAAAGCAGCTAATTAAACTAGTCCTATTTAACTGGTTATGTAAAATAGCTAACCCATCCTTTAAATTTCTGGTTGCACATGAAAGGCACTCCTTTGCAGGAGACACATAATATACATTTCAGCGGCACCACCCTGTATTGCTAATTTTTCACGAGCGACAGGGAATTTGAGATGCAGAAGTCCCATTGATTTTCAACGGAATGTACACCCCCCAACTCATGTAGGCTCTTTCAAAAATTTTTACCCATAATTATTTTCTTTGGGCAAGTAAAAAAGCCCACACGCCACTAGCAGTTGTTTAAAGAGAATGCTTACTGTGTTGGGTGCTTAGACATAAGGATTTAGCTTTAGAAGCCTTCCTGTGTCTCTGTGTGTGCGTGTGGCTTTACCACACATAAATTATCCAGCTTTCCTTTCCCCTCCTACGTGCGGAAAAACATACGGATATTCGAAAGACGAGCGAATCATCTGAAACACAAACCCATGCCTTTTATTCCCACTTCAGATTTAGTCTGTAAGATAGCTTCAGAACCAGCCCCAGTAAAAGAACTGCTTTATGCAAAGCAAAAGAAAAGTACAGTTAAAAACTATTGAGTTGTAAAAGCAGTGGAGCTACAACTCTTTAGCATTCAAGCAACTATCTCTGGAAGGGAAGCAGATTATGCGGTATCATATTGCAAAAGGGCTGTTCGACCCTGTTGCACTTACTCAGAGCTACATATTTACTTTAGTCACTGTATAGCAGCGATTGCATTATATTCTTCCTGCCAGGACACTGGGAAAACAGAAGGTTAAGTGTAAACGGGGGAGGGGAAAAGAAGGAGGGAGAAGCAGCAGTAAAAAGTCTAAAAAGGGAGAAAAGAGCAGCTGAAGAGAAAAGAAAAAAGTTCCTCAACAAGGCAGGAAAAGATCCTAAAGAAACAGAGAGAAACAGATCAGGAACTGCACATATGGGATTACTAATGCAATTGTATTTCATCCCTGATATGACTGAAACCAAGATAGTCTGGTCATAAGAAAATAGATCCATTTTATTAAGCGTACATAAAAGTGGGAGGCACAGAGTCTGGCACCAGCATAGCCTAAAGGAATTTCCATGATTTGTGCCATGAATGCTGAATGGGAGACTTGTAAAAAGCACCTTTCTCTTAAGGATAGCTTGCTGGAATTTGTAAATATAGCCAAAAAAACAACAGACCAGCCCTGAAGTAAAATAGTACAAAGTGAAGAAAATACCAGAGACCCTTTCACCAAATATAAAAACCTGCAATCAAACACATTTTCTTGAGGGGACCTCAAGCAATGCAGAAGTCACTTGGACTTATGGGTTTGGGGGGGGTCTTCCAATGTTGGTGAGCAGCAGAAATGGCAGAAGATAATGAGGTCTGGTTTCACAGTTCATGGTCTCCAGAAATCAGGCTTTTGGGGTGCGGGGTGTTGGGGGGAGTGGTCTGACAGAAGGCATCCAGACTGGGTTCCTTACTGCCACTTTTGCCAAAGCAGGCCATGGCATCTATCTAGTAATTTCAGTATCCATCAGATCAGGCACAAGCACATAACCAGACAACCAGACCTCTCGTGTTTTTTTCATTTTATTGAGGATCCACCATTCTAATATTCCCTGGCCACCATTCTCTTCTTGAGGTGCTTTTACCGTGCTGTGCCTCAGCTTCTCTCGGCGCTCCAGGAAAAGGGTCAGCCTGATCGGTGGGAGTGGTGGTTGCCTTGCAGCCAGCATGGTCCCATGTGCAGCAGGGCTCCAGCCAAGGGTACCTGGCCCTGTTTCCATCCTCCTGTGAGGCTCAGCTGCTGTTGAGCACTCAGCCACGGGCCAGCACACAGCCCTGCAGGGCAGGGGTGCGCTCCACCTCCTAGCACAGTCCCATGGGCCAGCCTTCTTGCCTCTCCTATTGTCTGAGCCCATGACAGAGGTCTGGACAATATAAAAACTATTTTCCCTTTGCTGCAGAAAGAGCTAGAAGGAATATTCAACTCATTAACAGAATGTCTTGGCTTGAGTAGAAGTGGCATTTTTCTCAAAAATGTGTTAGCTAACTCATTTTAACTACTCTATTATATATTCCGGTGCAGGCTTAGCAAGTAATGTTTTAATATGTCTTATGAAGTGTACATGAGTCCTAGGAGTGAGCCAACTAAACCATATTAAAGTACAATTTGTCTTGTCAATAAAAGTAATCTAAAACCTGTTAGCTAACACACCTGAGAAAAGAGAAAGAAAACAGAACTCCTTTTATTCCCATCCACCAGCATCTCCAGCACTGAAGTAGGTTTGTGGATCTCAAGATGGTCTCAACATGGGAAACAGTGACAGGCAGCCAAATGGGTACATTAAGTTACAACTGTCTCTAAAAATATTGGTTCATAACAGCACAGAAGCCTTTTGAGTCTGGCTCTTCCAAATTAGCTGTATGAAATGACTGGGAATCTCCAATAAGTTGATGGGACATACTTTAAAAAACCCCCCTGGGCTCTTGCTAGATTTTGATGAGAAACATGAGTCCATAATAATCCAGAGGGTACTGAACTGATGAGAAGGAGAGAGACAGAGTGGTACTGCTTTGAAACTGTGAACATAAGAATAACTCCACTGAACAAAGCCAAATTTAGCCCAGGACAGTGAAGAATAGCATCCTGGAGCTGTAGCGCTATAATCACTGGATAAGCAGATTTTCCACCATCTCTGCAAGATAAATACTAATTGCAGAAAGAAACTCAGAGAATCATTGAGGTTGGAAAAGGCCTCTAAGATCATCAAGTCCAGCCATTAACCCAGCACTGCCAAGTCCACCACTAAACCATGTCCATACATGTCCCTCCTGCACATCTTTTAAACACCTCCATGATGGTAACTAAACCACTTGAGTGGGCAGCCTGTTCCAATGCCCGACCATTCTTTCCATGAAAAAATATTTCCTGATATCGACTCTAAACCTCCCCTGGTGCTACTTGAGGCCATTTCCTCTTGTCCTATCTCTTATTACCTGACAGAACAGGCTGACCCCCTCTTGTCTACACCCTCTTTTCTAGTAGTTGTAGGGACCAATAAGGTCACCCCTGAGCCTCCTTTTCTCCAGGCTAAAAAGCCCCAAATCCATCATCTGCTTCTCATAAGACTTGTGCTCCAGGCCTCAGCCAGCTTCACTGCCCTTCTCTGGACACACTCCAGGGGCCAAAACTGAGCACTGGATTCAAGGTGCAGCCTTACCAGTGTTGAGTAGAAGGCACTCTCCCAGCTCTCCCCAGCTCTGCTTTGCTCTCATTTGCTGCAGGGATAGCACATTTTAGAGCACTGCAGAGCTGTGGATATCTCTGTCAGAAGCGCTGTAATCCCTGGGAAGATAGGCTTACTGGCTCCAGTCCTCTGAACTCGTGTTCTTCCACATCAAATTACTCTTTTCCATCACACTGGGACAGCACCCACTGTTGACCACTCTAAGTCTTCTCCATGTATTTATAGACCACACTAAGCATGCATAGCATCTTAAGCAACTTAAAGATCTTACAGCATAACATAGGCTTAGCACAGAAAATGATCACAATAAAAAATGGTAGGAAAGAGGAAGAATAAGAAACCATTATAAATATTCTACACATATCAGCCTTTACTTCCTTTTATTATGACTGCATTGTTTAAACAATAGTCAAGTTCTGAGAACTTGAAAGTTTATGAATATTAAGTTTGCCTATAGAGTATCAGCAGACCAAGGAGTTGTCCTAAGGAAGGGATATACAAAGCAAGAGCAATGTGTTCACTAAGAAAGCCTACCTAGTTTCTGGCTTGTCATTGTGACCTGTAAAAAGCCACCTCACTTTCCCTCCTAAGGAGTAAGCAAGCAGGGATTAAAGTCTTTGGCAACATTCCTCCTTGTTCTGCATCTCAGGTGCTTGCTCTTAAGTGGGTAAAACCCTACCCCATGTACCATGTTTGTACTGGCATGAAACGATAGTAAAAGATAATGAGTTCCGGTAAGCAGCTTCATTAATGCAGCTTAAAGAAAGAAAATCCCAGTTTCCCTCTGTGTTCATGTCTGTGGCCAAAGCACAACAAGTGAATGGAAAACCTCAGGCACAAGCAGGTGAGAGAAGAGGAACAGGTAGTGCTGCTGGCAGGAGATGCCAAATGGGAAGCCAAGGAGACATAGAAAAGATGGTCATAGCACAGCATCCAAATCTATAGCTGAGGGCAGGCACAAAGGGAAAAAGTCATGGAAAAATCACTCTAGGAAGAAACTATTGGAAATTGTTTATAAGGCATAGACAAAACCCTTCTATGGACATTTCCAGATCCAAATCCTTTGACCAGACTGACAAAAAGTGGCTCTTTAAGAATGGTTTTATCAAGACCTTGCAATAATCCCAGCTTTGCCAATGGGGGAGGATGCGCAGGTCCTTCACAGTTGCTTCCTCCTCCTCTGTCCCTGATTGATCAGAATTAACATTCTCTGTGGTGCACACCAAGCTGAAAAGCTCATGCAGTATTACACCCTCACATTTTCCCAGGAATTTATCTGAAGTGGGAAACTGTTAAGAAACTACTGCAGCAAGGAGCTACAAGAAAGCAGACAACAGGAGAGAGATGGCTGACAGAGAGAGAAGTGGCAAGCAGACTGTCCCTGGCCATCAGAGGACTTCCCTGCAGCACAGCTGTAGGAAGTGACAGGTACTCTGTCCTCGGCTGGATTTGCATCTGCTTTTCCATTTGACTCAGGTATTGGAAAGCACAAATTGCTTTGATTTCATTTTTATCTTTGCTCAGTATTTAGGATTCAAACCTGGTTTTCCCAGGCCATGGTATACTTGCTTTGTATTTGCCTCAAGGGCAGTGGTTTGACCCTGATGTGTCATGTGGGATATATGAAAGAGTTTGCCCACAAGAGGAGCTTGACTCCCTGTCTAGTGATCCTTGCCACGCACTTTTGGCTCATCCCATTGCCCACTACCTGATTCAGTTTCACCACCTGCATAGTCAATAACTGCACCCATGCATCTTCCCATCCAAAAGGATAGGTTTATGAATTTACCATTTCCATAGTGACTTGGTAAGTGCGGAGTTCCACCGACTCTCCCTGCTCCCCCCTACACTATGGAAAGCAGGGTTCCCCAGGAGCATTTGTCACGAAGAAACAACAGAGGTTACTGTTACCAGTGTACAGATGTTTGCACACAGCAATTGTCACAGCAGAAACTTCCTGGATAGCCATCGCAATGGCATCACCCCAGCAGTCAGCAATGTGCACTTTGGCAAGCTGCAGCTTCCCTGGGCTCCTTGACAGCCCTCCTGCCACAACGTCCTGACCTCAGTTCTGCCAAAGGAACGCAGAGAGATGCCGGGGTTGGACTGACGCCTGGTGTGGTCTATGAGGTGCATGCCCAGGGAGCACAGCGGGCGAGGCTGGCTCCATATGTGAGCTGGCTCTGGGTGAAGGGAAAGCCTTGGGACTGCTGTGGTGGATGGTGCTCCAGCCACAGGCACACACAGTGACTCTGGACAGACTCTGTCAGCCTTGTCTCCCTCCTCACTGCAGGTTGCCACAGATAGTAGGTCCTTCCAGGGGTAGGCGAACTCCTGTGGATTGGCTTGGTTTTGTTCCCTTTATCTAATTACCCCCAGGAAACTCACTCAGTACAGGCAAAATATGTAGTCTTAGACTAACGTAGTCTGTTCTGGGCAGTATAAATTATCTTGCTTAGCCATCTTTCCAGAAAAAATTTTGATATTAGTCCCTTTGTATAATTCTTTTTAAAAAGTAACCCTCATTGTATTGTTTTAGCAAAACTAAGACTGTTTGATAATATTTAACAAAGATATTAAAAGAAAGAAAAAATATCTTTCTTCCATTCAAAAATATTTTCAAATAATGTGGACAGACTGAATGTGTGGGAGGTGCCACCTGGCAATCTATGAAAGAAGGAAGTCAGACTTGGTTGTCTTCCGTTACAGAAACTTTTGGCAAGGTATACGATTCTAAGTGTTTTATAAGTGTTTTATAAAATATTGTTTTGTTAGCTTGCTTTGGTAAGCAAAATCTCTCAGTTGATTTAGCATCCGGTACAGTAAAAAAATCTAATCCAATAGTACGTCAGGTAATGTTGACTTTGGTATCTAGGGTTCCTATCTAATATTGCAGAGAATATGCATCCTTAAAATCAGTGTCTGTCACAAGATAATTTGTTCTCATGGCACTTGTGTTATTATCAGCCAATATCACGTGAAAGTGGCCAATATAATGACTGAGTCACAAACTTACCTGTCACCAACGTACCCTTAATGCAGCTGAGAGGGACGGAATCAGAGGTAGCTTAAGCCATCTTCTCTTTTCCTTTGCGTTCTCAGGCTGCTCAGGGACTTCTTTCAACCCTGCATAATTTAAAGCATTCTCTTCCTTTGGATCAAGAGAAAAGAGGAAACGGCTTGAAATTCTTCAGGCACAAAATATCTTCTGCCCTCTGGTTGAACAGCCTTAATACACCAAGGTGTATTAAGTAATCCACTGTGCCACAACACCTACAAAGGGAAACCTGAGCAATATATTTTACTACACTATCTCATGGACACACCAGGAGAAACACAGTTATGTGGAAATGTTTCATAAATATCTCATTACTATTGTAAACAGTCATCAGTGTGCACCAGCTTGGCTTGAGTCAGTCTAAATGCTACAAAATCTCACCCACACCTAGGAGAATCTATCCACGAGCCTCATCCCTGGAGGATGGAGGGGAGGTGGCTTTCTGCAGCTTGTGAAGTGCAGCCTGTGGCTACGGCCCTCATTCCTAGGGTGGGGAGCAAATGGAAAGCCCCGAGTGACCAGAAGAGAAGTCCCAGTTGCCCGTTTCTCTCTGAGAGACAGAGAATGGGTCTGACTTGCGTGTGTGAGTGCCATAACATATGTGGTTCACAAAATGCTTCCTGCCAGGATCTCATTCAGTTTTATCCTCAGAATGTGGAAAACACATAGCTTAGGACTTAAGGCTGAGGGTGAGAGGCAGGATCCTCTTTAGCCTCACTGAACACGAGCCCTCAGAATGAGGCTCCAGATCTGCCCAGGAGGTAACAAGGCAATCAGTTGAAGTTCATGAAGTGTTCAGACTGAATCATTCCTATATGACCCACGGCCACCATCTCCCCCTTAGCAACCTTTTTTCCTTAGTTCTGAACCAGCTATGCACACAGGTAGATCATCACCAACACGTGATTGATGTCTTGAGAAAAGCTTGGTTTTGGAGGCTCTGGGCACTGGCAGAAGGGTCCAAACCATTAACTTAGTCTCTCAGGATCTATATGAGGGTATCCAGGTCTCCCAGAGCTTAGTGCTGGTTGAGCCCTCCTTCTGCAGATCTGCAGCTTCCTTCCCTGCAGGAGCTGCTGTTGTTGCTGTCTCACTGTCTCTGTGAACACAGCCCCTCAGAAAAATTAGGGACAATAGGAAAGTTTATCATCACATTTGCATGTAAGTATGAATGTTTAGCTATAAAACTGCATTATTGGTGAAGGGTCTGGACACAAGTCCTATGAGGAGGGGCTGAGGGAGCTGGGGGTGTTTAGCCTGGAGAAAGGGAGGCTCAGGGGAGACCTTATTGCTCTCTGCAACTGCCTGGAAGGAGGAAACGGCCTCAAGTTGCACCAGGGGAGGCTTAGATTGGATATCAGGAAAAATTTCTTCATTGAAAGCACTGTCAAGCACTGGAACAAGCTGCACAGGGAAGTGGTGGAGCCACACCCTGGAGGTGTTTAGAAGATGTGCAGATGTAGCACTTGGGGACATGGTTTAGTGGTGGACTTGGCAGTGCTGGGTTAATGGTTGGACTTAATTACCTTAGAGGTCTTTTCCAACCTAAACAATTCTATGATTTGAGGTGAAACAAAAGCTCTTTTTTCACTTTTTTTTTTNNTTTTGGTAATTCACAATGCTTATCTGAAAGATTAGTGGCTAGACGAGCAATTAGCACAGTTAACAGAAGTAAGTGGGAGTGATTTTTCTTCCATAATGCAGATGTATTCGAGTTGTGTAGATGCCTCTTTTGCAAGTGGCATTGTCTATTTCTTGCAATATCCTCCCTTAAAGAGAAAGCATCATCCTCCAGGCTGCATTTATGAAGAAGCGTGGCTTGGATATATCTTATAATACGAAAATGACATAATTACTTTGCTTCTAGCAAAGTCTGTGGACAAAGTAACCCAAAGTCTTGTACTTTCAGGAGTAAAAATAGGTTTACTTGATTTCTACTGTCCTTGGTTTGGCAAAATGCCATATGCCTCCAGTCACTGTAAAGCTCATTAGAATTAGGATAAAAATTCAACCTAGGACAGTTGACTAAGCCAGTCTCTAACTAGGAAGTTTCATTTCCAATAAATCTATTGAGATTTATTTTTTTTTCATTCAGCAGTATAGTCATAATCATCAGAAATGGTAAACCAAGTTGAATAATTTTAACAAAAATTTAAAAATCTTGCGTAACTTTGTATTTTTATCTTCTGTTCTGTTTTCCGGATAAACAGGGAAGGCACCAAGTAAAATCCTGGCCTTGAGTTGATTGCAAAGTTGACCTACAATTTAGCCTGAGGTTGTAATACTACTTTATAACCTGCTTGATCCAATTCATCCCCCCTTTACTGCTAGAGACAAATGATGGCCAACTGGCCGAGGCACAGAATGAGAACGTCTAGATTTAGTTCTCTGCTCTACCATGGTCCAGAGAAAGCCATGTGGCCAAAAAGTCTTTTCACTCCTCTTTTGCAACTCTTAACCTCCATTCCTTTCCAAAACACAGGTCAAAGGCATCTTTGAGGATTTCAATCTTGAGATTTTAGCAGCAGTTCATCCCCTCTGAGAGAAAGGATTATAACTTCTCTCTCACACACAGTAAGGAATTCATAAATCTGTGGAACACTAATAGATTGCAGTGATGGGCTCAAAGTGATCACTCTTCAGGCACAAAATTAGGCACAAACTGGTACGAGTAAATAAGGCTGTTTCTCTGTACAAAAAGTTGTGGGAACATAGATGGAATCTCAAAAATCTACGATTCTGTGAGTTTGGCTTTCCTCATACGGCTGTTCTAGAGGTAACTACATTTCAGTAATTCCAAGTGGGCAGCACAGGAGGAGACCCCTGACTCTGACAGTCGACCATCACACAGACACACAGCAACACAGCACGTGGGGTAGATGTCTTCTGTTTAAATCTGCAGATAATTGCCTCATCCACTTACCTGGAGTCTACCAGCTGTAAGTATTTTGCATTCCTTGGGGTAAAAGGTAGAGCAGGAATTCCAGCCTTTGCCCAGCTCTCGTGGATAGCGCTCTAAGAATAGCATAGTGCAGCCCCCACCATGCTGCTGCTGCCAACCAGCATCAGACATCACACAGAGCTCATTAGTCACTTTAAAGACAAGACACCTAACCTGAAGTGTGGTTTAAAAAAACTGTTCCCCAGCGTTCTGGTCTTCAGATGGAGATACTTTAGGGGTAGTAAAGATTGGCCATTTTTGAAAGAGCTTTACAGAATATAGCAGGAATTATCTGCTTTTTAATGATGTATGCCTTTCAAATGGAGAGGAACAGGGACTCCCTCCAATAAGAACTTATTGCAATCACTATTTATACTTTTAGCAATATTGGAAAGTAAAATCATAATACAGCTGCTGTTTGATATCATGATAAACAAGAAAAAGATCTCATAATAATTCCTAAATTTCTCATAAATTCTCTAATAATAATTATTCTCATTAAAAAAAGTCTAAGAAAATTATCATCATCATCTTATTTCCGGATAACTAATTGCATATTGCTGTCTGCTAAAGGTTCTTCCACCTGTATACACATATTCGACATCACAGTAAAATACAGTAACTACATATGCCTTTTCTGTGCTTCTCCAATACAAAAAGTAGTCCTGAGTCCTGTGGTTTGCGTTTTGAACACCTATTTCAAAAAGAAAAACAATTCATACCTTCTTTGTTGACACATTGCACAAGCTAGATGTCAAGACCAGAATTATTCCCTGCCAATATATTTTCAATTTATAAAATTGATGAAGATATAGGAGGGAAATAAATAGGGCAATAAGTCCATGATGTAATTTAGTGTAAACAGTAAAATGAGCTTCTTATTTGCAGCTTCCCATGGGACATGAGTATAGACAGGGAGCTTCCTCATGTTTCTAAAGCAGAAAATAAAAAAGGAGGGGTGGAGGGACACCAGTTACTAATCTTCTAGAGCAGCCATTTAGATAAAAGCAGATGGGGACCTGGCTCAGAGGATTGGTAATAGGATATGGTACCTTTTCCTTCGAAGTTACTGACTTTAATCAAATTCAGATAGTTAGCTACTGAAAATTGAGGTATTGTCATCCAATGTATGTTCAGTGGTCTTTATCCAAAGGGCTGTTGGTTGCAGTCCAGTTTTTTGTAGTTCCAGAACCAGCTGAAGTTTCACCCCAGGGTTGTTCAAGCAGGGTGACACCAAGCTTTGGTTACAGGGAATGAAATTCTGACCCAAACTAAATCTCAATCTCCCAGCAAGGTGAGGAGATGTAGTAGAGCTTCCACCACACTGCTGACTTTGATACACCTGTTTTATGGCCAGACAGGAGTTGTTTTCAGCTACGGACCTTCAGTATCTTTTACTGACAGATCTTCTACTGTAGTATTCTCTGATGAAGATGCATAATTTATTCCCTTCTTAATGTAAGAACTGCATCCTGGGTACTGCACTGTTCCTTCCGTACCCTTCCCTCTACTTTCCTCCCAGTCTTTCATAACTTTTTCCCTATGTTGTTCTGATCTATTGACACACTGTTTATTTTAAGCAATCAATAGAATTAACAGCTTTGCTTCTGCCATTAAAATGATATAAGTTTTGTCTTGTGCACTGTTCTTTTTTTTGTTTCACTTCATCCCACCATCTTTTCCCCTACTGAACTTAAAGCTTTTAGGTTTCATCGGCAGGGCAGTGGGCAGACATGCTGGTTCAGAGGGTGCTCTGGTGTCTGCAGACCAGCTGGGAACAGCAAACCCTCACTGGGACAGGCAGGCACTCTACCAAGCCCCACTGGGGGCCACTCCCTACCTTGGGGACATTGCTCTCTAAAGTGGCAAGCCTAAAACATGCAGAGAAATAAATCTACCTGCATGAAATACACCACAGGAACGAAGAGCTCAATTTGATCATTGCAGTAGTTTATTTTAAGTAATAGCGACCTTGTATCTGTTAAAATTCCTTGTGTGATTCTTCTTCCAACACATTCCGAGGCGCTTTTTTTTTTTTTTTTTTTTTTTTTTTTTCCCCCCAGGGCTTTGGAATAAAGAAAGTATATTCGCCTCACACCAGGCTGGGGTCTCAAACCTGGTTAGTGGCAAGTACCCTAATCTCACCTCAAAGGCCAGCATGCTGAGTAAGTCAAAGAAGGTGCTCAGAATACTTGAGAAATAAATCACAATTGTTATCCAGTTCAACAAAGATGATTTTTCATTTCCTAAGTGACTTGGTCTTTTGAAGAGATATATCATAAAAGGAGAGCAAAGATACAACTTTTCAGTCTCTTCTTAGTGATGAATCTATACCTGCCAAGATGAAGACTAGTTGGAAAAGCCGCAGAAACTAGATTACCCCCTCCACCTTTTAATTTTTTTTAATAACTTAAAGTTTTTAGAGTTGAATAAAAAATAGTTTTATGCCTCATTGTCTCTCTTTTCCTTCTTTCCCTCCTATCCAATGTTTTTAAACATACTATAAAGTTAATCCAAGAATTCACTAGTGATTTAAATTCTTATAATAGCCACTAATAATTACCATTCTGCTACTATTCAAGAATTTCATCTATTTATCTCAATGACAGAATAGGCAGAAACACATAAAGTAAACAGAGACTCAAGTCTGATTAGAGAAGCAGGCACTGAGTTTCATTTCCCAAGGACATTACATTTGCAAAATTAGTATCTGAGAAAGATTCTGAAATGTCTTCAAACTGAGAAACTAATAAGAGATTTTTTTTTCATATTTTTTTGTAGAGTTAATACTTCTGGAAATGAATTATTCAACATTTCTTTAATGCTTGAAAAGATAAAGAATATCCTTTTAGCTTTGCAGATATGGGACAGCAGAATATCTACTCCTATGGAAATAAAAATGTACCTACTTTATTACTGTTTCCACAACCTGTGTGACACCTGCATATCCGATAAAAATTGATTCAGATATGCATTTTGATATGTAAAGATTGCTAATTGTCTTTGTAAGAGATATTGCATCATTTTGGAGGATATAATAGAAAATACAAGACTTTCTACAACATTTTAAAACTAACTGGGAAATGTAATAATGAACTTAAATACAACTTTACAAAAGACTGGTTTTTTCCAGACATCAATTAAAACACTAGGGAAAGGGTTTCATTTTTCATTGCTTCCTTTAGCTTTTTTAGAGTAATTTTCTACTGAATACTTGTTTTCTGAAAGCTTAACTTTTTTGAAATTTTCTTGTGTTTTAATATTGATACTAAAGATTAAGGTAGGCTAAGAATTGTTGATTAATTTCTAATTATCATTACTTCAGATAGTATGAAGGTACAGATTCAGTACTCATACCCTATGGATTAAGTTTGAAGACTTGGATCTCAAAGAATGTGTACAGCTGGTAACAGGGAATCAAGAAGGCAATATACTCTAAAGAGCAATGTAAGAAACAGAAAAAAACTGCGTAATGACTGTGGTTTTACTTAGCAAAGATGTGTGCAAACAGTTGCTGTTGGCTTTTGCTTTGAATACCTGTTGTGGGTGTGTTGGAAGCTTTGGATGTCTCTCTAAAAATCAAAGCAAAACAAAGTTTATATTTGGTGATGTTGGGTTATTGTCCCAATTTTGCTCCGAAAAGCAAATTATCACACATTATGCATTATTTCAATGTAAATATGTGTTGGTGTAGATGAATTTGAGGAAACCTTTTAATGTACCTAGTCTGAATTTCAAGGTTATAGTGAAGAAACAAACCAAGGTGCTCTGAAGTATCATGACATCTCTGATCAAGGGATCTGCTTACCATTGACTCTGAATACGCCCTTATAATATATACAAGTTATAAATCTTCCTGTACATGTGCAGCAGAGATAGAGATAGAGATAAATGCAATACTCTCTACTTCCTAGAGGCAGGGACTTCCCTTGGATGTATATTGAGCTTTCCAGATGAAAGTCACTGCAGACATAAGGAGCAAAAGTCACTGAACTCAAGGCAAGGCACACAAGGCTGGGGTGCTCCCAGCTCTGCCTCTGGTTCACTTTCTGGCCCCAAATTAGTCATTTTGCATCCTCAGATATTTTTCTTAACTGTTTAATGAGCATTTCTGATATTTGGCTACATATTAGAGGTACCTCAAGGTCACAGTACAGAAGCACTACGTTTTATCGGTGCCAAGTCTTTACTGCCAAATCTTCTCGTGAGCTCGAAGCAGTGCTCAATGAACTCCTGGTAGAACAGGGCTAGCGAGAAGGCAGGAATAGGACATCTGGAATACTAAATAGATATGATGAATTCAGAGGAAATTTAGATTAAAAATGAGCTAAAGAAGGAAAACTATAAAAGAGGAAGGGAAAGGAACTGAGAAAAAGGGGTTTGTCGAGGTGGGACCAGGAAATGAAAACCACATCCCACATCTTGCAAAGTCTTATCCTTGGGGTTCAGAGTACCTTTTCGTATAGTTTTAAACTTGTCTACTGGTTCATGGTAATTAGACGCAGGTTCTTGCCTATAGGATACTTTCCTTGTGGGTAAGATCAACAATAATTGATCAGAATATAAAATTTAAAAATTTCATATACTGACCCCATAATATTCTCCAGAGTGAAACAATAATACTATGCTTTGCTACAGCCTAAATCATTATTATTTCCTATTCCACCAAATTATATGGTTTATAGAGCTATCATCAAGATGGAGAAGTATATTTAAACTGGCTATCAGGCACAGAATAAACCATATTTTGTCTTCCAGTAAACACTTAAGCCTCAAACCATCCGATTATCACCAGCAGGGAAAAATGTGAAGTTCTTGACAAGTTAGTAAAAGCATCTGGCAAAGGATGGAGATTTTTAATTTTTAATTTAAAGACCAACTATCATTCTTACTAAAAATATCTCGAAACAATCAGGTGATCTTCAACACTCCAGATGGGTTAAAATTTTCCACAGAAAGCTTTTACCAGTCTGCAGTAATCTGTCATGACTCTGCTCAATATGAATAGTGTGGATGAAAAATGTGTGGTTTATTGGTTCACATACAAAATGCGTAAATAAGGAAGCAGAGAAGAATGTGTGGGTATGTGTTTTTATCAAATTTTCCTTGCTCATACACAAAGATTATGGTCTTGAATATGGAATGCAGCCCTAGTGAAGTCAAATGTCTGGGGCTCATTTTTTAGGAACACAGTGACTTACTTATTTCCTACCTCTGTCTATGCAGGGTCCACAGCTGCCTCTTTATCCATTTGAGGACCACACTAAGAGGAAATCAATATTTGGTATCTCCAGCAAACTCAGATGAGGAAGAATGTCACTGCTCCTCAGTCTTTAATTGTACCCAAGTCAAGATCTGCTTTCATATAACTAACAGTGGCTAAACCATGGTCTCAGTCAATTTTTTGTTTCTAAGTCTCCCTTCCTTTTTCATAGGAATATCATAGAATATCTCCAGTTGGAAAAGGACCCTTCTTCTATCCTGAAGTTAAAACTGTATGTCCATATATACACATGAGAAACACTTTTTATTCAATCCTATCCATCTAGTCGCAGTTCATTTCCATTGTTTCAGACAATCTTGATGACAATGCTTCTCTCTGCATTAATTTAATTGACAAATCATTAGAATGACATATGTTAATTTAAAAGTAAGGAATATGAACTAGGTGTATTTTTAACTTAGCTTACACATCTAGAATGTGCCACACTAAGAAAGGCTTTTTTAGATCTCAGAGAGAATTTTTAAACCTAAGTTAGATGCCAAAACCTGTATTTTGGCCGGATAGAAAAAGTTGGGGACTTCTTCTGTTACTTTAACTCAAGACAGTGAGGTCTTCTGAGATGTAGGCTCATTCTATTTGGATGCCCAACAGCTGGTTTGGGAGGTGAGCATTCAGCATCCTGGGCACAGCTGCGTTAGTAAGACCTGTAAGACAATTTAAGGAGCACTGTGGTTTCCCTTAGAGCTTTTTGGAAAAGCTGGTATATCACACCCTGCAGCATCCCATGGCACCAACTAGGTGCTGGAGGACTCCATGTCAGTAGCAGAGGCTGAGCTTTAGTGTGTTGAGGATGAGGATGATGAGCCTCATGTAAAAGCAGATTTTTGCTAGGTAAAAGGGATGATTTCCGCCTTAATGAGAGCACACCTTCATGGTTATCAAGGGAGTTTATTAAGCCTTGATCGCAGGCTAACAAATCCAGGTATCTTTCCCTTGTGAATCAGGTTCTTAGAAGGGAGAATTCACTTCATCTGCCTAAATGCTTCATTCAGTATCATGTGTTCTCAGCAGAGCTTGTTCCCTGCCCACTCCCTGCTTTTTTTTCACTCTGCACACTCGATTTAAGGACAGGCTGCTTATGCCCCTTAGGAGAGTAGGAGTTAAGCATGGAGACACCTCCCAGAGCCTATCCTCAGTCTCCTGACTTGCAGAGGCACTCAGCGAGCACCACAAATGCCCTCCCCTGCCACACACGGCACAATGCCAGGGAAGGCAGGTGGGACATTCTGAAAGTGACCTCTTGTCATACACTTCCCTTCACTGGAAGGCATCACACTTCACACCATTTCAGCACTGGGCAGGCTTTTCCTCCACGTGAACTTTTGAATGTCTTGTCTCCTCTTAATGATAAAGGACTAGTGCAGTAATCAAAGCAAGGGGGAAGGAAAAGAGTTAAGAGAGAGGTATCATTAGGGCTTACTAGGATTTGAGATTTGAACTCTCTTTTTAATTTAAGAAAACAAGCCAAAAAGTGTGACAGAGAGTGAAAACAGGCTTGTACTTACAACTGCTTGAAGGATGTACTAGAAACACAGCCAAAAAAAAGTCTTCCATTTCCTAGCTATGTCTTTCTGTGAACTTTACTGAGACCTGTTTGTAGTCTGGAGGTCAAATCCCTGGCACTGACAGATAGACTTTCATGATGCACATCGTGACGGACACCAGAAAAGGAGGTGGAGAGAGACAGGAAAATCTATGGCCACTGCCTGTCACTGCAGAAGAAATCTCCATATAAATTATGGCTATAACCTTGGGAAAGTTTTGCTTTTGCTGTCCCAAAGGGTTAGGTATTTTGTTAAATAAATAGGAATTAAGCATGTGTATTTTTTAATATCCTAAGAATTCAGTACATATGTTGCAATGACATGAAAGTGGGAATATTGGCAATTTTTTGGGGCTAGAATTCCACCTGCATACAGAACAATAACAAGTCCATATCATCTATTATTTGCTCAGGACAGGGTGATGATGTTATGAATCATAATGGGTACTCAGTCCCTGTCTGCTAACTCACACTGAAATCCACTTCATCCACAGTTTGAAGAGGTGTCTACATAATGGACTGTGTAATTTCTACTATTTCTTTGGTTTGTGGGAGCTAGTATGCCTTTGGAAATCACCTTTGTTACACAATATACCAATCATAAGAAGGTCTGAAAATGAATACTTTATGACCGAGACTGTATTAATATTAAATAGTTATATATTGTTCAATGAATTTATATATCTTGATAGTATTTTTCTTACCAGACAAAGCAAATACATGAATCTTCATTTACACTTTTCAGTTAATTTTTAGGGAAATTATCAAGTGTGAGAGACTTCAATTTTTTATTTCTTACATAAAAAACCCCAACATGACAAACAAACAAGCTGCATGAGGTCAGTTCTTCCTGTTGCTCCATCCATTCTCTTCACTGTCAGTGATATAACAGAAGGAGTTTGTAGGAATGTGCTTTGTAAGTGGGACTTTTTTCTAATAGTTAAGGTCATGGAACAAGTTGAAAAGCATGAAATTCAGCTGCATAAATTATCATTAACAATGTGGTTTATTTTTCTTTGGCAGTTGAAATTTTAATGTAATGTTCTGCTGAAATTCTGAGCTTCAGTCAAGTTTTAACAAGCTACTGCTAGGAGATTGCATTATTTTTTATGTATTTGTTATTAAGATTCCTGATAAATGTTGCAAAGATTCTACCTGTGAGCTGCTTTTCACTCTCTGGCTGATATTAAATACTTGCCACCAGAGCTGCATTTTTGATGGTGATTTGTCACATGGTATTATTTCTGCTCCTAGAGTGAATGAATGCAATGTTCATCAGGTTCCTTGTCTGAAGCCTCACAAGAAATACATTTCAAAATGAAAATCATCAGTATGTATGTGCATAAAATTTTCCATAAAAATATACTAGTACTATTTTCTTGCATGAATGTTTATGACAAGAAGATGCCACGGCTTTCAGCATGGGTGAAATGGATACATATTTTAATACTGAGCAAAATTTAACAGAAAAAGTTTGTGGTGCTCACCCAACTATGTTTTGTTTTAGTCAGCATTTGTGCAGAAAAAGCTACTCAGGAGCCTAACAAAAACCACAGACAAGGCTCCTGTGACTTACAATGGCCTTTGGCCCAGCCACCCATGCCGGGAAGATGGGAATTCTGGGGGCTCTGAGATGCTGCTCTGCAAGCATATGATGGTACAGTTTTAGATGTGAAGGGGAAAAATGCTGAATTTTTCTAACTTTTCAACGCTTTCTAAAGTCTTAAGCTAACAGGTTTGCAGTTTGCTTCCAATCCTGGTTCATAGTTGCTCTTCGGGGGTTGAACGAACTGCAGTGCATTTCTTGCATGCAATGCTGCTTTCTTTAAAACATCGGGAAGTCAGTCTGGTGTTGTTGGGCAGCCTCCATGTGTGCCAGCCTGGCCCCAGGCCCTCCAGCCAGCTGCTGCAATGGGAGATGCTCGCACATCAGTGGCTCTGTGCACCCTAAAACGAGTGCAGAAAGGTGGGTCGGTGATTCTATGAACACGGGCCTGAGCCACCCTCTCTGCTGCTCCCTCTGAGCTTTACACTCCTTTGAGCTTTTCTGGTGGTTCTGGGCAGTCAATCTTAGACCACCGTGCTCCACCCTCAGCAGGGTGTGGATTAAGGTGTTTGGTGGCAAAACTTGTAGAAAGGGATTGCCAAGAAGAGAAATCTCCCCAGTGGTTCTTCCCTGATCACGTACATGGCCATGCAAACTTTAGCCATCCTGGGAGCCCAGGAAGAATGTGATCAGCGCTCTCCGTGACCCCTGGCACCCCTTCACACTACAGTTTCCATGAAAAATCAACTTTTACCAAGATGGCTGTTCCCTGGATGGACTCCTGGGACTGCAGACCACAGTCACAGAGGTAGCTGCCCTGCGAGTCATTTCTCCTGCCTGTCATTCCAGGTGGACCCAGGGGGTTTCTGTGTTATCCTGGCAGGGTGGGTGGCTGCCCAGGGAAGTCTGACTGAGAGAGAAGGGTGGAAAAGCCTGCAGCATCCTTTCACATGAGGATCTACTGCTAATATCTGACCCAGTCCTGTAAATTGTCTTAGTACGTGAGCACGATTAAGTTTTCCTCTATAGGTTTTGTGTATGTGGCAGCCAAAAAAAGGTTGTGTGTCAGGTTTGAGTTTGATTTGAGGGAGGAGTGGGATCTGAAAGCTATAGATGCTGTTTTACAGCTTTTCTCCAGTACTGATGATAATGAATGATGTAAGCCATTCCTTCGGACTGATGATTAATCCTAATGAATATGTTGCATACGTATGTTTCACGGCTGTCATTAAGCTTCCATTTTAACTGCTCTTCCCCTTTCCCCACTCCCACACCATGCCTGCAATCTGCAAACTCTTATTCCCTGTAGGTATTTTGATAGAGAAACAGACAGGTAACGATCCCGATGTCAGACTGTAAGCCATGCAACTGTCAGTTCATATTGTGTCTGACAGCCATTGACAGCTTGCTTCTTCAATTTTACTAAGATTAATATTCCTCACATGTTTTATTTATATTTACTGATCTTGCTGCAGTGAATTTTTAAAGAGGCGTTTTCATGTTAAAATCCCCTGTTAAAAATCGAATCTGCATTTTTTTCAAAATTTGGGTTTAAATTTCGTCAATATTGCTCACGGAATTTTTGCATGCTGCTAATGGCATGATCTCATGTACAATGCTTTATTCATACAGAGGTCAATAAGGCTTATTCCAATAAAGCCCCAGGATCATCATCCTGGGAACCTCCTCATCCCTGGAAGCACATCCACACATGGTTAACTTGACACAAGGCAGTAGTTTCACAGAAGACAACTGCTCCGATGCATAAAATTATTCACATGTGCAAGCATTTGAAAGATTCAATTTCTGTAAGAGTAACATTGTCACCAGAGTAATGTTATTGAGCTTCAACATATTCACATGAGCAAATGACTGCAAGATTAGACTTTGGGCTCCCTGGTGAAATTCTTGTACTGTTCTGTCCATTTGAGGTGGCTCACCTTCCCTCTAGATTCTTGAATTGAAATTGAAACACATTGGGAATTGTAAATTGTAAATACGATGGAAGAAATTACACTTAAGCCAAAAGAATTTTGAACAAGAAAAGACAAAAATACTTGGAAATTGGGAAAAAAGTTTTAATTTTATGAATATTTTTAAATAACTAGCAATAGGGTATTTAGCTAATTTATATGAAAATAATGTTTGAAAAATGTAAAATTTGTATCTATGTATATAAATATATAATTTTACATTGTGTAAATACAAAGACAATAGTTTAAACTTGATTTCTATGGTATGTCTGCTTTAAAAGGCACTAGTCAAATCCCCCACTCCTTACTCAGTATTTTTATCATGTGTCCTATCTGAGTACAGGCTGACTTATTTGACCCAATTTAGGGAAATCCAGACCCCCATCTTCGCACATTTATTAATCGGAAAATTTCCACTTCAGGACTCCGTTTAACCTCTCTGATCTTTCAAATTGCATGTCTCTTAACTTCATAAATTAGCCAATCCTGACCTCATCCAGCCATGAGATTATAGTGGTGGTTTATCTCTTTTTTCCCTTCCTTTCTCTCCAAATCTGCATCATCATGTTTTTCCTATTGCCATGGCAATTCAGCTAAGTACACAGAAAAATGCAACAAGCCAATTGCATGTAAAAAAAAGTTTGCACAGAGAGAGAATTGCTAACTAAACAAGGGGCATTGCTGATACATGGTTCCTGCAGGGATATTAGTGGTGGGGCAGAAGTCCTTTTTATCTTCTTTCATTGCCAAGCAAAGTGATAACACAGACGGGGAGACAAGACGTATCAGGATTTCCAGAACAGTTACATGAAGGGGTATCAGCATCAGGTGGGACAAGTGACATGCAAGTGTGATGTTTCCTTCAGATCATATGGAGCTCCAGCAGCCTCTAATGAAAATATGGGTGATTTAACACTTCTTCGCCAAAAATAACCCTGCCCTGGACCTCAGAGAGGGGGCGTATTGTTAATTTAGAAACACTGGTGCAAACAATCAAGGGCACAGAAAAATCAATGAACCGGTGAAAAGCCCCTCCATTTAGCTTAATAATTCTCTCCGAGTGCTTACATGTGAAATTAATAATAATTTCTCCTTCAGTGACAAATCAAGACCACTTTTTAGCCCAAATGATTGTAATAAAGTAGTTAAAACAGAGATGCCTTTGATTTTTCCTAATGTAAGAGGAAAAAATTAGATGAACAAACTGTAGTTTCTTACTATTTTTAATTTGATTTCATTTACTTTTTTTTCATTAATTATTTTTTCGGGAGAAGAGGTTAGTCTTATTTTCAGCAAAAGGAATGCTGATTGTTCTCCTAGGGATATTATAAGAATGTCAAGGAAAGCCATAAATATTTTATAAAGACTGATAATAGAGTTTTCTGTGCTAAGGAAAAGTCAATGATTTTTGAAAAGGGATACATAATGATTTTCTGACTAAATGCAAAAATGAGATGGCAGTAATTTTAGTATTAGCTAATAAATATTGACATTTGTATTTCAATGAGTGTAATCAGGCTTTGGTTGGATATGGAAAGTCATGATTTTTTCATCACTGTTATTATAAAAGCTTGACTATTTCCACCAATGATATTAAACAATCTTTGCAGGAAGCCTCAGTAACTTCTCAGAATAAATCCAGTAAGACTCTGCAAGAAATAACATGTGCTCTTTACATCATATTGTGAGCTCATCTATTTTGCTTTCTCTCTTAAAAACAACATTGTGCAACAGGCATCCTCACACAAGAGCAGTCAGTATGCAAAATGATTTGGTTAAAATGACAGCTTTGGGCATATAGGTAACGTGATGTCCTCAGCATACTTTACCTTGTTGTATCTCACAGCTATTCAAATTTACCAGTTAGGGGAAAAAAAGGACCCAGAAAATACCCAGGGGTCACCCAGAGTCTGAAATGTCAGCTGTTAGTCATGGTGGTAGCCTATTATTGCAGAGACAGTCAAAAAAGTCATTATTCTGTGTTGACTTTTCAGATTTTCAAAAGCTTTTAGTCCCAACGTTACCACCCTTCCACAAAAGCCAAAATCCCAAATTGGTTTCAGAAATGCAACATTTCTGGTGAAGAATCCCCCTGGGATACCTGGTATTTGATGAATTAAAAATGACATCATTCTTGTTGGCTTTAGGGCTGATAATTACTGTCTGCTGAGAACACACAGCAGTGAATGGTGGCAGAGGGAGCGAGCTGAAACCCAGAGCTTTGGTTAGAAGTTCATTAGCGGACATGTCTGTAACAAACAGACTGGATTTTAAAATTCACTTGTTTTTAAAATGCGGACAAATTTCAACAGAAGATTCAGGAGCAATGATACTGTTTCCTCACAAAACAGCCCCAGTGTCCAAGCAATGTATTTTTTAGGGCAGCACATCCCTCTTCTATGGTAGCATGGGTGCCCAGTGAGCTGCACTGGGAAGAGAACTGGCTGAAAAATAGCCCATTTTGGATAATCTTTAGCAGGATTAATTTCCTGATCCAGGTGAAATTTGTAGAAATAAACCATGGGAATGGGTAAAGTGAAGCTGGCTGGTATAAGAAATGCTGCCCACTGATGGGGAGCCATGACCCCGTCTCCGTGAGTGCCACTGCACCATCCTCACCTTGGACTTGGTGACGTATTTCCAGACCTTGCCCTTTTGCTGGTCCTGGTGCTCCCCTGACCTCTCTGTGACTCAATTTAAAGTCTGAAACCAACCGAAAAGTAGCACAGGAAAAAAAAAAAAAAAAGAAAAAGAAAAAGGCTGTTTGTTTAAATTGGCTCAATAAGGGGTCAGATAAGCAGCAGGGCTACTGCAGTTCTGTGCATCAGCAACATGTGGCATAGTCCAGGGAAAAGGGAGGACCCTCACTAGCCTGACCAATTTAAATTGTCTTGAAACAGCTCCCTGGATATCTTGCCAGGGGCTGTGTAGTAGAAAGAGAAGCATTTCTGTATCACAATGTTTAGTCCTGGCTAATTTTAAAACATAATCTTAAAAGGCTTCCTTCCTTTAAAAGCATGGGATTCGTGACCCTTTCTTTCATAAATATGCATGCACATGTAGACAGAGAGTATAAATTAATCTGGAAAATGTGTTGATTTATAAGAGGAGGGGACAGAGGGAAGGGGAAATCTAAACAACCTCATTTAGTCTTGGCAATATCAAGAATGCCAAGGCTAGTTTTTCCCTGCTTGTGGATGGGGAGGTTGGAAGCTTTTGAGGGAGGGACTGGAATCATATTATGAGCTTCTTCACAATTTAGATGAATGGAGGGTGCTACTGGAATTTTAAGGAAGGGTTTTCTCCTCTTACATGATTTTGCATGCTGAAGTTTAACAGCTGTTGCAAGCAAGAAGAAAACATATTTTTCCCACTACATCTTTTGATTCCACCAGATGAACTGAGTTTCTTTGACATTATTTCTTTTTAAGAAAACTCAAAAAACCCAGGCAGTTAAATTTAACCCAGAACTAACTTTGCTGATTCAAAATTACATTAAAACAAAGGTCAGATTTGGCCAAACCTCTTAATTGCTCATGACCCCATTATTTTCTATCCCACTTCCCTCCCCCCTTAACTAGTTGTCCTATTGTTTCACTAGGGATTGAAGTTAGATTTGCTGGCTGGCAAATACAAGGATTGCTCTTTTGCCCCTTTGCCCCATTCTCTGATTTAAAAAATAACAAGAGAGGGGACGGGTGCAGGGAGAAGCCTCAGAGGCATTTGCTTGTTTGTTTGTTTGTTTTTTTCCAGTATCCCTGTGGGTTGCTAGTGTTATACCATGAGTTTTTTAGAAAAAACGAGAATACAAGCCAATCAATTCCCTTCAGCTCCACAGGACTGCACTTTCCTGGGACAATGTAAACATCCAATTGTCCTGTGAACTCTCCCATCTGATTTTATTAGATTTGTTTTCCCCCGTGCTATTGTTTATCATCATTTTCAGACATATTTGTCCCCGTGTTATATTTCTGCTGTCAGCTAGAGCAACAAGCAGGCTTTTATTAGCCTGTGAGCCCCATGCAGGGGAGCGGGAGTGGGCAGCACCCGGCACACAATCTCCCCTCCTGTGTTCCCGAGCCCCCTGCACCACAGTGGGATTCACTCCCTAAAGAGATAAAGCTCCCACTGGGTCCTCCTCCCTCTTCAGACTTTGCACCGGCCTGAGTGCGGGTGTTTGCTTTAGTTCATGACTGCTCACAGAGACTGTGGGGACCGTGCTGGGTCAGCACGTCCTGGAACTCCCCTGTCCACCAGAACCTTCCTGGGGGGCTGCTGCCATCCCCAGGAGGTCCCACTCAGCCACAGTGGGGTTATGGCTCCTTTCGGCTGCGGCGAACTTTTCTACCGACAGAATTCCCACCTCAGAGGCCCCTTTGGGGGTTTGTGTCATCATAAGCTAGGACCGATTGAGATTGAATCTGACCCCCTATTTATATCCAAACAGCAGTAAAGCTGCAGACAAACATAAATAACACATGCTTGCACATCCTCTGCTGTGCTGGGACCCCAGGAAAGCTGAAACTGGTGTCTGAGCACTTCGAACCCTGCTTTTAGAGAATTTGAAATGCATCCATTAAATTGCAGCTTTTGCTGAACCTGTCAAGAAGGGTTTCTGCTCCAAATGGAAACTGTCCAAAAAATTATGCATGGCCATTTTAAAGTTATGCAAGGTCAGAAAATACAAACAAAACAAACCAAAACAAAAGCGGGGCAATTGAATGGCCGCAGGACAGAACTGGGAGCTAGGAGAGTCCTTTCCCTTCAGTTATGCCCACTTAGCCACGTGAAATCAGGGCAGCAGTGAGTTGCACGAGGATGAGGTGGGGGTCATCCCCTTAACCACAGAAGTTTAGATTCCAGTTTTCCACGCGTTTTGAATCGTGACATCATTTTAGGCTAGTAGCTGGAGTTAAAATAAAATGCTTCATTGAACTAGGTGGGTGTGTGAAAACGTTTTTTTGCCTGCTGCTCTGGGGAAAATTGGGAGGACAGGCTGGGATTCAGTGCTCATATTAGTCCGTAGTGCTGCCTGCACTAGCGGACAGGTGTCCCAAGAGCAAGGGCCCATCCCTTTTGTTCTCCAAATATGAGCCACAACAACTGTGTTGAGAACAAAGTGAAATATTAAGCGTCCTCTGATTAATAGGTGCTTTTTTGGAGTTTCATGCACTGATGAATTCTGGGGGTGCCTGGGAGAGAGTTCTGATTCCTAGCTTTACTGGATCTGTTTTCTGGAATGCTTCAAATGAATAAATCTCCAGGGTAATCAGCAGCTCCTCATTCCTTGGAGCCCTCCTTTCCCCACTGCCCCCCAAACTGGCCCTCCGACATATATTGTAGCTCCTGGTTTTCAGAGTTTTTCCCCTTCATTAGCTGAATTCTAAGCTCAGTTAATCTCTGCTCACTGGATTAGTAAAAACTTTTTTGTCTTCTTGTGAGCTGCACTTTTCCTGATCTCTAATTTTAAGTGCCCAATGAGCAATATTTCAAAAAAGAAATATTAAGGTTTCCTGGTTATGACTGAGAAATAAAATCAACCATGAGTGACAAATAGGTTTTATTGGTGAAACTTGTTAAATGCAAGGACTAATTTTTAATTAATTTTTTTCCATTTAAGTTCATTCATTTAAAAATTCTGAAAGGGTTTTGCAGAAAGTCCAAAAAAACCTCCCATCACTCTACATAGAAATATGTCTCCAGAGAAAATTCTCTCAAAATATAGGAAACACCCAAATAATTTAGAACCTGTGGGTTTAACTTCGACAAGGCATGACAACCATTTTGCAAGCTTGAAGGCATTTTGGAACCATTGCAAACCAAAAACACTGAGATGTTGAAAATTTAGGCTTCAAGCTCAAGTACAAACCTATTGCAGCACACACAATACCTTGTGTTGGGAAAACATCACTTTCTCTGTGCCCAGGGATGCCTGGAACACATAGCTGCAGCAAGGCATGAAAAAGCTGGAGTTTCGCTGTAGCCTCTTACGAGAAATAGCTTTCTGGTTAGGATTTAGAAGGCTCTGGTTTTTCCTGGTGTAATTTGATGAACAACTTTTCAGGAAGGCTTCCAGCAACCTCCTCTTCCCTGTCCCCTGCCACAGCTTCATCTTGGCCTTGGCCAAGAACTGACTTGTTCTGCCTTACAGTGAAATGGGTGAGAGCGCTGAATTCCTGGGGAAATCATCATTTATTCTTGTATTTCCTATTTGTTTGTCTATTTTATCTTTCCTGGGTGTTTTTTGTTTCCAGGGAATCAGGTCCACCATCCATCCTCCTACACAACCAGGACACAATAGTGCAGAATGGACACGGGAGGAAGAAGTGGCTGGTGAGGGTCAGAAATTGCATAAGGTAGCTAAAGCATCCTGCAGCTCACTGAGTGCCAGGTAACACCTCTAGTCCATTTGGTGACCACAGCCCGCTGTGCTTATTATATATATATATTTTCCAGAGTGTCTGCAACCACGGATTCTCTGCTGAATTGTCCCTAATTTACACCAAAGTAATGTGAATGTAGCATGTCTTCAGAACACTGCTGCCTGACTGCTGTTTTGACTTTCTTTGCACAGCTGTGAATACAAGGTAGAAGGCAGTGAAGAATTACAAGCAGAGTAGCTAAGGATGTTATAAACACGTCTGTGAGGTTAATTTAAATTTATCTTATATTTATCAGGAGTCATTAATGATAGATTTCTTTGAATTCTTAGAGGTGGGGGGAGGGGGGAAGAGTATCCATGTAAATTGACACGGTAATCAAAACAACAAAAGAAATCCCTGGAGGCCATTTAGATGCTGTTGGAACCAGGTTTCCAAAATAACACTGATGGTATTCTTCCCTGTTAGTGTGTCAAAGCATGCATGCAAAGATAACAGCAATAATAATAGAAGAGACAAAAGTTGCATGCAAGCCATGCGCCATGTATTCTTCTTGCTCTTCTCCCTCTTCCTTCCCTTCTCAGGGCACTTATAAATGTATGCTGCTCTGATGTGACTCCTTTCAAAGGGATAATTGCAGACAACAGACTTCACTCTTTGCTTTATTGGCAGCTAAAGGCATTCAAGCACTGCAAGGATTAAGTCTTATATCTTGAGGGACACCTTTCTGTTTCATATGCTTGAGAAAGCTAGTGTTTATTAGAGATGTATGGGCAGGTGTGTAACTGCCTTAAATAGGAAGATTTTTCTAAATGACTCACTGTTTATTTTATCTTTTTATGCTCTGACTTTCACTTAAGTTACCCTCAAAACCTTTTTTCCCCCAGATACTCTAAGAAAGGTGCAAGGTTCTCTAGGTGTCGCCTTAATCCAACATCTCCTCCCCGTGCTCTACTCCCAGGACACAGTGCTGCCTATCACTGCAGAACATAATGGACAAATGCTTCTTATTCTTATTATGTTTAAAATGCATTTTCCAATTACATGAGTATACAACATTTTCTAAACAAATAGTCTAATTTTGTATAGATAGGCAGCTTTTTAATAGGATGCCGCAATTGAAAATTACCATACAAGTCCTAAGGCCAAGAATCACAAACATGTTATTAATCTCCTAATGATCTCCTCCATACTTCACTGTAGAAATCAGTTTTATTTCGTTTTTACTTTTTACTAAGTGCAGGTAGCAGATTGTTTTGGCCTATTGGAAACAATTAAATCAAAGTCCATGGGGCTTTCTCCAGCTGTAGTTAATAGAGAAAGGCAGAGTCCTTCCTGCTGGTTAAATTGGTTGCTGCAATGCACAGCTATTTTTATTTTTGTGTGAAAGTGAGGGTTTGAAACCTTAAAAATAAATGATGGACTTGGCAGAGGAAAAATACTTGCTTATAAATCAGCACAAATGCAGTGCCCTGTATTTACTTCGTGGTGTGTATCCAAATTTCTATTTTGATTCAGGGATTTACCCTGATAGATTAATCTATGTTTAGTGAGAGAAGAAATTCATGCTACCTGTTTCAACAGTGAATTTGCATTAAATAAGATGGGTAAGAGGAAAGCTGAATACCCCATTTGCACATTAAAAGCTGATCATTAATCCTATATTTTAACTCTACAACTGTCAGGAGCTATTATTTCCCAAAGAGCCTGACAGTTCAAGGGATAAACTGGAGTGGGTCCCATTATAAAGGTCTATGAATAGACGTCAGAATAGTTCGCGCATCAAACCCCAAAGGCTATTAAATGTGATACTTTAAGAATCAATTTGTAGCTAAATTAAAATGAAGGGATGTGAATCCTTGGACAGATTTTAATAAAGCAGAAAATTTAACATATAGAGAGGTATTTTAAATACAATTAGACAGATGTAAAGATTTTAAAAAATATGTATTATTAAGCATAAAATAACCCCCAACATTGATTTTCAGCCTAGTGCTTGAAAAACTGTGCCACAGCAACGAGATCAAACAAGGAGAGGTGCTGAAATGCTGCTTTCAAAATTATGTTTTCAAGTGACTCTAGAATAGATCAATAAGAGAGCTGATAGCTTACGAGCTTCTGAGACAAGTCAACAAACGCAAGGCAAGAAAAGCGGACCAAAGAGCTGTCTTCGTACAAAAAAATTAGTTTCCAACAGGACATCCTGCTGAGTTTTATCTGAGTTCATTAGGCTTCAAGACTGAGATCTGCTAATTCCACATGAAAAGTTCCAGACATTTGCAAAACCAAATCAAATGTGATGCTGTACTTAAGCTTGTTAAGAAGTTGAAGTTAACACTAAAACCTGCTTAAATAGGCTCTCAGGAAATAACGCTGTACAAGCTGTACCGTACTGACCCTTTGAAAAAGGCAAAAGAAATCATGTAAGCTCTGTGCAGTTCATGTGAGGCTTTTAAGCACCACACTAGACTGGCCCTCCAAAAAAACAAATGTTGGGAGAAGAACACGATCCCACAGCATGTTACATCAGTTTTCTCCCAAGGGGTCTCAAATGAAGTCAGGGAATCAGGCCCAATGCATATAATAACAAGGGCAGGAGTACAGAAAGACTGACAGCCTCACTGTACTGGGATCAACTTTGTTCTCTCTCATTTATTTCCACAATTTCTTGCTCTTAGGTAGCTTATATCCTGAAGTCCTTGAAACAGGATGTGCCTTAAAAATGATACATCTTCCTCTATGCTCTGAAAGTTAATTGTTGTTTATTATTCAAAGTAGGCCACTGAAATCAGATCTCATAAAAATGAAATGGTTCATTTCCATAGCTGAAAATGGAGTTCCTTGCATACTGAAGCTGGAAGAGGTGAAGACAAAGAGAAATTTATTGTAGACTGTTCCCCCTGGTTGTTCTGTTAAAAGCCGGCTGAGACATGAATGGAAACTCCAGAAAGCCCCTCACTTTGTGCTTCACTGTTATCACAGATTTTAGTATCCCAGGGAGGATAGCTGAAAGCTCTATGCTGTGGGTTGACCATAATGTCTAGAAAATCATTGTCTCTGATAACTTCAGATAAACTATTCTGTAACTTTTTTATATTGTTAAATGCAATTAGCTGTTAACCCCTTGTACACCATTATTTTATTATTTTGAACTGGAGGCAAGCTGCCTATAGACATGTGAGTGTGTGAATGCATAAATTAAAGGAACTAGGTTCTTTTACTGAGTTCTTAAATCACGTAGACAAAATTATGTAGAAAGTTCCAATACTGAGGATTCCAATACTCAGTCTGTTCACTCAACCCCTTATATGTGTGCTTTATGGTATCATCTTTAATTGCACAGCCGCATAATAACTTTATTCAAATTCTTCTCTCAGAAACGAATAATTAAATTCCTTGTGAGCTTTTCTGTGGTGACCAGTTCTGCAGTGTTTGAATGCTTCATGAACATAAATTAATTTATCTCCCTCTTGGCAGCTGCTGTTGGAACTCATCCCAACGTTACTGCTCTGAGTTCTTCATATAGTGAAATTTTGGCTTTGCCCATGTAATCTACCCTAGAATAATATATTCGAGCATGGAATAGTGGGACACTATAGTCTATAACTGAGGACGTGGCATATGTGGTTCAGTCGGCGCTACCAGCTGTGAGAAACCTGAGCATCCTCAGTTACAGCAGAATCCTAGAATTTAGCGACTCCAGTTGAAGAGGTAGTGATGGAGCATGTGCAAACTGTGATTTTTCACAGACTTATAACACAGCCAAATGTGTAACGAGAATAGCAAAAGGCAAAGCCCTAGCATAGCGAGACTTCAGATTTTTCAGATTCTGGCTTCAAATTGTAAAGGTGCTAGAACAATTCCCAGTAAAAATCCAGACTGTTTATTGATGAGCAAAACAACCTGCTCTCTGTTTCAGAAACAGCTGAACTGTTTTGGCTGAAATTGTCATTAGTGTTTGGGCCTAAATTAGATGCTTCATGAAATGACAGCAGAAATGGCTAAACTCTGATAAAATTTAACTGCCTGTGAAGACAGGCTTGTAAAGGTAAAGCGTCAGGCAATTTTTCTTTTTCACACTGCACCTACACAAAGGTGTAATAATCTTGTTACACATAGTGCCATGTGTGTGATATGAATGTGTGTGTGCCATGCGGGTGCAAATGTGCTTGTGCAAATACACACAGAGAGATCAAATGTTTTGTCATGTTCAAGATTAGCACTATAGATAGTCCCCGTGTGCAATTCCGGATCAGTTATGCAAGCACACAAGCCTACTGCTCGTGAGCCACTCAGCAACAACGCTACCTCTGACTGCAGTCAGAACAGGACAGTCAGGATCATAATCTTATTAAAGGAGAATAGATGCAGAAATCATGTCCTACTTTTGTTAAATGCAGCACTGGTAGGTTACATGGCTTGCTCACGGTTTGAAATGCTAGTTGTGTGTCTGGCTTGCAAAAATGATTTGATTCATTTGAGAAATTCTGAATATCACCATAAACAGAATTTTCTCCTTTAGGCCTATAAATCCAGGTATATATATATTTTAAAAAGGCTTGTTTTTATCATCTGTTAGAAGTTCGTGTTGCCTTTTATTGCAGAGAGCCAAGTGTAATCACCACAAGAGGAAACAATCCAGTTCAGCAGCAGCCTCGGCAGGAAAGCTGACTGCCAGGTGCATGAAGTGTAAGGATATCTGTGCTAGCTATGTACGCACCAAGGGTTTGATTTGCATTAAAACAGTGCTGAGTTGGAGGGAAAAGAATGGAAGAGAGGATAGGTAGGCACCTACCCCACCACCATCTCTCTGCTTGCTGAAAAGGTTTGGGTTTCACGGCAGAAACACAAATACAGAGTGAAGATAAATAATTAAAGCCTGGCATAATGGGCCAAAGTAATTGTTTGTTATCAGGAGAGTATTTTATGTGTGTGTGTGTGTGCGTAACAGACAAAGCTAATTTTGAAAAATTTAAATGTGTTAAAGCATTCTAGCATTTCTTACAGTATTGGCAAAACTTGTATTACCTTGGGAAAAAAAAAAATTACCCAACACCACTGAGCACATGGCCTTATCTGCAACTTAATACTGTTATTGTAAGGGTTTGTATAGCTCACTTCCTGCCTTTAGGCTTACACAACAGGATATTTAAATTACAAAGACAATGCAGAAATGAGGCAAAATGCTCTTGATATTAAAAACGTTCTAGTTGTTCCAATTCCCCATGAAGTGACTTGCAGAATTAATCAGTAAACACAAAGTTGTTCCTGGAAACAAACTACAGGCAAACTAAAGGCAGCAAGGCAGGTTCAGGGTTTATCAGCTGTCCCACCAAGCTGTGAAAAATGTGCAACTTACGAGCACAATGGCAGCTACTACCCTTTACCACTGTTAACAGTCTGTCACTGTTTCCATTGTTAACTTGGTCTTCAGGGTTTAATATCTCGCCTGTATCAAATTGCGTCAGGTCAAAACTTGGCTCACAGGTGTGTCTGGATGGTACTCTTTCTTTTTTTAAACAACAAAAGTAAATTTTATCAACCAGAGCTGGGATGAGGACTATTTTTTAATTGATATTATTTTATTGATATTGATATTGATATTGATATTTTTTCTATTCACTTCCCAAATCTGAACACAAACAAAAGTTTTACTTTTCACTGAAAAATCCTCTAAATATAATGCAATTGGTCCATTGAACCTTTTTTTAATATTGAGTTTGTGTTGACTGAGATATTTTTATCTTAGAGGTCTTTATCTAAGTGGGCACTTCCTTCTTATGCTTTCCTGTTCTACCATCTTGTAGTACTGCAAGCAAACCTGCACTGGATTTGCAGCAGACCTTGTTTTTTTTCCTCTGGTGCACATTTGGGACAGAGTCTCTGTTCTGTTCAAAGTATATTTACTCTCTTTTAGCTGTGCGACTGACTCTGGTTGCACAGTCAACTCAAAGAAGGTGCAAAACCTTCTTTGCAGAGATTGCTGAAAGGATAGAATGAGGTACAAATGCCAAAACGCAATTCCAAGCACAGGTACCAAGCATGACTTGTGCCATGGTTTGCTCTGCAAGGGTCAGCAAAGGTCTCAGGGTATTTTCATTACGGCAGTAATGAGTGCAGCTCTCTGAAAGTACTGACCCATTTTGCAGCTATGAGAAAATGAGGCTCAGAGAGAAGAAAAACTGGTTGATGGAGCAGGTGGAGTGTCCTCCCTAAATCCAGTACATATGGCTGCTCTGGGGATCAGACCCAGCACGGTGCTTTGGGAGCGGGGCAGAGATGCGGTATTCCTGCGTCCCCTGCCAAAGTAGCTTTTGGGGGAGAGTACCATGGCACACATGGCCCTGCTGACAGGGAGGTGCAGATGCAGCCACAGGCAGTCAGTAATCGCCTGGGATTGAGATCAGCTACATCAGCTCTCCTGGGTGGTGTGGTCCTTCCCCTCCCTTCATTTACCTGTGCTGCACGGGGTGAAGAGAGGACAAGTCCTAAAAACCCTGGGTAAAGACTACGTATCCACTCATGAGCAGTTTGAGTGAAATTCAGTTTGGATTAATAGCTGGAGTTCTAAACCCATTTTGCATTAGTGATGAAAAAAATGCGTTAGCACGTGGACGAATGTAACTTATTCATGGGTTTATGGGCCCTAAGGTCAGGGAGTGAAGAACTCCGCAATAGCTTTGATGGTTACATTCTTCCATTCATATCTCTGATTAAGTTTAAGTGTAAAACTCATGGAATTTCCCATTAACTGTACATCTGAGGAAGCTGCTGAATGCACTTATGCAAGTCCAGATAAGAAATTTAAGTTATACAAACTAGTCACACATCCCACTGCTTTTGATAAAGCAGAAGGACAGAGGGATTGTATGTGTGCTAAATAAATGACATTAGATGAAGTAATGCCTTTTTTGGACATTTTCCACTTTGCATTTGGAAGTCAGGAGCATCTGGAAAACCACATTTTTTGAAATATGGTGGGAAATGATTAAATAAGAATGTTGCTCTCAGCCTCTTGTGTGCAAATCTTCCAGTGTCTGGAAATTACCATTGAACTTTGGAGAGAATTTTACCCTTAATATGGACCAAACACATTTGGTAGTCAAGGAGAAAACACTTGGCTACCAACCAAGCAAATACTTCCTTTTAAAAATGTTCTAGTGGGCAAGTGAAAAATGAGGTCATTCATGCAAATATCCCATTCACTAGAACTTTTTTAATAATCAGATTATAGATACTACACCTGCCTGACAGCAGAATGGTGTGAACCCAATAGAAAACTCTTGAACATAAACTTAATGTAGTTATACACTCGTTGCAGAAGCACTCGTGAATGGAATGAGGAGTGTGCAGAAGTTACTGTTAATGCTCTGCCAAGTAGCTTACTCCAAAAAGCCAAGGCTTCAGGAGCAGATGTAGAGCCAGGCAGTGGGTAGGGGTCTGCAAAACCAGCCAGCTTTGTCCCAGGTTCCACAGCAGAGCTCCTGGCTGTGACCTCACCAGCCACCCCTCTTTGGCTCCTGCAGATTAGGGCAGCAGTTCATGTTCAGCTATTCACACCACCTTCCAGTTGCTGGCCTCTCACAACTTGGCACTGGAACCACCATAACATTCTCTGGGGTTACAAGGCAGGAGAGCATTTCCAGAGCACTCCTGGCCTCTCTTCACAGTCCACAGACCCCTTCTTCCCCGCTTAAGCCTCATGATACCTCCCCTGTGGACTACAGATGTAGATGCTTGTGTAGTGTCAGTTCTACCTGGTGGAGTCTTCAGGGAGTTAAGCACCAAATGGCGAAACCAACTTTCTTCAATTCTGTAACACAAGCAAGCAAACAAACAAACACACACTTTAGCCTTTGTGACACCAAATGGAGCTGACAGTACATACTCATATGCATCCCTCTTTGGAGAGACAAAGCACTGGCTCGGACAATACTAACAGCATCATTCTGTGAGAATTTTTGGCAGTGTTGTTACCACAGTTATTTTGCAATCTATTATTTTTATTACCCCAACTTCCATCAAAATAAATAGCATCCTTGACTCCTTAGATGATAGAGGGATTTGGCATGAAATGTTCTTATGTCTTAGGGAAAAATATGTGGCGTATTACACAGCAACATACTTCATAGCAATAAAAGTATGACTAGTGGTACATCTTGCATTGCAAGAACATTGTCATACTAGTGATGTGAAATGCAGATCTATTGCATTTGACTTTATAAAGCGTAACCCTTTTATTATATAAAACCCCTAGGAGCAAACAGGATGTTTGCACCATTGATATTAATGGGATCTTTTGCAATAAAAACAGTTCTTAGGAATCTTTTGAACAGCAGAAGGAATCTAAGAGTTGCTGGCGTATGTGATAACTGCTTTATTGAGTGAGTACATCTCTGCTTTTGTCAGAAAAGCAAATGAAAACGTAAATAGAAGAGAAAAAAAAAACAGATAAGGTATTGCTCCACAAGATCATTCAAAACAAAGAAATATCTTCCAAATAGCCTGTTCTCTTCAGGAAGCTAGATAAGTGTTTTAGAATAAAAGTGCTGCTTACTCCTGAATGAGGCACCCACATAGGGAGCTGCTTTAGTTTGGTTATTCGGCAAACAATTCCGATAGCAAAAGCTCTGCCAGCCGGCTTCCTTGGAGAGGAGGGGGGAGGAGGTCTTCACTACATTAGGAGCCTTTTGTTGGTCTGATATGGCTATATTCCCTGTCACACTGGTGTTCAGCAGGGTTTCCAGGATAAAATAGAAATCCAAATAGAAATCCAAATACCCCTTTCTGTCTACTTGAAAGTTTGTTCTGATTTGAACAGAATTTGTGTACTTACCGGACAATTGAATAGTGTAGTTTAACACTCAGCCTTTTCTGTGCTCGTTTTAAAACACAGAGGGGGGAAAGCAAAGGGGATTATACTGTAGGAAACAGAGAAGCAAAAGTGAACTGCATATGACTAAAATATCTTCAAATCCTCACCACAGAAGTTTCCCAAAACCTTGCCGTCTCTAAGTAAGGTCTTTGTTGACATGAGTGCCCTGCTTGTTACTGAATGCTCTGGGTTTATTAGCTTTGGAGTTTAACAGGGGGAAAAAGGCAAATGCCTCACAAAATCTGTAGTGGACCAACTTCCCTAACTCACTTCTATCTTTCAAATCCAATGGAAGCAACAAACAAGGAACTGCCTGCAACTTTTTGTTGTAAGTTAGGATAATTTTATGCTGATAATTTTATGCTAATGAATCTGAGTGTTTGTTTCAGCCTCTTTCTCTCAGTAGAACAAATTCAGTTGGTTGATTTGTGGATCCAAATGTGAAAAAAGGAATCATGCATTTTGTGTGATTTATGGGGAAGTTATAAAAGTAGCCAATTTGGCATAAAACTGTGCAGGGAAGAAAAATGGTCTATCAGCAATCAAAGACATAGTAGGAAGTTTATGGAAGAGTTCCCAGTCTCAAAATAATTTTCCCCAAAATTCTGAGTATTTATTATGACTTATACTGTTGCAAACTACTGCAGCTTCAAATGTAATCATTGTACTTTTACTCATTTTTAATTTATGCCCGTTCAGAAATATAGGCTGCCACACAGTTTCAGGAGTAGCAGATAGACAGCAACCTCTTAGCTACCCACCCCAATCTAGTGTTTCCTGATTTTACTTTAGGATGTGGGCAGTAGTATGCTAAAACTGGGCTAATGACACACATTTCTGATTTGAATGAAATCCAGAAGGTTGAAAAAAGCTTTGGGAGCTTCTGAATGCTGAGTTTTTGTCTGGCTCACTTAAAGGTTAGAAGGCTCTTGCAAACTTTTACTCCAGTCTGTGAATGGATCTGTGTGGATGGACCTCAGTATAAGCTGAAGCATCTCTGCAGTGAGGCAAGAAACTCTGAGGCTTATACTCTAAACCATCGCTATTTCTCATCTGTGAGTTCCTGTGTGCTTTCAGCCAAGTAAGTATCTGATGCTGGTTAACTTTTACTGTTTCTTCTGCTGCTTGTCATTGCAGATCCACATCTGAGTGCTTACGGCATATTATGTTACAGCCAACCAACTAACTTCCTCTCAAACATGTTACTTCTACTCTGTTGCTCGTGATATTGATGGCTATTTTGACCTTTGCAGTTCTCTAATTACTGAAGCCTTAAAATAGTACACGTCAGGTAAAATATTCTCTTTTTGAAGTTCCTTTTTCCTCGCCTGCCTGAGCTGAAAGACCATATAAACTAAGATTATTCAACTACTTTAGACCACTGCACAGAATGTCAAGGGAAATTTTGTTAGCAAGGACAAGTGACTGTTTTGTTCCACTTTTACTTTTGAGGTATTTTTTATTCAGCAGATTAGTACAACAATGTATTTGCCATGCCTTTCCAGAAATTATTTAAATTCTTCTCCTTAATAAACTCCAGAAATGAACATTTGTGAAACTATTTTTTTTGGTAGTCCTTCATTTCAAGTTTGTGAAACAGCCCCAAATAACACGTTGTTTAGAGCTGGCAACCAATTTTCCCAGTTTTACCAAGCGGCGCATTCGTTGTAACATCAGAGGTCATTTTTAGCTATTGTACGTCTTTGTCTGGTCCAGTTAGAAAAGCGCACAAGCACTCCAGTACTATCAGTTATGCTTGGAGGAACATAAGAAGGGCGAGGGGGAGGGGAGGGGAGGGGACACAAACTCAGAAATAGCCCATTTTTCTGCTTTGGGAGAGCACAGCCTGCTAACAGCCAGGTCCAGCCTGCCAGAAAATCAGTGTACTGCAGTATTACTATCAGCAGACAGCATGGAAAAACCCAGGCCACAGAAATATGCCCTCCCAATGATCTCTGTCTCAAAGAAAAAAAAAAAAATCTTAAAAGTCGCATCCTTATTGAATTTGTCTTCCTTGAAATTAATTCTACTTTGTGTCCTAGTTCTTTTTTATTTCTGAACCTATTATGGGCCACATCTGTGGAAGTCTGTATCAACTATTCTGAAACCAGCGGCTTCTGAGATTCTTTCAGTTAAGCTGAAATTAAGAACAGGTTTGTGGGCTCCCTACCTGCTGTGAAGCCGTGATGTAGTTTATAAAATTACATATGGGTGAGAAAATCTGACTGCCAGGGCTGGAAAAATTGGTACATTTAGCATGAACCTAAAATAACCGTGTATGCTGAGGCTGTACTTATTTGCAATATTAACTTTTTCTGCTCTCTTCCTCAGTGTCATTGTAAAAGCAATACTGGATAATTCAATGTAAAAAAATGTGGGTTTGAGAGGATCAAAGCACAAAAAATCAAAATCAGGCTATATCGTAGCAACTGTGCTGGCGGTAGGGGCAAATATGAAAGACATTAGAGTTAAAAATGCTGCTTCTTGAAGAAAGGTCTCCAGATTATTTCTGCCATAAGGAAAAGCTCATTACATGCCATAAATGAGTGTCCTGGGGTGGCATAATGATATCTTGTATTCCCTATCGTTTTGTATGCTTGACCAGAAATATGGTCCTGTAGCTTTAACTGTGTCCCGCAGCTGGGAGCTCTGCCGCCAGCGCGGGATGTTTTGAAACTTTCTCCGGCTCTCCTACGGGGGAGTGAGAAGGAAGGGACACTGGTTTTTTTTTTTCCCCTCAGTCAGTTGCTGCTGCTGGTGGCTGGTGCTACTGGTGTAGCTGCTGCTTGGGTTGGTTTTTTTTCCCTCCCTGGGATTGTTTTTCATCGTTTTGGACCCTTTTCTTCGACTTGCTTTCTCATCCGAGAACCTGAGGAGCCCCGGGGGACAGCGGACGAGAATCGTCCAGGGAGCCACCGGAGGAACTTCACCTAGCCCCTTCGGGGCCCCCGGAAAGGGGAAGCTACGCCTGAGGAAAAGGACACTAAGTTCATCAGCTGTTTGTTCAGGTTTTCTGACTCCTTTTCCCCTTTTCCCTTTCCACTGTGTGGTCTGTTAATTAAACAGTTCTTTCCACTTTAGGCTGAGATATTCTGTGTTGTGGGGGGAGGGGTGCCAGAAACCTCTGCGGTGGGGGAGGCACCTGCTCGGAGTGCTTTCCACCTAGGATATTTGTCTAATCCAAGACAATGAGATGATGGAAACAAACACCAGTCATCTTTTATCATTGATGCAATTACACTGATAGCAAGGGGACAACTTGTATGAGTAGAAAGTAAAAAGGTTATGACCACATCCTGACACCTTATACAATTTGTCAACATATATGACCAAGTCACTTATTGCTGTTACACATTAATAGACACGTCAGATCATGAAATATGTGCACCTCTCCAAATGGAAAAATATTTTCAAATCTGTTTGCTAGATTTATGCCTGACTAAATTAACAGGGTGCAAGAGCTTGACCTCAATCCATGCAGACCTGGAGTATGCTGGTGTGCAAAACTTTGATAGGTTGGGGTGTGCTTTCATAGTACAAACCCTGGAAGCAGCCTGACACTGCACAGCTACCGAGGCATCGTTAGAGAGAAGAGGAAGATCGTTGTGGTGCACATGAGAAGTCAATGTATTTAATCCAAGAGTTTGGATTATTATTAATTTAAACCATTTTGTTTCAGAGTGAAATTTGTGCCACCCACAGAAACTCGGGAAGCACATCAGTGTTAGAGTGGCCCATTTTAACTGGAGTCAGAAATGTGAGTTTCTTGTTAGAAAGCATTACTGGGAATGTTTCTGTGTGGTGATCTGCAGATGTAGATCAGTATTAGAGCTGCCTGTGCCTTCCAGTTGGTAACTTCTGCACATGCTTTTTATATCTCCAGATACATCCTGAAAAAGTCTAGTTTAGAATGTAAGGAGTAATACAAGATTATTTGTCATCAGTTTGTGTGCTCTTTTTTCTGACCAAGCACAGCTTGGTAGCAAAATCTCTGTTATAGATTTAAATAGAATTTCAGATAGATTTCTAACAACAAAAAATATTAATCAGCACAAAACCTGAGTAATTCTGAGCAAGAACACAGAAAAGGACTGACTCCGCTAGATTACATTTCACTGACTGTATCTGCGTATGTGACATGTACACACACCCACACACGCACACATATATATGAAATGTAATCCAAACTTGGTTTGTTTGCCTGTCTTGAAGTATTTATCTATGCTTTCAGCCTTGCTTTTACAGAGATGGCCTTTTTTCCTCACTACTCTACCATAGTGTTTCTCGGGAACCTTTTCTTATCTAAACTTCCACCAATCACTCCTATGGCTAAGTTATGCAGACAAGTCATCGCACAGAATTTCATCAAACTGCCATTTCCCCTAACTTGAGAACGCCTGGTCCCAAATGCTGAACAAATAATTTATTAGACTAAAGCAAAAGTAAATAAATGCTTTCCTGCTCCAAGTATTTCATTAGCCAGAATTATTATACACGCAAGTCTATAAATAGCAAAACACGTATTGAGCCATTAATATCGCTGACATTCTCATACAAAATACTGTAATTTAAAGAATTTGAAACTGGAGGACATCTCCTGGAAGACTTCTGGCAAAGATAAAATGAGTAAACTGTCTGCAAACAGATTAATCACCCATGGAAGTAGTACATTACTAATGTATTGAAAATTAAGAACGTCATCTGTACCTGAAATTTCTAGCGACATCAATGATATTATGCAAATACATCCTGCATATCTTTTAAGTCTATAAATTCTTATACTATTTCAGTTTTGCTTTTAAAACCCCAGAAGTGCTGGACTCAGCAGAAGAAATGTGAGAAAATCTCCTATTTAAAATTACATGGACAAAGGAACTCTGCTGGTGACTTTCCGTGAAATTAATATACCGCTTGATTGTTTTTAAGGTCTCTGCATCTTCTGAATTTTTAATTGCCTTTCCATTAAAGTGGAATCCCCTCGCTTACTAAGCTTGAGATGGGTTCTCCAGTCCTTTCACCCCTGTAGCCTCCTATTTTCTTATGGGAACAAGGAGTGTAAGACTGGGCCCTATGGAAGCAAATATGGAAAATATAAAGCATTTTAAGCATTACTCTGTCAAGTAATAGAGCAAGCACTGTGTTGTGTATTCTCATGTTTTACTGTCTAAGGAAAAGAATCTGTACAGATTCCGAGAGAAAAGGAGTAGGTCATAAAAGTCACGTTTTTAGGTAGAGGAGTTGAGAAGTCTCACGCACCTTTCATTGCTCTGACTTGTCAATTTTCACCATATGGAAATTGTTAGCTTAATACTGTAGTTCTAAATACTGCCCAGGAATGCTGATTTATAATGGATTTCTTACTCTTTGTGTAAAAAAATGCTCAAATACTATATAAACTGTGATTAGAGAATCTACACGCTTGCGTTACAGGCGTGTGCCTGGGTGAATTCTTCAGGCTCAAAGAGGTGACATCTGCTCCGGTCCACTCACAGGTAAATCTGGCACCAGGGAATGCAGAATTCCCACAAAAAAATTGAACTTGTGGAGTAACTGGGAACCCAATTTGGCCTGCGATTGAAAAAGTGTGCAGAAAAGATGCTGATGCACAAGGGACAAAATCCAGACATTCCAGATATGTTATTTACTATTGAGGCACTTAAAGACACCACATTAATGTTAGGAAGCTGCCTTTGAAGAATAGGCAATGTGCATTTTTCAAAGTGCGTCCTCTCTATATTTTGACCAGCTGCTATGCACGTCTGGTTATTTTTTTTCCTGTGAATTAGAATTAAATTTGATTGTCCCAAATACATCCCACTCAGGCATTCATGCTGAAAGCAGCAACAATTGTCAATGACCTTTAACACGCCTGCTATACAAATTAGTGCAGATCATTAATCACACATAGCTTACATTTTATGATTCGTGTATCCTTCATTACCAACTTTCCCCTCTCGCTCGCTGCCCCCCCACCCCCACCCCTTCCCTTTATTCCGAGGGTTCTTGCAAAAAGCACTGGAAAGGGCAGGATTTAAAGCCTCCCCCCGCCCCAATTTTGTTTTCTTCTCGTTGCCGGAGCAGCTCGTGTCCCAAGTGCAAGANGCCCGAGGGCGATGGGCTTCTGCCGGCCCGGGGCGTCGAGACAACACCGTCCCTCCGTCAAAAGTGCTCCGTGTCAATTGTACGTCATCGCACATTACGAGACAAAGAAAGAAAAAAAAAAAAAAAAAAAAAAAAAAAAAAAAAAAAAAGCTCCATCCCCACCCTTGATGTCTAGTACCGAGCGTTAAATTAGGCTTCCCAGCCATAGACTAAACACACTCCCCGCGCCTGTGGCACACACAGATTTGGCGTGATTAAACCGAGCTTCGCAAACAGGCAGGAAAACAAGAATTGAACTTTTCATCCATAGGANTTTTTTTCTTTCTAAAGCCATATGGCAGATTGATTTGTTCGGAGGTCTTTCAACTTCCCCAGCGTGGCTGTTGAACAGTATTCCTCTTTGATCTTGATTGAGGACTTTAATGTTGTTGTTTCTGCGCATTTCAATACATCCATAAATATTTTACCAGTGGAATTCGCCCCCACCCAAAAAAAAAAAGAAAAAA